>JBBPFD010000468.1:12814-560457 GCA_038363315.1 Mugilogobius chulae
ATATCCAAAAATTTGCGCTGAAATGTACTTTTACTCTGTCTCAAATCTCGTCAACAAACAATACGTCTCATTCAAAATGGGACTTTTTCATGTTTATGGCAAAATGAAGGGACAATTTACTTCTGGAACCACAGCAAACTGGGTGAGACTGATAATTTGATTTTTTTCTGATCCGTGTATGTTTTGACGAGGAAAACTTTGAACCAAGGCCAGATTAGTAAACATAGAGCTGCATGTCCACTGCACACTTGTTTCTTGCTTCTTTTCGTTGTTTGTATGAAACTTGTATGACGCTTAGGATTTTTGGTAGCAGGAGTGAGACCTCCTGACGATTTGCATTTTTTATTTTTATTTTTTGTCCAATCTGTACAGCTAACGTGTAAAATTGAAAACTTTGCTACATGGAGTTAATGCTGTGTCCGAACTCCATAGTCGTTTCCCTACCTAATCACTAGGAGTCCTACCTTATTCAGCCAGTGCACTCATTCATCTGGATACAAAGCGTGCTACTTTCAGCTGACTACGGGTCACATGACTATGTTGGTCAAATGAAAAAAATGATGGGCAAAAGTCTGACAAAAATGGTAGCACTTTAAAAGACCTCCACGGTACCTACCAGTTAAGTACCGTGTCAGTTACTAGTAACTAACAGTGACACTTACTAGTACTTACTGTGGTACTACTTCACACTGGTACCTAGAGTGGTACTTTGAGTGGTACTTGTGCCAGCAGTTACTGGTACATACCACTGGTAGTTACTGTGGTACTTACTGTGGTACTTACACTGGTACCTAGAGTGGTACTTTGAGTGGTACTTGTACCAGCAGTTACTGGTACATACCACTGGTACTTACTGTGGTACTTACTGTGGTACTTACACTGGTACCTAGAGTGGTACTTTGAGTGGTACTTGTACCAGCAGTTACTGGGACATACCACTGGTAGTTACTGGTACTTACTGTGGTACTTACACTGGTACTTTGAGTGGTACTTGTACCAGCAGTTACTGGTACATACCACTGGTAGTTACTGGTACTTACTGTGGTACTTACACTGGTACCCGGTCTACAGTGGTACTTGTACCAGCAGTTACTGGTACATAACACTGATAGTTACTGGTACTTACTGTGGTACTTACATTGGTACTTACGCTGGTACTTAAGGTGGTACTTGTGTCAGCAGTGACTGGTACTTACAGTGGTAACTATTAGTACACAGGGTTCCTGCACACCTTCTAGAACAAAACTTAAGACTTTTTAAGACCTTGCATAGCAAAATGTAAGACCACGTGCACGTTTAAAACATTATTTTTTTGACAAAAATGAATATCTTGCACACACATATGTTTCAGTGGTGGTATTATTGGTACTAAATAATAAAGTAGAGCTTATAAATTATGAATAACAACAAAATGCAAATGTTAAAAAAACATCAATTTGTTTCAGTAAACAAAACAACAGAAAACAGTTTACAACAATCTTAGCTTAATTCCAACATTTATAGACAATACCATGATACATAATGGTAAATAGTGGTACTACAATGGTACTTACTACAGTAGTTGACAGTTAACTACTGGTAACAACGGGACCTGTTCTAAAGTGACACATACTGGTATTTGAGTGGTACTTACTACAGTAGTTGACAGTCAACTACTAGTAACAACGGGACCTGTTCTAAAGTGACACATACTGGTACTTGAGTGGTACTTTACTATAGTAGTTGACCGTCAACTACTAGTAACAACGGGACCTGTTCTAAAGTGACACATACTGGTACTTGAGTGGTACTTACTACAGTAGTTGACAGTCAACTACTAGTAACAACGGGACCTGTTCTAAAGTGACACATACTGGTACTTTAGTGGTACTTACTACAGTAGTTGAAGTCAACTACTAGTAACAACGGGACCTGTTCTAAAGTGACACATACTGGTACTTCAGTGGTACTTACTACAGTAGTTGACAGTCAACTACTAGTAACACGGACCTGTTCTAAAGTGACACATACTGGTACTTGAGTGGTACTTACTACAGTAGTTGACAGTCAACTACTAGTGTGACCAGTAGGGTCTTTACATGCCCCTGAGTGGGAGTTGAACCCCGGGTCTCCTGCGGGGCTGTCGACCGACAAACTCATTGAGCTAAAGGGAACGCTCCCCTCAGCCCAGTTTGCCGGTCACATCTTATAACCGGTAGCACCTCCCACAGTACCTACCAGTTAAGTACCGGTGTCAGTTACTAGTAATTAACAGTGACACTTACTAGTACTTACTCTGGTACTTACTGTGGTACTTACAGTGGTACCTAGAGTGGTACTTGTACCAGCAGTTACTGGTACATACCACTGGTAGTTACTGGTACTTACTGTGGTACTTACACTGGTACCTACGGTGGTACTTTGAGTGGTACTTGTACCAGCAGTTACTGGTACATACCACTGGTAATTACTGGTACTTACTGTGGTACTTACACTTGTACTTACACTGGTACCTACAGTGGTACTTGTACCAGTAGTTACTGGTACATAACACTGATAGTTACTGGTACTTACTGTGGTACTTACTGTAGTACTTACACTGGTACTTAAGGTGGTACTTGTGTCAGCAGTGACTGGTACTTACAGTGGTAACTATTAATACACTTACCACTTTTAATAATTTGTGGCACACACATATGTTTCAGTGGTGGTATTATTGGTACTAAATTAAAAAGTAGAGCTTATAAATTATGAATAACAACAAAATGCAAATGTTAAAAAAGCACCAAGGTCTTTATTTATGTCACAACAATATTGGGTATTGACAAATACCAAAGTAATTATTTGTTTCAGTAAACAAAACAACAGAAAACAATTTACAACAATCTCAGCTTAATTCCAACATTTTTGACAAATACCAAATACATAATGGTAAATAGTTGGAAACAATGGTACTTTATTACAGTAGTTGACAGTCAACTACTAGTAACAACGGGACCTGTTCTAAAGTGACACATACTGGTATTATGAGTGTACTTACTACAGTAGTTGACAGTTAATACTAGTAACAACGGGACCTGTTCTAAAAGTGACACATACTGGTACTTCAAGTGTACTTTACTACAGTAGTTGACAGTCAACTACTAGTAAACAGGATCTGTTCTAAAGTGGACACATACTGGTACTTGGGTGGTACGTACTATCAGTAGTTTCACGTCAACTACTAGTAACAACGGGAAAACCTGTTCCTAAAATGACACATAAAGGTACTCATAGTGGTACTTTAACTACAGTAGTTGACAAAACGTTAAGTTACTAGTAACACACGGGACCTGTTCTAAGTGAACACATACTGGTACTTGATGGTACTTACTACAGTAGTTGGACAGTCAACTACTAGTGTGGCCGGTAGGAGTCTTGCACATGCCTGAGTGGGAAGTTGAACCCGGGTCTCCTGCGGGGCGATCGACCGACAAACTCATTGAGCTAAAGGGAACGCTCCCCTCAGCCCAGTTTGCCAGTCAGACCTTATACCTGAGGGGAGTGAGTTTATCCCCACCACTAACACACACTTCTCCAACTTGGTACCTCGTGTGGGTTAGTAGTTGACTGTCAACTACTACAGTAGTTGACAGTCAACTACTATAGTAAGTACCACTCAAGTACCAGTATGTGTCACTTTAGAACAGGTCCCGTTGTTACTAGTAGTTGACTGTCAACTACTGTAGTAAGTACCACTGAAGTACCAGTATGTGTCACTTTAGAACAGGTGCCGTTGTTACTAGTAGTTGACTGTCAACTACTGTAGTAAGTACAACTCAAGTACCATTATGTGTCACTTTAGAACAGGTCCCGTTGTTACCAGTAGTTAACTGTCAACTACTGTAATAAGTACCATTGTAGTACCACTATTTACCATTATGTATCTTGGTATTTGTCAATAAATGTTGGAATTAAGCTGAGATTGTTGCAAATTGTTTTCTGTTGTTTTGTTTACTGAACAAATAATTACTTTGGTATTTGTCATACCCAATATTGTTGTGACATAAATAAAGACCTTGGTGCTTTTTTAACATTTGCATTTGGTTGTTATTCATAATTTATAAGCTCTACTTTTTTAATTTAGTACCAATAATACCACCACTGAAACATATGTGTGTGCCACAAATTATTGAAAGTGGTAAGTGTATTAATAGTTACCACTGTAAGTACCAGTCACTGCTGACACAAGTACCACCTTAAGTACCAGTGTAAGTACTACAGTAAGTATCACAGTAAGTACCAGTAACTATCAGTGTTATGTACCAGTAACTACTGGTACAGTACCACTGTAGGTACCAGTGTAAGTACAAGTGTAAGTACCACAGTAAGTACCAGTAATTACCAGTGGTATGTACCAGTAACTGCTGGTACAAGTACCACTCAAAGTACCACCGTAGGTACCAGTGTAAGTACACAGTAAGTACCAGTAACTACCAGTGGTATGTACCAGTAACTGCTGGTACAAGTACCACTCTAGGTACCACTGTAAGTACACAGTAAGTACCAGAGTAAGTACTAGTAAGTGTCACTGTTAATTACTAGTAACTGACACGGTACTTAACTGGTAGGTACTGTGGAGGTGCTACCGTATAAGATGTGACCGGCAAACTGGGCTGAGGGGAGCGTTCCCTTTAGCTCAATGAGTTTGTTCGGTCGACAGCCCCGCAGGAGACCCGGGTTCAACTCCCACTCAGGGCATGTGCAAGACCCTACTGGTCACACTAGTAGTTGACTGTCAACTACTGTAGCAAGTACCACTCAAGTACCAGTATGTGTCACTTTAGAACAGGTCCCGTTGTTACTAGTAGTTGACTGTCAACTACTGTAGTAAGTACCACTGAAGTACCAGTATGTGTCACTTTAGAACAGGTCCCGTTGTTACTAGTAGTTGACTGTCAACTACTGTAGTAAGTACCACTCAAGTACCAGTATGTGTCACTTTAGAACAGGTCCGTTGTTACTAGTAGTTGATGGTCAACTACTATAGTAAGTACCACTCAAGTACCAGTATGTGTCACTTTAGAACAGGTCCCGTTGTTACTAGTAGTTGACTGTCAACTACTGTAGTAAGTACCACTCAAATACCAGTATGTGTCACTTTAGAACAGGTCCCGTTGTTACCAGTAGTTAACTGTCAACTACTGTAGTAAGTACCATTGTAGTACCACTATTTACCATTATGTATCATGGTATTTGTCTATAAATGTTGGAATTAAGATTGTTGTAAACTGTTTTCTGTTGTTTTGTTTACTGAAACAAATTGATGTTTTTTTAACATTTGCATTTTGTTGTTATTCATAATTTATAAGCTCTACTTTTATATTTAGTACCAATAATACCACCACTGAAGCATATGTGTGTGCAAGATATTCATTTATTGTCAAAAAAATAATGTTTTTAAAGTGCACGTGGTCTTAAATTTTGCTATGCAAGGTCTTAAAAAGTCTTAAATTTTGTTCTAGAAGGTGTGCAGGAACCCTGTGTACTAATAGTTACCACTGTAAGTACCAGTCACTGCTGACACAAGTACCACCTTAAGTACCAGCGTAAGTACCAGTGTAAGTACCACAGTAAGTACCAGTAACTATCAGTGTTATGTACCAGTAACTGCTGGTACAAGTACCACTCAAAGTACCACTCTAGGTACCAGTGTAAGTACCACAGTAAGTACCAGTGGTATGTACCAGTAACTGCTGGTACAAGTGCCACTCAAAGTACCACTCTAGGTACCAGTGTAAGTACACAGTAAGTACCACAGTAAGTACAGTGTAAGTACCACAGTAAGTACCAGTTGTATGTACCAGTAACTGCTGGTACAAGTACCACTCAAAGTACCACCGTAGGTACCAGTGTAAGTACCACAGTAAGTACCAGTAACTACCAGTGGTATGTACCAGTAACTGCTGGTACAGTACCACTCAAAGTACCACTCTAGGTACCAGTGTAAGTACCACAGTAAGTACCAGAGTAAGTACTAGTAAGTGTCACTGTTAGTTACTAGTAACTGACACGGTACTTAACTGGTAGGTACTGTGGAGGTCTTTTAAAGTGCTACCACAAAAATTTACTTTTGAAAAAAATACTGAACAAGTTTGTTTGACAAGCACATACTGTATTTAGACATCATAATCCAACTTTTATTTAACTTGGATCCCACGTTTTTACACCTTTTACAGCCCAAACTAAGGTAAGCAGCTAACATTAGCCTCTCACAACTTTTAGTTACAAGGTATTTGGTAAGTATCTTAGCTCAACAGTGTGTTTAAGCTTTTGTCAGCTTTCCTTCAGTAGTGTTGTTTCTAGTTAAAGATGCACCGTGTACATTTCTGGAGATGAAAATTCAACTTCACAATTCAACACATACAGAAAGAAACATAATTCTTTAGAACATTCTTATTGACTGACAGTGTTGGGTAAGTTACTTTAAAATTGTAATACATTATATTACTAGTTACAGGGAGAAAAATGTAATACATTTGTATTACAATATTACTGTCTAAAAAATGTAACTGAGTTACACTACTTTTAGTTACTTTAAGTTACTTGGAGCTAGTCACACGTTTGTTAAGACATTGTACAATACCAATTCTGTTACATTTACACTTGATTACTGGTTAATTTGAGGAAATGTGACGTCACAACACATTTTCCTCATAATATTTGATTCACCTTTAAGCCAACAGACAGTATGTTAGTGGTGTTTTGGTCCTGAAGTGTCGTTTTCAATAGAATATAAAAGCAATTAATTTATATGAAAGTAACTTGAGTTACTCAGATTGTAACTGTAATATATTATCAACATTTTTATAAGTAATGCGTTACACTACTTAGTTACTGAAAAGTGGAATATATTACTGTAACTAGTTACTCCCAACACTGTTGACTGATATAAGTAAATATAGCTAAAGCAGCTGCTTTTCTATAGGAAAAAAACAAGAGTAGGCTCTCCCCTTGGCCAAAAAATTGTTAATTTTGTGACGTTGCAATCCCACTCATACTAAAAGTAGACATTTTTATTAAATTTTTAAATTTAGTGTCACAAATACATCTAAACTAGAAAAAAACATGCTTTTATTCAAGTTTCTTTTTTTTGGCCAAAACATTACACAGTGTACTTTAAAGACCTGATGCTGATTATCACGTTGCATTGTGGTCTATATTAACCATTCTAGTGACCATCGATGCTCACTATTTTCCCCTAAATAGTGCAGTATTTAAACTTGATTCCAAACAATACAACTACAAAAAATGATCTTATTAACACATTTATAGCCATGTATATTTACCCACAGTCTCTTTGATGATAATGATAAGTATTGGTCAAATATGTTATCAATGCGTTATTGTTAATAATCAGGCAGCTGTGGTATTGGCTAATTCATGTGTCTGCTTTAAAGTATGTGCCCTGATCCATGTTGTAATTCCACTGGACAAATAGACTCTTTATGGCTTATTGATTGTCGATGTATAATTACATGTTCATCACTGAGGACTTCATAAACCTACACACAAACGAACGGGCTGATAAATGCATTTGTCAATAATAGTTACATGAAGTGATTACTGTTTACTGTAACTAATAATTGCAATGCTACATTATTGTGAAAATGGGTCATAAGGGACAAAGCTCACCACAAGAGGGTCTGTGGTGTGATTCCTGAACTGATGAAGGATAGGGCCAAGTGCAGAAGACAGATAACATGTTGATCTAACTGTGTTTGGGATTCTGTGTCCGTGTGCTTTCAGAAAACAAACATACAGTCGAGCAGTTAATCATCACAAGTTTTGTTCTGAGTATTAGGTTTAAGTCTGACATGTGCATTAAAACTGATTTCAAAACAAATTTAAATGGGTATGTACTCAACTTCTCCTTTCTCATGATGCCCCAGTTCATTTTTATGGTGGAAATAAGATGTGTTATTCATTATGAGTATTAACTGCAAGTCCAGACTTAAGCTTACTCAATTTTGTAAACTTAGCCGTTAAAACCGTAAGAAAATGTCCCAAAGTGGCTTCAACCAAAACACACGTATATAAGACACTAAGAAAAAAGCATCTCTAATAAAACCTTTTACAGCGTAAAAAAGAGACACAATAGACGCGAAAAAGGAAAAGAAATGTGCTCATAATATGCTGTTAACATGTTGTAGTAAACACATTTCAGTGAGACCGTGCTGGAGTATTGCACTGCAAGTTGCAAAATGATCTGCAACTAAGGAACTTAATTTGTTGTATTCTTTTAAAAAGTGCCTAAAGGATTGTGCTGAAAAGCTCTCTGTTTGTCACTGTTTTTAATATATCAATTGTAAAAAATGTCTTGAATTATTGTAGTGCAAATGATTGTTGTGCTGCCGCGATTTTTGGCCAGAACACTCTTGTAAAAGAGATTGTTTAATCTCAATTAGTTTTTTTTATTCTTGTTAATTAAAGGTTTGAATGAAAACATTACACTTCTTCTAGCGGCTGTGCTTTCACTTTGACCCCTAAACACTTGTTTATTAGAATCACAAGAATTAAAAAGGGAAGAGACAAAAAGCATGTAGATGTTCAATTCACTGACACATTTTGTAAGACCTTCAATGTGCTTTCATTGCTTCAAAAACTTTTAGTCTATTGCATTCTTTCTCCTTCAGTCTAAAAGTATAGACTACGCTATAAAAGGATTATCAAAGTTCCTTTTCGCTCTACTACGCGTGTCAACGGTCATCTGGTTGGCTGGGGAAACTCCTTTGCTAAAAACAACAAAACGGGACAAGAGCTAGCTGTTTCAATCAGGTATGAACTGATATGACAGACGTCTGGCTCCTGAAGCTTGAGACAGTGTGTTTTTTTTCTTCATTTGAATGTAAAATGTATGAGTTGAAAAGACGGACTTCATTCACAATTGTGAATGTAACAGCATAATAACTTTGGTATTCGCGCAGTGATAAGCTCTTGCAGACAACAGCGCTGGCTAATGTTGTTGCTACAGCTTGCGTTCAGAATATGTTCGTAGTACGTGCCCAACTTCTACTTTTATAGTTTTGAAACAAGAGATGACAAATTAAGACAAGAAGAAACAGCCAGAATAACAAATGGTGCATAATATTTGTAGTTAAAACTTGACCTTGTTTGCTGCATTTTAAAAATAAATTCTTACATCTAAATAAAACAGAAAAAAACTGCTTTTGAAAAACTTTTTTGCCTATATTTTATTCTTGTTTTCCTATTTTCCTTTGGTTGGTATCTGTGGTCAGGCATAATGTGCACGATACATCAGCAAAAACTGATTTAATACAATTTGTCAGTGCATATTCTGGGATGCATCGTTTAATAAATAAAGCTATACCCATGTCTTAATTAGGTTTACTAATGAGGTCATGGGCAGGATTCATAAAGAGAAATACATACTCCTCGGTGTAAACAAATGTGAGTTTAATTTGAAATCTATAGGTCAAAATGCAAAATAGTGTTTACTGTGAAGTGGTTCAAGATTTCCCCACAGTAAATGTAGATGTCAGAAAATGTCAGCTTTTAAATGGGATTTTTTTTGGGAAGGATAGTAGCTCCAGGGCATCTCCAGCTCCACAGTCGTATAGCATTTAATAACATCTATGTTTTAAAATTACATAACGTGGATTTCTCAGTAGTGTTTCAGCCTATCCACTCATATTCATGTTATTGCGTCTTCTCTGAGCTCAGAATTCTTGATCCCACCCTATGACATCATTTGGTGTTTTTAATTCTGCCTGTTTTCCAATTGCACAATGTTCTGTTCTCATAGTATTACAATAGGGCTCCCAGTTAATTGTCTTATCACAACTAAACAACTATTTAAATAATCATCAGCTCCTTCAGTTAACAAATAGTTGTAACTGGTCTATGCACAAGGTCCAAGAAAATAATTTAATTAGCAGCGGTGACGTGGAAATGCGTCAATATCTTATTGATTAACCAAAAGAACAATTGCCCAACTAAAAGATTAACAAAAATGATCATTAGATGCAGCCCTATCACAACATTCTTCCATTTTATCTGAGCAAGGAGACCCAAACTTTGCCTTTACACTTGATGTGTTTCCAGACAGTGCAGATCAGCGCAGTCAGACACTCATGAAGTCAGACACTTTTGTCATGACACACTGTTTTGTGTGGCTTCTAAAAGAAATTTAAATTTCCTGATTGAGTCTGCAGATCTATTAGTTCAACCAGTGTTTTTAGTCATTATCCAGCCAATATGGGACAAATTGACACACATTACTGTTCACTGCCTCCTGATGTAGAACATTATTCTTTCGTCAAAAGTGTTAACAGGATTTCTGATTCTGCATTATGTGCTGTGAATGAAGCTGGCAGCTCCTTGGTTTCATCTGCAAACAAACTATGATACGATGTGGAGTGGATCTGATCTGGAATTGATCTGTGGTGACCAGACCCACTCTTCACAATTTGCTGAAGCGTGGGCGCTGAATCCCAGGCAAACATGCACCACTAGTGGTGTTTGGATTATCTCTGGTGACATGAATCCATCAGCAGTGTGAGTATTAATTAATTTAAGACATAATGTATTTATTCATGTGTTGGTCCTATTTGGGCTAAGCATCTCTCAGAACTGCTTTATCTGCTTTATCGTTGTTTTGGACCTGATATACTACAGACATTATAGAGATTTGATTTAGTACTTCAAGAAGTGTTGCTTTAGTATGAAAGGTGTCTTAGCACATGCAGTTGCTATTTCACAGAAAAGTTTGCACCTGATTCAGAAAACAAGAAGGAGCCACATCTTCTCGCAACACAGTGGCAGAGTGGATAGTGCTCTGGGGTCTCATTTATAAAAGAGTGCGTAAAAATCTACTTGGAAAAGCTACTACGAAAAAAACTGAGATTTGTCCTGAGTGAAAAATTATCTAGATTTATAAAACCTTCGATAGGAGCTCTTTTCCTACTGAGCAGCAGAAATCTGCGGCCAGGATCCCGCCTCTGGCCACGCCCCCTTCACACTTCCGTCTCATCATAAACGGATACGCAAATGAGCGATTTAAATAAACATGAGCTGATAATGAGTGAGTTTGACTGACAGAGGGAGGAGCAGACGGAGGAGCAGAGGAGAGACGCTGCAGCGGGACACATCGCACAGACTTGGGGGAAGTTGATTCAAGAGTGATCTTTGCTTCTCTGAGACACTTTTACGCACTGTCACTGAAAACACACTGTCATTTTAAACACGTTGGTTGCCTACTTTATCAGAACCACTGCTTTGGTGCAGCTGTAAAGATCGTTAAATAGACATGAAAGGGGGAAAAGTCATCGCTTTTATAAAGCCTGCAGCCACATGCAGGCGGGGTTTGTGTGCGTAAAAGGATGTGTCCGCGCTGTGGTCCAAGGTTTGGGAAGAAGCAGCGACATGAGGAAAAGACGGAGGGACGTGAGCTTGTGCGTGTGACGCGCGTGCTCCCTAAACGCGGGTCAGACTGTCTAGTGAACGTTTATTATAGAGACTAGATACGACTGCTGCGGGATTATTCAGCGTGAAGCGCATGTGTACGTAAGAGCGTGCGCAAGTGCGCACCCATAAGCTTTATGAGCGCTTTGAAAAAATACTTGTTTTTTTTTTTTTTTGGTTTGTTTTAATTAAAGTCATATTTGCCCATTTCAAATGTTCCTCAAACATGCCGTCCTCTCGTCCTCTCCTCTCACGTGTCTCCTGCCTCTGAGCCGTGTTTAAGTGAAGTCTGTCTCACATACGCAACGTCTAAAATGTGCGGAGAGATACGTAATAGTCGGGGAGCCAACGTCTGAAAAAAGGATGAACCCGTCACGGCCTGCCGTACTTTTTATTTGCCATTTTTTTGTTAGCTTTGACCCTAAGGGTCAATAATTAGAGGGTCTGCTCGGGCGGAAATATCGCGAAAAAAAATTATGGCTATTTTAGTGCAAACATCTTGAATTTTTTGATAAAAAATGTAGAAAAATGAAAACTATCCTGTATACCTTACTGGATTGAGTTAGCTGTCAATAAATACATTCCTCGTGCACAAAATACATGTAGTAATACAATTCAGTGAAAAAATAACTCTTAAAAAACATTTCTATATTATTTTTTATGGATTAAATGCCAAAAAATATGTGTTTTTTCCGCTTTTTTCTCGTATTTTCATCTTTACTTTGTTGGCAATAAACTTTTTCTTCAATTTTTGACATTAACCAATACACCATTCTTTTCAGCAAACAGTAAACTCAATCCACTGAAAAAATTATGAAAATCCAGCCAAAATTAAAGGAACTGTGATGATTTGACTGCTAGTGTGCCAACAGCAGGTTCAGAATCCCAATGGAATCCTATGGGAAACTCTCACAATACAAAAGACTGACATCACGGCCTACAAGTCTTTCTAATTTTAACATAACTATGTTTTTTTCAAAGGAAATATATCACACAAGAAATAAAATACAAAAAAATATTTTATTATATAAATATTATGTAAATTTAGAACTATTAACACAAAAACTGTTTAGAGTATGAATGTGCTTGTGAAGTGGGATGATTAGGTTGGCACATGGCACATACTTCTCGAGGATTTCTCACCATCTGAAGATCCAGCAACAAGGTTGTTTACCAAATAAACTAAATAAATAATTAAATAATAATAATACTACATATTTGATCTACTTTCATGGCTACATCTTCAAGTGCACGTTCAGTCCTTGAACATCTGTTGGGTTCTCGGTCACAGACAATGACACACTTCACATCGACTCTTGCACAGGAGCTTTCTCAGGCTCACATGCTTTCTTGCAGTGGCAGTAGTGGCTGAGTTCAGGGGGTTTAGACTCTTTCAGCATCATGATTAGCATCAATCTGCCATTTACAAGTTACCTCCTAAAATCAGTGGCAGCTGGGTAGATTAGAAGAGTCATTTGTGTTGCTTGTTTATGTCCAGCTGATGCCGAGCTCGGAGAAGGTGTAATAAGAAGACAACTTCAGTAGGTGGAAGGACACATGTCTTCTTTGATGCTCACAAATAATTGGGTCAGTGCATCCAGTGTATTACCAACTTCACTTCTGTCATGAAGTGATACCAAGTATTTCCTCGAGGGTGTTATGACCACTTCTCTAACATCAAGACTTTCCTCTGGATCACCAATCCTGCACAGTGGCAGAAGGTCTGTCAGGTGTTTAATAGCGTTGTGTAGGCTCTTCTTTTGCCTCCTCTGTACAGATAGCTCTTTAAATCACATCTCGTAAGTACAGTTTATAGGCACTGAGGAGAATGAACGTAAGATCGGCAGCTGCAACATCATACTTCCTTGCCAGAGCTTCTGTGATGAAATGAACAGGAAGATATCCATCCTCCAACCCACAACTCCTGCAGCCCATTCATGTGAGAGATGTAGTACATGCACACAGGGGAGTACCACCAAATTCTGGGCCCATGGTACAAACTTTGCTGATGGGCCCCAGTGCAAGAGTTAATGATTTTTTGAATCCATTTATAGACCTTTGAAATCTACAGGGAACATTTGCAGTGGCCCTTTTCAAATTTACCAGCCTCTTTTTTCAGTGCGATTCAAGGGTGTCACAGTTACTTCAGCAGTGGCAGATATTTTAAAATACAGGATCACAAGACAAGTGAAGGTGGGGGTTCTTGGGGTCTTCGACCAGAATTTTTTTTAAAGTTTTGGTGTATTTTACAGGTTTCTTGTAGCTGGATGAAGTGACTAAGATCACTTCATCCACTGCCTTTGCTTACACTCTATTCTCAAAACAGTCAATAACACAGTCCCTTTCTGACTGGCTTTACCTTTCACCATTTTATGCATGCACAAGCATAGATTAAATGGACAGATCTCATTAAAAAACATAGGTAATGATCCTCTCACATAAGCGATCACTCTCTCTCTCTCTTAGCGCTGGCATTTAGACTCAAGTTTGGTGAGTTGGGCTTGGTTACTCGAAGCCGATGTGCTGCTCTGTCTCTGCCCTGTGAGATCTCTCTTTAATCCACAAAAAGCAGTGCGAGAAATCAATGCCAGAAACATTATGAGAGAGACGCGAATATTGAGGTTTGTGCACCTCAACGGACAAGAGACATACAGTATATAGTTACAAACTGCACTGCTCCTGCTTGTAGAGCCTGGTGCCGCAAGAGCTGCACTGAGAGAACAGGACAAACCTTTATGTAACCTACTGGATTTATTCTGTTAATTGTGGGAGGAAAGGGCGCCAGTGTGCGCCAGAATTTTGTTGTGGGTGGAAAAGAAACAGAATGAACGTTGGACATGTGCTTCTGTAGTGGCGTGGGCAGTATGCATGTGCAAAGGGCGTTCATGCACAATTTGCCTGTGTAAATGGCATTCATGCACAATATGCACGTGCAAATGGCGTGCATGCACAATATGCACGTGTAAATGGTGTGCACGCACAATATGCATGTGTAAAGGGCGTTCATGCACAATTTGCCTGTGTAAATGGCATTCATACACAATATGCACGTGTAAATGGCGTGAATGCACAATATGTACGTGAATGTGGGGCACGTGCAGAATGACTTAATGTGTTAATTAAAAACATTATTTTCATTACCCCTCTGTTTTTTGGACAAATCTCACCCTGTATCTGTGTATGTATGCATTTATGTATGTATGCATGTATGTATGTATGTATGTATGTATGTGATTAGGACAGAGCGTGGTATTGAACAGACATAAATATACACACTGATTTGAAGCCAAAGTCTAATTTCCATTCTTTAGACTGTCTGACCAAAAGGTTTTAATTAAAAACAGCATATATTAGACTTAAATTTGGAGTAACTAACTTTTTTAGTTGTAAATTAGTTAACATTGTGTTTTCCACTAAAAAGTGTATGATAAATAGCACTCTGTGAAAAAATGAGACCACTGTGTAGTGTCTAAATAATAAGTAACTTTTTGTTCTCATCAGGAGCTGAAAGCAGCTCTCTGATTGGCTGAGCTTGGCCGGTCCTCTCCAGTTTCACTTTGTTGTTTGTAAAAAGACGATTAATGACCATAATTGCAACCAAAATAAATACACGTGGATATTAACCATGTGTCAACGCATTTATGAGAAGAAGAAGTCAGATTTAAAACCTTAATTATGTTTGCTGTGAGAAAATCAGCTACTCCACCTTAGATGCCTTTTGGTTCAACAGACTAACGCCTCCTGTACACTGACTGTGAGGTGAGTTTGGTTTGGGACACGTGCAAGTTTCTTGTGAAGTGCCTTGTACACCAGCTCCAGTCCACTGTGGTCTGGAATTGCCCAAAGACACAAAGATTCATTTAGATCCCGCGAGAATGCTTGTTTTATGACTTGAAAGTCGCATATGACAGACTTTGGTGCTACGCCCCTGTGTGCATGTACTACATCTCTCACATGAATGGGCTGCAGGAGTTGTGGGTTGGAGGATGGATATCTTCCTACCAGTTCATTTCATCACAGAAGCTCTGGCAGGGAAGTATGATGTTGCAGCTGTTGATCTTACATAGGTTCTCCTCAGTGCCTATAAACTGTACTTACGAGATGTGATTTAAAGAGCTATCTGTACAGAAGAGGCAAAAGAAGAGCATACACAACCGCTATTAAACACCTGACAGACCTTCTGCCACTGAGCAGGTTTGGTGATCACAGAAGTGAAGTTGATAATACACTGGATGCACTGTGACCCAATTATTTGTGAGCATCAAAGAAGACATGTGTCCTTCCACCTACTGAAGTTGTCTTCTTATTACACCTTCTCCGAGCTCTGCATCAGCTGGACATAAACAAGCAACACAAATGACTCTTCTAATCTACCCAGCTGCCACTGATTTTAGGAGGTAACTTGTAAATGGCAGATTGATGCTAATCATGATGCTGAAAGAGTCTAAACCCCCTGAACTCAGCCACTACTGCCACTGCAAGAAAAGCATGTGAGCCTGAGAAAGCTCCTGTGCAAGAGTCGATGTGAAGTGTGTCATTGTCTGTGACCGAGAACCCAACAGATGTTCAAGGACTGAACGTGCACTTGAAGACGTAGCCATGAAAGTAGATCATGTATGTATTAATAATATTTAATTATTTATTTAGTTTATTTGGTAAACAACCTTGTTGCTGGATCTTCAGATGGTGAGAAATCCTCGAGAAGTATGTGCCATGTGCCAACCTAATCATCCCACTTCACAAGCACATTCATACTCTAAACACTTTTTGTGTTAATAGTTCTAAATTTACATAATATTTATATAATAAAATAATTTTTTTGTATTTTATTTCTTGTGTGATATATTTCCTTTGAAAAAAACATAGTTATGTTAAAATTAGAAAGACTTGTAGGCCGTGATGTCAGTCTTTTGTATTGTGAGAGTTTCCCATAGGATTCCATTGGGATTCTGAACCTGTTGATGGCACACTAGCAGTCAAATCATCACAGTTCCTTTAATTTTGGCTGGATTTTCATAATTTTTTCAGTGGATTGAGTTTACTGTTTGCTGAAAAGAATGGTGTATTGGTTAATGTCAAAATTGAAGAAAAAGTTTATTGCCAACAAAGTAAAGATGAAAATACGAGAAAAAAGCGGAAAAAACACATATTTTTTGGCATTTAATCCATAAAAAATAATATAGAAATGTTTTTTAAGAGTTATTTTTTCACTGAATTGTATTACTACATGTGTTTTGTGCATGAGGAATGTATTTATTGACAGCTAACCCAATCCAGTAAGGTATACAGGATATTTTTCATTTTTCTACATTTTTTATCAAAAAATTCAAGATGTTTGCACTAAAATAGCCATAATTTTTTTTCGCGATATTTCCGCCCGAGCAGACCCTCTAATTATTGACCCTTAGGGTCAAAGCTAACAAAAAAATGGCAAATAAAAAGTACGGCAGGCCGTGACGGGTATCTCCTTATTTAAAGGACTTTTCAGACTTTGGCTCCCCGACTATAATGTTTCACGTTCAAGATGTTTTTTATAAATCTCAAGTTTTACGTAAAAGACTGCTCCGTACTTTTCGAGGCTCATTTTGTGCGTAAGTAGGCTTTATAAATGAGACCCCGTGTTTAGGCAGCTCACTTCTGCTGAGATGCCCCAGGGCTGAGTGGAGAGGGTTGGTTGCTGTTGTAAAGCACTTTGTGATGTCTATCTGTGAAAGATGCTACTTGCTAACTTACTTACTTTCAACTTTAAGAACTGCACAATCAGATGTGTTTTTCATTATGCAGAGCCTATATATTTACAGTTTTGAACCATTATTCAAACTACAGAAAATCCATATTGCACTCTATCATCATTTATTTGGGATTATGTCCACAAATCTGCTGCAATAATATTAAAAGTTAAAGTCCTTTTAACTGACATCAATAACTAAATGGTAGATTAATCACCACCTGAAGCTATTGTCAGACAAGATGTTGACCTTTGCGTTGGCTTTCCGTTTTATTTCATGTGGAACAACTTAATCCCATGCAACTTTTAAGATGTAAAACACGAAACATCAATGGGCGTCTAAGTGGAGTTGAAAAGCTGTGAATAATTCATGTTTTGAGACCTTTAGGATCTGGGGTAAAACCGTGGGTGGTAATTATTTTGTGAGGAGGCGAGTGCCCTTATCTGATCTAATCTACCAGGTGTTGGCGCTCCGAGGCTGGTCTGATCCCTGGATTTAACCTGTGCGGGAATAACATGGGAACACGGAGTCGACCACCTCCACCAAGGCATCAGTGTGAATTTAATTACAGCTGCAGCAGAAAGCACACGATGAGGAAGTGAGAGAAGCACAGTCAAAGAATCAGCTCATCTTAATTCATCTTCATACCGGTCTGGGGACTTTTCATTATTGTTTCTATAATTGCTTTCACTATTGTTTGACTTTTTGACACTTGGTTAGTTTCTCCATTTACTGTCAATGTCCAATTTGAGTTAAAAGCCAGCCCCTGAAGCTCCTCTGCAAGTGCACACACCTTGTTCTCTGACTACGGCAAACAACATAGAAAAATGCTTGGTTTTTCATTCATGTTTATTTTCAGTTAAATCAGGAAGCAGCCTCAGTATACAATATTTACCTGCTAATAAACTTTAGAAAATAGCATTGCAATGTTAGAGTTACATTTGTTTTGTATGACTGGAAAGAATGAGATTTCACATGACTTTATTGACAATAAGATAAGATAAGATATGCCTTTATTGTTTCCCGTAGGAGAAATTTGTCTTGGGGACTGGTAGACACGTGCTTTAACACTTAGATTAAACAAATAACATCATAAGTGAAGATAAAAAAGGATCAAAGAACAAAAAAGACACATGTGATTGTAGACTTCCTGGGCATTTAAATCAAATTCTACCTTAAGTGCACAAATCCAAACAAGTCCACCATGTTTTGTCTCCGTCTAATAATGTCCCGTTTGTTCAGCCTTCACTGCAAAGTTTGTCTGTTGCTGTTGTTAGCATTGTGGCTAACAGCATACCGGCATGTTTCAATCCTAACAGTTGTGAAAAAAAAAAAAAAAAGTAAAACACTTTGTGATGAACAATTTAGAGACTGCATTAGATAAGTGAGCAAAACATTTGGACTGATGTAGGAAGCTTAACATAAAGTATTTCTATTTCCTTACCATTTTAAGGAGGCAAAAAATGGGTCCAGGACCTTCAACTGACAGTGTTTAGTTTTGGTGATCAAAGATGATGAGCGCTGAGCGTCAATGACTTTTGCTCAATGGAGTTTGTTGCCATGATAGCCGCTAGCTTTAGCTTTTTACTAGGTGCACTACAGGCTATGGAACATGTGCAGTTGCGTTTCTGCTATGATTCATTGCGCGAGGAGTGGGATGAGCTCGAGCCGAGTGAATCCGAATGAAGCCGAAAGCTTGCACCTGACCGTTCACACTCATCAGAATGGGAGTTACAGAGCGAGCAGCGGCAGCCGAAGCTAAAGCTTAAAAAAAACATTTTACACGAAACCAAAACCGAAAACGAAACTGTAGAGGAATTTTCCCGCTGCAGTACCAATGGAGCGGCCACTGGGGCTGATTTACAACGGCTCAAAGTTAGCAGTGTGCTATCCAGATAACATATTTGGTCCCTAAATCTGAGGCTACAACTGACATTCCTTAAGGCACCATACCCAATAAAGTTTGGTCCTTCACAAATACATTTAACGCATTTACAACTGTCCTGTGTGTGGTGTGTTTTTAGCATTCGGTTAGCATCTGTTAGCATACCAACTCAATTCAACTCGGTTTTGAAAACCTGACATTTGTAGTACAGTTTCATGCATATATCTAACACAGAGATCAGTATTAAAATGCAAAAATTATAGTGCATTCATTCATTGCACATTACTGAACTGATACTGACTTTTGTACTTGAACAATAGTGTTACTTATAGTTTAGCATCAAGATCTTTCGTTACCAAATTTAATGGATTTAATGGTTCGATCTTAACTAGTCAAAAGTAAAAGTGGACATGGAAGAATGAGGTGAACAAAGAGATCAAAAGCTGGTTAAGAACTCCATATTGGTCAGTCTCAAAACTATTTAACTAAATAACAATTATCTACAAAAAAACTAAAATAAAGATAAATCCTCTGTAAATTTATTGACAACAATCCACACAGCTTTATTCCACTTGAGCCTGTTCCTTAGCTGATCACGCATGCCTCTCACATACGCTGCAGCATTAGCATTAGCATACGTCTCTGGCTGCTCTCTGCGCACTTTAAACGTAGCACAGGCAGGATATTATCTCTGTGTTTGCACCACAAAGACTCCACTCCCATTCACATCCACAACATCAGGAAGCTCCTTCTGCGTACACGTGTTTTAATCGACTCCGTGTGCCCCGTGATCTCGTTTAAACTCAAATCTTATTCACACATGAGCATACGTATGGGAGTTTTATCTGCACACACAAATAGTGAGACATAGACACGGAGAAGAGTGACAGAGTAGATTGTGTGGTGCTTTTAACTACTGTTTCTCACTTATTACTGTTACTGATACGAGGCTTTTATCATTCCCATGACTATAACTACTGCTGTCAGTTTACTTGCCATGTTTTGATTGGTCCTTTTGGGGCTGATCAAGAGGGTCTGTACTGTCATAGGTAAACTATGCTGGTCTATTTCATAAGTCTCAAAATCTAATAAAACCTTACAGAAAATTAAAACTGTTGCAGGTTATAAACTAAAACTATTTGAAGTCATATAAGATTTGCTCAGGCTAATAGTAGTTTGCGAGACAAAAAGTGTTGGGCAATCCAGATTTTAAAATTCGAAAAGGGTTCCAATAGACACTAAATTAGTACTTAGAAAGGACATAAACCAGTGCACCTGTTAACTGGACGTCAGACTAATGCGGTTCTGCTTAAATAATCCACAAGAACTCAAATTTTTCTCGAAGACTGTGGTGGTTTGTACTTTTCAGGTTAATAAGCTTATGTAAGCTGATGTATCGCAGGACAACAAGCATATTTAGAGTAGAATTGAATCAATAAATGTCTTTGCTTAATAGCTGACATTAGGGATTGGACGAGACAGAATTTTCACGAGATGAGAATTTGAATTTTACCAAAGCAAATTACAAAATTAAGGTATTATTTATGTCTAATTTACATTTCATCAGGCTCCATCCCCTTTCTCTTCCCTTCTGCTGCTGCAGACAGAGTCACACAGAGAAGAAAGAGCACGTCTGTCCTAATTTTTACCAGGTTGTAGATGCAATGAGGTCAAATATCTCCTTGTAGATCTATTTTAATTTAAACAGTTTAGTTTTATGCCCAATTATGTGTTCTACAAGTCTATATGTGGAGGAGACTTTTTACTACAGCTGCTCAAAGATACACAACTGAACACTTCATGAACATTCCCAAGACCACGAGACTGTTCTTTACATGTGCGTACAGTATCGTGACACTTTTATCTCGCAAGATCTCATGCCACAAGATCTCAGCCCATCCCTAACTGATAAGTGTTATGACAAACAGTTATCTTCCAGTCAGGATATAGATTGTATTTAGATACAAAGATGTTAGGCAACACTTTTATTGTCTCCAAAGAGAAATAAGTCCTCTGCATTTGACCCATTCTTCAAAACCTCTGAGGCATCACAGTGCAGCTCAGGGACCCATCTCCTGGTCTTTTACTAGTTTTGTTTAAGACTACAGTCAATTTCCTAACATGAATACTGTATCTTAGCTTGTGCCCTAGCAAAAGCCACTTTCGAGAAAAATGCAAACTCCACGTGTGCGACTTTCTTTTTGCAAGGCGAGAGTTTTAACCACTCCACCACTGTGCTGTTACAAGACTTTTGTGTCCTAGCAAATAGGTTCTGGGTTCAACTCTTGAATGGAACAAGTCCACTTTTTTAGGCTTTGCTTGAAAATTCTGAAAAGTAGACATTTTCTATAGAAAAAAAAAATAAAAAAGAAAACATTGCTGTTTTCTTCTTGGAACTTGACCATGTGGAACATTCCAACAATAAGAATGATTCATCTGTAATCATGCTACTTTCTGCATCATCTATTTATAATAATAATTAATTTTTGCAACATGAAGTGCTTATTGAAAAAAATAAACTAAACAAACATGGAACACAATACACTGTGTTCCTATTTACTGCTCTGCATCTGGACATAATCAAATGTTCATTTATTTTCAATGTCTGAATTTGACAATAAATGAAAAAAACAAATACAAATTGCTCTCTGCGGGTCTTGAGCTTACATTGATGCTTTTTAAAAACGATGTGGCTCCCATAATTGAAAGTTACAAAGGTATTGTAAGGGTAATTTAGTTTCACTGTTTTTCTCAACAGAAGTTATATATAACAGGTCCTTTTGCAGATTCCATGACAATGTGTTTGCCATAGAATCTCATCTATTCAAATTAGATTTCTGTCATTTTGTATTAGTTCACTCACATACATTTGTGTTTTGAGCGACAGATAAAAGCGACGTGCCAACACAAGCTTCATGAGAGCAGTGGAGGATGGAGCAGCTGGCCGGTCTGTCCCCTGATCTCACACATGTTTGCCTCGGGATTAGGACACGCCACCGCTCCGACCGCTGCACTCTGGGCACTTTCTCTCTCTGTGACCCTCTCTCTCTCTACTCACACTTCTACTCATCCACAATTCTGCCCCTCCACACTTCTGCTCCCCTACACTTCTGCTCCTCCAATCTTTTGCCCCCCCCACACTTCTGCTTCTCCAGACTGTGTAGCATGTAACATCGCTATGTTTTCTCATTTGGCCATATACAGCCTATCTGACAACATGCCTGTCTGTCCGACTACTAGCTTTCACAAATCTTTCAGAACGCAACTTTTTACAAACTGCAAAGTGGAAGTGTAGACCACCCAAGCTCAGTCAACCAAAGCACTGCTTTTGGCAATCTAAGAGAACTAATATGCTATGATAGAATTGTTCAAGTACCCAGCGATCTGATTTTGTCAGTGTGCTGCAATAACAGTATAATTTTAGGTGGAAAAGTAAGTAAGTAAGTAATCTATATTTTGTTTAGCGCCAAGTTTACTAATTTACAGCATCCCACTTAAAGGTATACACAATAAGAGACTTAAGCTCACTATGTTATTTTCTAAATTAATATTGCAAACAGACTGGTATATATGGCAGAAATGCAACAGTGCCTAGTCTGCCAGAAAGCAAAGAAGAAGATACAATACATCCACATCCATTATTTTACATTTTACACCACATACACAATTGATGACTAAAAAAAGATAACTGGGCTGAGACTAGAATTGAGATTGGGGTAACAAAAATCAAGCCAGACTCATCCTCTGTGTGTCTGAGCCTGAAGCGAGCCCGCCCCGTCCACTTACTGAACATTGGCATTTTAATGACAGAAAAAGCACATTACTGATGTGTCTCATGTGTTTACATGCATACAGTGTGTCTCCACCAGAAGTGCTTCCTCCCTACTGCACATCCCTCTCTCGTCCTCTTGTTCCCTCTTTTCTCACATATAACATGAAGTGCGCGCTTTCTCTCGCTCATCTCTCTCGTTCTCCTCACTCCACGGCGCGCATCCAACGCACCTACCCTTCTTGCGCCGTATAGTTCAAACACTCGGCTGTCAATCATCCACAGAGCGCACGTGTTTAATGGAGCTCTGTGTCTTGACCTGAACCTGGCTTGGGCCCGACAACTAAGTGAGAAATGTGAACCCGATCCAGCCTGAAAGTCGGGTCGGGCCTGGGCTGGGGTTGTGCTTGGGTCCAGAATCTAGAGTTCAGACTACAGGAACATTTTTCACAAACTGTGTTCTATTCCATTTTAGAGTTGTTGTTGTTTTTTAGACACATTTCAGAATATATTTGATTGGTTGGCCACTATCAATAATGGAATCATCTTTCAGGCCATATTTGGGCCCCAGATCATGAGTTTGAGACCCTCGTTTTTACTAAAACAAAAGACGCTGATGGGCTTTTTTAAAATATGAACTTGTGTTTTTTGTTCCAGCTCAAGTCCTTAGTCAGGGTCAGAGCCAGAAACACCAGAAAAGTTACACCTTTAATACCATATTGTATTTACACATGCAAGTCTAAAATATAACCTTAACAGGTAGCACTTTAAAAGACCTCCACGGTACCTACCAGTTAAGTACCATGTCAGTTACTAGTAACTAACAGTGACACTTACTTGTACTTACTCTGGTACTTACTGTGGTACTTACACTGGTACCTAGAGTGGTACTTTGAGTGGTACTTGTACCAGCAGTTACTGGTACATACCACTGGTACTTACTGTGGTATTTACACTGGTACTTACACTGGTACCTACAGTGGTACTTGCAACAGCAGTTACTGGTACATACCACTGGTAGTTACTGGTACTTACTGTGGTACATACACTGGTAATTACACTGGTACCTACAGTGGTACTTTGAGTGGTACTTGTACCAGCAGTTACTGGTACATACCACTGGTAGTTACTGGTACTTATTGTGGTACATACACTGGTACCTACAGTGGTACTTTAAGTGGTACTTGTACCAGCAGTTACTGGTACATACCACTGGTAGTTACTGTGGTACTTACTGCGGTACTTACACTGGTACTTACACGGGTACCTATAGTGGTACTTGTACCAGCAGTTACTGGTACATAACACTGATAGTTACTAGTACTTACTGTGGTACTTTCTGTAGTACTTACACTGGTACTTAAGGTGGTACTTGTGTCATCAGTGACTGGTACTTACAGTGGTAACTATTAGTACACTTACCACTTTTAATAATTTGTGGCACACACATATGTTTCAGTGTTGGTATTATTGGTACTAAATTAAAAAAGTAGAGCTTATAAATTATGAATAACAATAAAATGCAAATGTTAAAAAAGCACCACTGTCTTTATTTATGTCACAACAATATTGGGTATTGACAAATACCAAAGTAATTATTTGTTTCAGTAAACAAAACAACAGAAAACAATTTACAACAATCTTAGCTTAATTCCAACATTTATTGATAAATACCATGATACATTATGGTAAATAGTGGTACTACAATGGTACTTATTACAGTAGTTGACAGTTAACTACTGGTAACAACGGGACCTGTTCTAAAGTGACACATACTGGTACTTGCGTGGTACTTACTACAGTAGTTGACCGTCAACTACTAGTAACAATGGGACCTGTTCTAAAGTGACACATACTGGTACTTCAGTGGTACTTACTACAGTAGTTGACAGTTAAGTACTAGTAACAACGGGACCTGTTCTAAAGTGACACATACTGGTACTTGAGTGGTACTTACTACAGTAGTTGACAGTTAAGTACTAGTAACAACGGGACCTGTTCTAAAGTGACACATACTGGTACTTCAGTGGTACTTACTACAGTAGTTGACAGTTAAGTACTAGTAACAACGGGACCTGTTCTAAAGTGACACATGCTGGTACTTCAGTGGTACTTACTACAGTAGTTGACAGTTAAGTACTAGTAACAACGGGACCTGTTCTAAAGTGACACATGCTGGTACTTCAGTGGTACTTACTACAGTAGTTGACTGTCAACTACTGTAGTAAGTACCACTGAAGTTGCCCCACTGTGGCACCTGAGGTTCTTCTGTGGTCTCCCATTCGAGTACTGCCGAGACCCAACCCTGCTTAGCTTCTGAGATCTGACTGGATCAGGCTTTGGCATGCTGGTATGGCTACGACCATACCAGCATACCAATACTGGTGGTAAAAGTTCCACTGTAGGTACCAGTGTAAGTACCACAGTAAGTACCACAGTAAGTACCAGTTACTACCAGTGGTATGTACCAGTAACTGCTGGTACAAGTACCACTCAAAGTACTACTGTAGGTACCAGTGTAAGTACCACAGTAAGTACCAGTAACTACCAGTGGTATGTACTAGTAACTGCTGGTACAAGTACCACTCAAAGTACCACTGTAGGTACCAGTGTAAGTACCACAGTAAGTACCAGTAACTACCAGTGGTATGTACTAGTAACTGCTGGTACAAGTACCACTCAAAGTACCACTGTAGGTACCAGTGTAAGTACCACAGTAAGTACCATAGTAACTACCACTGGTATGTACCAGTAACTGCTAGTACAAGTACCACTCAAAGTACCACTCTAGGTACCAGTGTAAGTACCACAGTAAGTACCAGAGTAAGTACTAGTAAGTGTCACTGTTAGTTACTAGTAACTGACACGGTACTTAACTGGTAGGTACCGTGGAGGTCTTTTAAAGTGCTACCCCTTAACATACTGAGAAGTGGCTTATTCCATTCTTATCTTTAGATTTATAAAGACATCAAGCTGTCAAAATACTCTTTCCATTCACTAATATAGCCAGACTGTTCTCATATCAGCCAAGTCGAGACGCAGCACTCCTCCAGCTTAAGCACAATGCAAAGTAAATAGACTGTCATAGCGGTGATTCCCTCTGCACAAAGGCTGCTAAATAACACCTGAAAATGAGGAAACGATAGAGATGTATTCAGTTCATCAGCTCCAAAGGCGGATGACTAATTTGACAGTCGGGAAATTACTTGTGCTGACAACAAAGCAGCAGGAGCGCGGCTGGTTAACACATCAGGAGAGAAGAGAGGTGCATTAAGGAGAACTATTGTGTTTGATTCACTGAAAACTCAAGGTGATACCGCGCACAGAATATGTGCTAACAATAAGTACATGGTTTTATTAGCACAATATAAACTAGGTCAAACTAAATGTACAAGAAAATCGCTACAACTTTTGTATTCCTCGTACGACTTTGCTTTTTTTGCTTGGGGTTGAAGAAGGATAGTTTAAGTGACACATAAGAGGTCGGCCTTTTGTTATGGTGCTTTAAACCTGACAAACACCCAGTTTCAAGGTTGTCAAAAGTATACATTTTGAGGTCACCATAAGCTGATTTTAAGTCCAGACATTTTTGCAAGACTTTTACATTTTCTGCCATCACATTCATAATTTACACTGTCACATTTACTTTCACATTTCCCATTGGGGTTGCTCCATGGTACGTGGTTACTTTTTTTTTTTCTTCTTCAATTTAGCCAATTAAGATGATTTCCTGATGGAAGTCATGAAGTGAATAAAAAAACATGCCGTGTGTGTTCTTTTCAAAAGCTGCTGTTACTGGGTGTTCATACCTGGATTCACATCCGATTGACATGTGTATCACTTTGAACTGAGTTCTACGCAATATTCAAATTGGCCCTCCAAAAATCTGATCTGGCCATTAACCCCTCTTCCAGATATTTCAAATATGCATTTTTTTTCTTGTTCGCAAGGCTAATTGTGGGTCTAGCTTAGTCCCACGGTGCGATTTGCTGGGGGGGGGGGGGGGGGTGAGAGGGATTATCCATACCTCTGGTTTGCCTGTCCCTCTCTCTGTTTATAGTTTCCCCATCCCTCCTTCTGCTTTTATCTTGTATTATTTGTAGGAGGGGGGATAAAAAATAACAAAGACTGTGTTTCATATCCTAGTTTGTGTTCTATCCCAGCATAGTTTCATTGATATTCTCTTCCCAGTACTGCTCCTCTGCTCAACAGGTAGCTCTCATAACAGCCAATAACGTCACACTTCCACCACACAGTCCTTTTCTGATTGGCTATTACTCTATCTTTTTCTGCGCACACAAGCATAGTTTAAATGGACAGATCTCAATAATAAACATAGGCGCCGATCTGCCTTTCACTCTTTTCTCTGTCTCTCAGCGCTGTCATTTAGACTCGAGTTTGGTCACTCAGAGCCGCTGTGCTGCTGCTCTGTCCTCTGCCCTGTGAGGTCATGGTTTAATCCAAGACTGTGCGCAAGGCAGAGCGGGAAGATCAAGTCAGGTGCGATGCGATTCAAAACTGGACAAGACGCGTATTAAGTGACGAACTGCACTGCTCCTGTTTGTAGAACCCGGTGCCGCAAGAGCTGCGCTGAGAGGCAGGAAAAACCTGGGGCTCTGCGGAGCTTTATGTACTGAATAGAATCTGTTAATTATGGGAGGAAATGTGCCAGAAGCCTGTTAGTTGCGAGTGGAAAAGAAACGGAATGAACACGGTAAAGAAGAGACGTGACTGTGGTGGCGCGCATGCACAATATGCATGGTGCACGTGTAGAATGACTTATCATTTTTCATCCCTCCTTCTGTTTTTTTGACAAATCACACCCTGCTTAGTCCTATTTTACTTTTGGTATATTTTCTGCTTTAGAGCTGACCTGGTTTTGGCTTATTGCTGGTTTGTCTTGGCTCTGACTTAGCTGGTCTCGTTCTAGTTTCATTCTCATTCAGTGCTGGTTTGGTTTTGTAGATCAATGCAAATTTAGCTGTAGCAGTAGTTTTTAACAGTACTGAAACACTTTTGTTTTGCAATTACCCATCCCAGACGCCTCGGCCATGCCATGTTGATAAGCAAAAAAATCCTGTATGCTGAAGCCATGTTTGTTTGGTTGGACTATCCTCCTTTACCACCAAAAAAAGCTGTGTTGTGATTGGCCCACCACACACCTTTTAATCGAGTCGGTGAACTCACAAATCATACAAAACCAGGAGTTTAAACCACAGTAAAATTTGCCAGTCCCTTTGACAGACTCTTTACAAACCGTGAGGGTCTGGGAGTGGAGAGCCGAGGCTCAATTTTGTGGGCGGCCTTTCCGAACTCTGAGTCAACCAATCACAGAAAACCCCGAAATTCCACCAAAACAGTGACACAATGTTTTCGTAAACATGTAGTCTGAAGCCCGTCAACACGGTTTGCTGCTCAGGTTTTAAGGAGTTGATAAATTCATTGTTCAAAACCGAAGCATGAGCCGAATCAGCTACGTTCGCCTTTTTGAATTTTTTGAAATGGGGCTTGAAAGCAACTTCCGACTTTTTAGTGTCACGTGTCAGAATCGCCGTGCTTGATTGGATCGTCCTAACATTGGGCGGGGAAATTATTGGCCGAGGCTCCGGTTTCAGACCCTTCTGCATCAAACAGAATGTAACAGAATGCAGCTGTAAAACTGTAACATGCAGATTTGTAAACACACGCACACTCCCGGTCCTGCTCTGAGGCTCTGAGGCTCTACAGACACAGTGATTAGGCTCTTTACAATGCACAGCAGTGGCACCACAACAGACCCTCAGACAGGCACAGCGCTTCTCATTACTCCTCACACATCTACACGCACTGCTCCTGTGTTTGTGTGAGCTGATTACTGCTGCAGACACACCCCGCTGCCCCCAAAGCATGCTGGGATAACCTCCACTATGCCAGAGAGTCGTCAACTGTGCCACAGTAGAAAAGTTTGTCATTGAGAGCCATGTTTCTTTCAGATTATAACAGGCTCAGTCTTTAAGAATACAATATTTTATTATGATTTAAGATTTTTTAGCAAAACAGGTCTGATATGAAAATAATTAACACATAAATAAGTTTAAAGGACAATTATGATGCATTATTTGTATTGTTTCCATTCTTCAAGCCTGCTCTTAAGCTCTTCCACATTGGAATCTCATGTAGAGCCAAGAAAAAAATGAAAGTCACGTGTTTCCCAAATAAGGAATTGAGTTGGCTACTGCTACTGGGTTGCAAGGTGAGTTAACCTGCAAATTCATATTAAAAAAAAAATAAATCTTGCCAGATATACTAATGCTGTAGAAATGCACACAACTAGTTTTCTGGGGCTCAAAACTAAACAAAACAAATATTTCATAGATAAAGTTTTAACTGTTTTTTATGAGGAAGCAGCATTTTAGAACATAATCACAAACTCAAACACGTCATCTTTGCCTAGTATTTATCCTTTAATGACACACTGTACAACTTTTCAGGCAAAGAAACTCAATTTAGTAAAGAAGATAGCTATTGAAAAAAATAAATACAATTAAAAAAAAAGGGTTGAATTAGCCATATTTCAGTTGTTTTGTTTTGTAACAGATTAGGTGGTCTGAAGATGTAAGTGCTTTCTTAGTCTGCTGTTTACTCATAGAATGCTTGCTGTAAGAACAAAATTACAGGGAACTGCTCCGGATCAAAATTGAACTCTCTGAAATTCTTACTGATGGATTGCATGAAAACAAACACGGTTTCTGTTTCTTGTGGCTGGAATAGGTTGTTGAATAAATTGTTGCATTTGAAGAAGAAGAAGAAGAAGAAGAAGAAGAAGAAGAAGAAGAAGAAGAAGAAGAAGAAGAAGAAGAAGAAGAAGAAGAAAAGAAGAAGAAGAAGAAGAAGAAGAAGAAGAAGAAGAACAAGAAGAAGAAGAAGAAGAAGAAGAAGAAGAACAAGAAGAACAAGAAGAAAACAAGAACAAGAACAGAACAAGAACAAGAACAAGACAAATAAGACTAAGAAGAAAGCAAAGAAAACAAAGTTTATTTATAAAGCTCCTTTTACGGATAGAAATCACAAACGGCTTTAAAAAGTACTGAGTAGGGGACGGTAACCAACCCTCCCTGATAGTAAGCAGCCCTGGGGCAGCTCAGCAGAAGTGAGTCGTCTAAACATCTGGCGCCTCTACCTCTGACCACCACCAAGTGTTCCCTAACCTGCATGTCATGGGTTGGTTTTCTCTGAGTGATTCTCAGATAAAACCACCCTAACATGTGGGGGAACATGCAAACTCCACACACCTCCATGCTGGAGTCGAGCTTGGGACCTTGTTGCTGTGAGGCGAGAGCGCTATCCACTCTGTCACTGTGCCATCATGACACCTACACATCATCTGCATTCTTCTGTTTTAAGTCCATTCATCTTCAAGACTGCAGATTCAGGCACAATCCATTTGATTGCTTACCCTGTGTAATTTCCTTTGCAGTCAATAACTGTAACTTTCTGATGTGGGAAACACATGACAGACATGGTTTTGGTGCATGTGATTCCAACGTATGGGTGCTCAAACATGAATAATGCATCATGTCATGCAAGTGTCCTTTAATGATACAGCCATTAAATGCTTCAAATGCCCTTGTTTTTGTGCAGATACATTTATCATTCCCTCCCAGACTGACTTCACTTCATACAGACTTGTTAATCCAGGTGCATTGTGGGTGCGCAGGACAGTAATAGGATCTGAACATCGCAGTGATCTGAGCGCTTCACTTGCTGGCAGAGAAGGGCGTTCCTCCACAAATCGTCTTAATGGATAATGCAGGATATAGTGGAATAACCTTTTCTTCCTCGCTGACACACATGTTTAACTGGATTAGATGCAGGATGTGGGATGGAGTGTCAGGCGGAGGCGCTCAATGAAAATAACATCAACATTATAAGAAGATTCGAGTAATGCGATTTGGACAACTGTTGCTGCTCAAATGAGAAAGTAGAAGTTGAAATACAGCTTTTTAGGGTTTGTGTAGCCATTGTTTCTCTGGACAAGACACTTTTGACCTCCTACATGACAGATTGGATAGTGTGTAGTTACTGTATGTGTTTTCATGAACAGACCTCTGTTGTGTCATACCCATCCAGTTTCTGCTGCACACTGTAGGCGATATTTGTTGCTTTCAGTGCCTATGACTCTGACATTGGCCCAGTCCATTAGGTGGTTCTCTCTCTTACAATGATCTGAGATTGCAGACTTATGGAGCTTAAGCGGATGTTCAACCTGGGAGACTGACCTGCAGCTTCATCGTCTCATCTCATCGTCAGCTCCCCTCTTCCTCGCCGCTGCAGGCTCCTCCTTCAGCTCCCGGCCTCGCAGCTAATCAAGCCCAGCCGGTCTATTTAAATCCCTCTCCTGCAGCTGCGCTCCTTCTACTCAGCTCGGCACGCCCCACCTCCACCCATCTCCTCCCGCTCCAGCCAAGAAGTCCGTCCCTCTCCAGTTCTTCGACCACCACCAGGTTGCAGGCCCGGGGGGAAGACCTCTCCTATCCGCACATCCACTCCAATTCGGCCGATCAGCACTGAGGTCTCGCCAGGGTCCGCGCGCCAAACCTTATATCTCAATAAAGTTTTCTCATAATTTGCTTTGTCTGTTTGAGTCTCTCCAGGTTGAAAAATTGTTCCCAGTGGTCTTACTGTCCCAAGTAGGAAAATGGCACCAAAATCTGGATAAACCAGCTCACCAGACATACCACAGGAACACCAAGTGACACTTCTGCAAAAGGCACAACAGAGGTCTGTTCATAAGAAACTAACACAATATTATAACAGAAGACCTAATGAACTTAATGGATTAGGTTGACTAGGTGTAGTTCCTAAATGAGAACTATATTTAATTTTCCCCCAGGTCAGGATGAATATAACAAAGATACATGACAATAACATGCATTAGGGTAATATCCTCAGCTACGGTAGTCCTGACCAAGCCTACCCATCTGGAGATGGGTCCCCGAGCGCTGCACTGCGGCGATCACTGCTCCTGAGGAGATGCTCCAGAGGCATTGAAGGATGGGTCAAATGCAGAGAACAAATTTCCCTACGGGGACAATAAAGTATACCTTAACCTTAACCTTAACCTTAAGATGCTAACCATGTCTAAGGAGTCATTGAATAGATTAATACTTAATAAACAGACAAGTTTAATGTCAGTTGAGAAACAGTTACATTATACAAAATTGTCTTATGAGCTAGAATAACAGTTTCATGAACACTTTTAAGTAATCCTATTTTATCAGACTTCATTTCTAAAGTTACAAAGGTTGTTCCACCTCGCAATGTATCAGTTTTAACTGAACTATTTTGAATTTGTATAAACATGTGATTGAAATAAATGCAATTTTGATTTCTTTGAAGAGGAAACAATACTTTATCATTAATCAAAAGTGTGTATAAGATAAGTTCTTTAAAATTTATACTCAACAAAAATATAAACGTAACACTTTTGTTTTTGCTCCCATTTTTCATGAGATGGACTTAAATATCTAAATTCATTCCAGATACACAATATTACCATTTCTCTCAACCATTGTTCACAAATCTGTCTAAATGTGTGATAGTGAGCACTTCTGCTTTGCTGAGATAATCCATCCCACCTCACAGGTGTGCCACATCAAGATGCTGATCTGACATCATGATTAGTGCACAGGTGTACCTTATACTGCCCACAATAAAAGGCCACCCTGGAATGTGCATTTTGTTTTTGCTTTATTGGCGGTCTGGGGACTCAGACAGTATCTGGTGTGACCACCATTTGTCTCATGCAGTGCACACATCTTCTTCGCATAGAGTTTATCAGATTGTCTATTGTGGCCTGTGGAATGTTGGTCCACTCCTCTTCAATGGCTGTGCGAAGTTGCTGGATATTAGTGGGAACTGGTGCACGCTGTCGTATACGCCGGTCAAGCGCATCCCAAACATGTTCAATGGGTGACATGTCCGGTGAGTATGCTGGCCATGCAAGAACTGGGACATTTTCATATTCTCTGAAACGCCTTTGGAGACGGCTTATGTGGAGAAATGAACATTCAATGCATGAGGAACACATCTGGTTGACATTCCTGCTGTCAGCATGCCAATTGCACGCTCCATCAATGCTTGTGGCATCTGTGGCATTTTGCTGTGAGACAAAACTGCAATTTCAGGGTGGCCTTTTATTGTGGGCAGTATAAGGTACACCTGTGCACTAATCATGATGTCAGATCAGCATCTTGATGTGGCACACCTGTGAGGTGGGATGGATTATCTCAGCAAAGTAGAAGTGCTCACTATCACACATTTAGACAGATTTGTGAACAATGTTTGAGAGAAATGGTAATATTGTGTATCTGGAATGAATTTTAGATCTTTAAGTCCATCTCATGAAAAATGGGAGCAAAAACAAAAGTGTTGCGTTTATATTTTGTTGAGTATACATCTTTCCCTATGCAAAAAGTATATTGCTATTTATGATTATTGATACTGATTTCATCAGTCTATTTCTATTGAATGGGGCAGTTGTCTTTCCACCTCCAGAAAGTTACACAATGCATTTTTAAACCCATGGTCGTGCTCTTGCTCTTCGCCATTTGTCTCAGTTTGAAGTTTTCTCTCAGATAAAAATAATTACCCACCTCTGCACCAGCAATTTTATATTTACCTCATATAAACACAGAACACAAAAAAGTGTTTCCTCGTAGCTTTAATATGAAGACAGACTAAGCACACAGTCACAATCATTTGAAAGACAGAGAAAGTGCTGAAATGAAGCAGATATATTGGATGTAATTGAGAGCACATTTCTCTTTTTATTCATACTTTCCTTGCCCTCCAAATGTCAAAATAATCAAAAGAATATGTCCAACTTTAAGACAAGGACATTTTTTTTAAGCTACATTTAATCTGCTCTGTTCTGGTGCCCATGCTGCTGCTGTCAGAGCTCAAATCCTCTCTCTGTCTCCGAGAAAGAAAAAGGGAAGAAGCCGGCTAAAACACAGTATAATTTGAGAAGTTGGATTCACGCGGTGCCGTTTTGTCCGGCGGTGGTGAGAGAAAGGCTGTGTTTTCATGGCTGACACCTACATTCGTACCTCGCCGTAGATAGCCGGAGCGTGGTGAGGCGGGGTTGCCATGGCGCCGGTGCATTCGGACGTGAAGGTCATTCAGATAAGCACTGGTCATGACGACTGTGGAGGTGACCTTGTGCGGCAGATACATATATGCATTTAAACAGCGGAGATCCATGTATGTAAGTGTGTGTTCAAGGACAAGAAAGAATATATCACATTGCTTTTTTTTTCTTTCACTTTTTCTTCTCTGTATTGGTGTTATAAAGTGACCCGAGGTTCTTTAACAGTGATGTGGCAACTGCTAGTTTCCATAGTTTACGAAATATGGGATTCTTTTCTAAACTAAATACATATTTGTGATTATAATGTCCATAAGAAATCTGCAAAAAAAGTCAAAAACTGTTTGTTCCCTCTGAGCTACGAAAAACACTGTTCCGAATTTGTGGTGTCATAAGTAGGTTAAGGTACACTTTATTGTCCCATAGGGAAATTTGTTCTCTGCATTTGACCCATACTGCTCGGGACCCATCTCCAAATCTTCCTGCTAGGCTTGGTCGGGACTATAGTAGCTAGCGAACATTACCCTAATATGCATGGTTTAGTTGGTGGGGAACACTGGAGTACTCGGAGGAAACGCAACCAACACTATGAGAAACGAGAAGTCGAACCTGCAAACGCTATCCACTCTGCCACTGTGCTGTAAGAGATCGTCTGCACTGTTTTTAAGTCCATCATCCACACTCGTAATTTCCTTTGCAACCAAAAGAGCTCTAACTCAGTTCTGATGTGGGAAACACATGACTGCCTATGTGCTTATCTTCATTGTTTTAATTGGTTCTGTTGCATGCTTGAAGAATGGGAAAACGTAATAGGCATAGGAGGCACAGGGCTCTAAGAAGGTTTTGATTCCCAGGTGATTTTTCCATGTGGAGTTTGCTGTTCTCCACATCTGTGTTTCCTGTTGGTGCTCTGGTTTCCCCTACCACTAAAAGATGTCTAGTTGTGCCTGCCCTCTTGCCTCCCTCGCCCGAACACTAGACAGAAATTGAAAAGCTAGAATCTGGTACAAGCATTTCTGCCAGAGCTTAATGTAATTGTACATTGCTGTAGTAAAAACAACCTTCCATAGAAACCATTAACAGAATGGCCCTTATCAGTGTTCAAAGCTCCACTTGAACTTGACTTTGTTGTGTTAAATGTTAACAATAAAGTTGCATTTTTGGGGTTATTTTTTTTTTACAATTTGCTTCAGCAAAGACATTTCCAAGCACATTGATATGTTTTCGATTGCTTGCCATAAATAAGGAGGTCAGCCATATTGTTCCATCAGGACTCTTATCTTTCTTTTCTTTTTTTTTTTTCTATTTTCTACCTATTAGGCTAGTGTCTATTCTTATGACTTTGGACCTTATTTGGGGGACAACCTGGCGCTAACATGTTTTGGAGTGAGAGGAAGCTAAAGTACCTGGCCAAAATAACACAGGTAGAACATGCAACTCATCTACAGTGATTGTGAGATGGTAATTTGGTCTGACTTGAGATTTTAACCAACAATTATTGGGAAGCCAGGGCTCTACGCATTCTGTTGAAAACAAAACAGGTAAAATGACAACAAAAAATTATAATAAAATAACATACTTTGTTTATAAAGTAAAATATTAGCGTAATATGTAGCCTGCATGCATAAGCCACATTTGTAGTATTTTACATGTTTTATTTGAGTATATTTTTCTGCCAAGATAATATTTTGTGGAGTGAAGTAAACAAGCGTGAGCAGCTGAAGTGGTTGGTGGTTTTGGAGAGTCTTGTTTTCACCCTTAACCCTGGCGTCCCGTCTTCACTGTGAATTCCCAACTCTAAATTAAACACTGAACTCTGCATGCTCATGCTAATTAGCATCCCACAGTCCAGCTAATGAGCCAACAACACAAGGGGAAAAGGCTGCTGCAGTAAACCACACATCTACGCTCAAAATATGTAATGTAAAAAGCTACCCGTCTTGTCATCTAATTTGAATTTTTGAAAATTGTTGGACAGTTTCCAATCTCTAAATAAAACTATTTAATCACATTTACAGTGGGCTGTGTAAGCCGATAGAACTTTACTGACTGGAAACATGAATAAAAGAGAAGCATGCAAAATAGAAATACACAAACACTGATCCTTGTTTAAGATCGGCTTCACAAACTTGTGGAGTTACACCTTGGTGCAGTGGCAGAGTGAATAGCCATCTTGCCTCACAGCAAAAAATATTTACACTTTAAAGCTACAAGTTGAAGCAATCCTGCAACTTAAAGGTGGTATTTAAGAAATGTTAACTTCTGTTTTGTTTTAAACATTATAAACTTCTGTTTCTAATCATTGTCGTAATTTTTACATAATGTGGCTGAGATGCAGCTCATGTGGTTGAGATGCGGCTAAGATGTGGCCTGCCACATGCGGGCCGCAATCGGGGGCAAATCTAGTACGAGATGCGGCCGCCGACTTGGCCACTGTAGAACCGTAATTCACAAGCGAATGTGGGCCCCATGAAAGCTAACAGAGCGGGCCGAATCCAGGCCAGACAAATTTTGTTATCTGGGAATGTTATCTTGTTTCAAACAATTTTGAACTGATTTAATATATTGCTTCTTATTTTGAGTTAGATTTGTTGCCCGTGTGTTAAGAAAATGCACTTACCCCATTGGCAAATTAGTATTCTTAGTTCAAGCCAAATGCTCTTATAACCAGTCAGAAACGCCTTGAAACAAGTGAAATATTCTACACTGCATCAGAAATTAAAACAACAAAAATCCAGACTAAAATTCTGAATCCAAGTAATTTTAAACAAGTCTGAATATATATTTTTTTGCAGTGTACCAAGCCTAGCAAGAACATCTGGAGATGTGTCCCAGGCATTTTCTACTGCTTGTTCTCTTAAGGGGTCGTAGGTCACTGTGACTTTGGGCCATAGGTGGGGAAACGCGCTGAACATATACTGTATGTTTTTGAAGGTGGAATGAAGCTGTACCTGGATGTGGCATTGTGTCAGAAAAGAAAACACATTTCTGTAGTTGTAAAAACGCTAGCATCATGATAGCATTTAGCTCGTATTGTTAGCATTGAAAATATTTACAAATTTAAATCTTTGGATCCCTTTATTTATCTCCATGTTTTGAATCTGTAGTTAATACACAGACTGTATCTCTTTAAGTCTATTTGCTGTTGTAATTGTTCAGCAGTGAGAGACAAAACTGATTTCTCAGTTAAAATCAATGCACTGTTCACTAATATTGGAGTCTTGTGACTTCATCTATATTCACCCAACTTCCAATCTGCACAGTGCTTTACGTTGGAAAAATAAGCACATTTGTATGGATAAAGCCTTCACTGAAAGTATAGTAATGCACCTTTAACACTATAATAAGTCTATAAAGCATGTTGCAGTGTCATGTGAAACACGGCCTTACAAACACATGATTATGGCTACATCGTCTGTTTCCGAGACAATAGCATGAGCTAGCTAGCACCTCTGACTACAGTTGATGTTGTTAATTTGGGTCTTTGCTTGAAGAGCGCGGCGTTACCCTAACAAGGCGTCTGCAAGTTGGTAATTGGTTAGGAAGCCTAGAGTTCACACTGGTCTACTGCTACCGCACGCCCACCTCCGCTGCGCTCGATGACTCATTAATCATGGATGGCGGTGTGGAAGTGGGCAGACAGACAGCTCGGAGTGAAGCCGGAGAATCAACACTCGCTAATGACGCGCCACAGAATGCCCTCGCCAAATATGTCGCATGCTCTGTCACCGCAAAGTCACCAACCCCGCGCAAACAAGCTAGTGCACGCTTGATAGCATCTGTGTCAGGGCAGAGCTAGACTAATTATCTTATTGTCTGCAATCGGGAGCTGTTAACTTTGAAATTGAGACGCTACATACAAGAAGGACACGTGAGTTAAAGTAAGAGAGGGATAAAATGTTGTTGACAAGGCAGACATCAGTTGGAAGAGATGTGGACTTGAGTCACACTCAAGTCTATATTTTGATTATTTTCGACTTGACTTGACAAAATGGACTTAACTTGAAATTGAAGGTCCAAGTCATGTATTTGGTATTCTGATCTAAAGAATTGTATCTATAATCAAAAGACATGGATTTGACTTGGACTGTGAGGCACTGACTTGAGACTTGACTTGAACTGTATTTCTTCAACACAGTCTCACTAGATGGCGTTCTTTTACCACAACACAAAAACAGCGTATTTTAACCACGACTTCACAGCTAGTTTTAGTACTTATGTTACGCTGTGCATTTAGCATGATATGAAAAAGCGTAAAAATGACACGAGATTTCACAGCGTCAAAATAGGATGAGTTTTGGTTGCAGCCACGTGGGGACGATTTCTTCAAGTGAAATGGGTAAGTTTAGGCATAAAGTTACTAAAATTGGTAAGATTAGGTCTGGGGCTTGGGGCAGGTTAAGATTAGAATCAGGATTTCATTAATATTCATAAATAAGAACACATCTTAACAACCACCATTGAAATGAATGGGGACTGTGATGCGTACTATAATTACGCAAAACAGCTGTGAACTCGTGCCAATCATACCTAATTTACATGTTGTGTAATGTCGAGGTAAATGTACGCTTTCTTGTGAGATCGAGCTCAGTTCTTTAGTATGGAACTTGACTCGGAGTTGCCTTTCTTTGACTTGAGACTTGACTTGGATTTGTCTCTCTTCTACTTGGGACTTGACTCAGACTTGAACGATATGAACCTACTTGAGACTTGCAAACAGTGACTTGGTTCCACCTTTGCAAACTGCTATAAAAGAACGACAAAAAAATGCCCTAGTGACTAGTGCTACGGCAAACTTGCTGAATTACAAACAGATACTTGAATTTGATGTCACCGCTTTATTTCTGTTAGCTGATCGTCTCTTTAGCTTTATTCAAGCAGCAACAAACACTGAAATTCCTGCCCTAGTAGCTGCAGTGAAATGAAATGGAGCAGAGCTACTAAGTTACTTCCCACCCCAAGCCAAACAATATAACTTTTCTGGTAGAGACTCCGCCCAACTGCCTGACTCTAGGTGATGTCTTAATTGTTTTCAAGTGTCATTCTGACTATACCTCAGAAAGCTGTAGCTGCTAAACAGTAAAAGACCAATGACTGTTGTAATGATGACTCGCAGACAGCAGCCGCAACATGTCGGCAAGGTAAATGCATCGCAAAATACATTGTCTTATGAAAGACACCAAAGTTATTGGGTAAAGGAAGACATATTGAACATCGTTGGAGCAATATGTAACATTTTCGCTGTGGGTGCTTTTATAGCTTAATGCAAGATAACATCATCTACATAGAGAACAAAATCCACTAAATATTCAAAATACGTGAAAATAATATTTACTTGCTTTTCCCACCTTGTATTAAGGATACCTATAGTTGCACTTTAATAGGAAACATATAAGGCAAATTCACAAAAGTTAAATGTTTGACTTGGTGAGCAGACATAAAACTCACTTTTTCACTTCAAAATCATCATTTAAACAGCACTCATCTGCACTAAGTAATATTATTCTGCAAAATGTTATTAATAATCTGAAACATATGAATAAGCTCCATTTGGACAAAGCGCTAAATGGAGAAGGGTTAACAAGCTGACATATAATACCCACACATTAGGATCTGGATTTGTGAGGTGCAGAGGTCACACAAATTGGTTTAAAAAGAACCAAGCAAACACAAATAATAAGCCCACTTGTAAAAGGAACATTTCACAACCTTGAGGTCTGACCTTGACCTAACTAACTAAATAATTGTGTGCAGGGCTAACACATTGTTGACAGGGCATCCACACATTAGGGCCAATTTACCCGGCATGTATGCACTAACTGGTGTAAGCATTTTTTTCTGTTACCACAATGTCACTAAAGGACTGCAAACAAGCTCTAGCACACCGTTAGCATGATTCAGGGTCAAACCAGGTCAAATTATGTTATTGGACGCAGTTACAGGCTTCACACTTTCAATAGAGACTAGAAAAATGTTAAGCCATTTGGTTCCCTATTAATTTCCTCTCAAGAACTCATGGAAATTGTAATAATTATCAACGTCAGCTCCCCCACTTCCTCCGAAGCACATTCCCTACCCGGAATTTTGTCTGAGAAACCCAGGCTCTTTGATTTGTTTATTTAGCAGTGTAAAATGTGTTTCTGATGCCTTATTTCAACCTTAAAGTTACGCAAAAATGATATAAATAATGTTGACTTGCAATTCAGCTGACTATAATTACACAAGAGAGCTGTATTGCTGAAATAGCTTAATACTGCAGTAAGAACAGTGCGTAAATTCTCAAAGATCTGTGACATCACAAAAAATTGTTTTCTTGTGGTTAGGGGAAATAATAGTATATCACAGACAGAACTCCAGCATTGTTTTTGACGAGGATGCAATAGTGGAATAGAATAAAAAACTCCCCTCAAGAATTACTTTGCATATTGCTGCATGTGTCCTTTAAAATACTGTATGTTGCTCGTGACAGTTAAGAGACAGAACTTACCACTAGAAAGAGACACAGCTTACCACTATAAAGAGAGGCAGGGCTTATCGCTATAGAGACAGATCAGTTCTGCTGCTTTGGACATTAAATCAATGAACCTGAATATTTTTCTGAGCTATTTTAACTCAATGTTGTGTTTTACAATGCCAAACTGATCTACTGTGCATAAGTCATAATAATAAATACATAGAAAACAAACAAAACAAAACAAAACAAAACACAGTATTATATACAGCATGTACTGTAGTCAAAAAACCTTTTTGGAAGATACTCAAAAGTTGGTGGAGATCTAGTGGTGGCTTGCAAGCTAAAAAAGTAAGTAAGTATTTCTCAGCCATGCACCTGCCGCCATAGGCTCAATTTATTTCACTCCAGCAGGAAATAAATAGCAAGTTTTACTGAACAGCGAACAACAGTTCAGCGAACAGATATGAAGCAGTGTGTTAATCAGAACCAACTCGGAATGTTCTTGTCCTTTGTCAAATATTACATTAGAGATTGTTTTTGTACCTGTAGTTTGTACATTTTACAGAAACACCAATGGTCACTGATGCACATGTTTACGCTATGATTCCTGAACTTAAAAAAAAAAAAAAAAAAAAAAACAGTGATTGGATTAAGCAAAAAAGTATCAGCCTATTGTAGAGCGAACAAAACCTTAAGATACAATGTAAGACGGTTTTCATGAAGTGAAATAAAACCGGCTCAAGTTAGGCTTTTCTGCACAAAAAACATTCTTGTAACTGAATTCTATATGAGACTAATGCAAGATATTTGGGCAAAGAACCAACATCTCTCTTTAATACAGCACTCAGTTTCACTAACTATACCTTTTGCAGCAGATTTCACAATGACAAAGCAAAAAGCCGGCTCCAGGTTCCTCAGTAGCACTTTTCCTCTGTGTAATCCGTCTTCCTGCCAGAGCTTGGCCGAGCGGTGCCACTGCGAATGTGACTCCAGCCTTATAACTTCAGCTGTGTGATGGAGAGTCTGCCAGCCTCCACACAAGCGCACAAAAACTCATATATTATAAAACACCTTGCATCTGTTTTATAGTAGGATTTTGACTAACCTCTCAGCAAAAGTAAATAAACTACAGGCATTATCCCTGATCCATCACAAGCTTAAGTTTGATTCCCTTCTTAAAGCGTTCTCTTCTGGGAATGCGGGAATTACATTTTAGATTTGGCAGTACAAGCATGAAAACAGCTCAAGGCAGAAGCCTGTTTCTTTTTATTTTAACTTGAATAACTGTTTCAAAGTCCATGTGTTGCTGTGAACAAAGTAGTGAATGTCTACAGGGAATGGGACTTCCTAAAAGATTTACATTCGCCTTGAACTGGAGGCATTGACTTTTTGAATTTTTAATCATGTATTCTGAGGACAGCATGTAGAGAACTAACAAAATGTTTATCTCTATAGGGAAAAGTCTTTCAAAGCCTCTGGGGCATCTCCTCAGGAGCAGTGACCTCCACAGTGCAGCGGCTTCATGGCTTGTGTGTCTATACTACGCCATGATGACACTTCTGCCTTTCATGATTATTATGCCCGTTTTTTGAACGGGTTAACGGCTAAGTGTAGGCCTGAAATTACAAAAATGGGTACGTTTAGTTCTGCGCCTCGAAATTGATTAAGGCTAGGATTATGAATAATAACTAGCCTTTACATTCACCATAGAAATGAACTGAGGCAGCAACACGTAAAATACACATGCAAAACATAGAAATAGACACGGGGAGGAACAGGAAAACTCCACACAGACACACACGGCTCCAAATAGTCCTACCCATTGTGCTTCCACCTCTTCACTCAGGACTCCCCCCAAAAAAAATTCAGATCTCCGTGACATGTTCCTAGATAAAAAGGTCAGTAGCAGAGTGGGATGGACCACTCCTGCCTCAGAAATATGTAATTACCTTATTCCGCCCTGCCACTTTTTGGCAGGAAACCTCTGGTTTAGAATTCAGTTGTTGGGTTTGTTTTAACTGTTTACGCCTTTTGTGATCCCCTGCATGACAAACAAGCTAAACAGGAAGTGTGTTGTTTGCAAAAGTAGGCGGAGAAGAAAAAGGTAAACACAAACCAGGGCCAAACATTCCTAATTCTCAGCTCGCAAAACACAGTAACGTACAGTAAGACCTCATATTGTACACAATTAGCTGTCCAATATTTGATTGTGGATTCATCATGTTATTGGTCTTATGCAACATAAAAACCATAGTATCCCTGACATACTGTATATACCTGAAACTAAAACAGCTGTCTATGTTTTGCATGAGAGGGACGACAACTGAACCAAGCCCTAAAACAACATATTATCAGTTTATATACAGTGTATGGTATAGTCTATGAAAAGTACTAACAAAGTAACATTTTTTGCACTATGAATGTTATGACAATAAATTAAATCTAAGTATACAAAAAAAAAAAAAATTAAATAAAATAAAAATAAGCATATTACCTTAATAAACACAAGAACGGCATGTGCAAGGAAAACATTTACTTATTTCGTCTTAACTAGGTGCATAGTGGAAAAAAAAAAAATGACTGTACTTTATGTATTCTAACAATTGTTTTCAAGGTTATTTTGACACAGCAGTAATAATTTCTCACACTGTCCAACCCTGTATACTTCCCTTTGCGTTTCCCTTTGCACAGTGCCAGTATAAGCACTTTAAGCCAGCACAGGTGGCCAGACGCCTGGAGCTTTGCAGACAAGATACTTCAACGCAAGTGCAAGAAAACCAAAAAATTACTCTGACTTAACTGCAAAAAAGCAAGTGGCAGACAGCTTTTCTAGACAACGCTAAACAGCAAAAAGGCAAAAATACACTGGCGTATGCAAAAAGTGCTGATTAACAGGAGGAAAGTTGCTGAAGCAGGGGTTATATATAGAAACAGGAGAGCAGGGAGAGTTCAGGGAGGCTGTGGCTGCGAGAGAAACCTGTTTTTAGAGACTCACTGATGTCAAAAAGTCTGACACAGGGCACAGAACAATGCTACTGTACACAGTGAGGAAAGTGTTTTTGTTTGCTGTGGATTTCTATATGACACTCAGGAGATGATATTTTATGTTTTAGTAAGTCTAAATTCTAAAAACACAGCAACTGAATAGGGAATAAAATCTCAATTGTAAATACTCAATTTTTGGGTTTATGTGAGAACTTTAATTCCAAAAAAAAATGTATTCCACTTTAAAAAGACTATGTAAACACTTAATTCCTAATGAAAATAATGACTTGGATTTAAACTTAATTTTGAAGTAAGTGGGTTATTTAATCTACTTTTAAAGTTGAATTACTTTATTCCTTTCTTGTGCCATAGTGCCATAAAAATAGTTCCGCTTGCACTGCGCATGCCTGTTGCATTGCCTTTCTGACGGCGGTGACGCACTGCATTATGCAAGGATCCGAAACGTTTTTGTTTTACATTTATGTGCGCTACATGAGCTACAAGTAATGAAAAAAGCAGAAAACACAAAACAACCATTGAAAGATGAACATTGAAGGAGAGGATACACAACCAGATAGCTGTACCAGATTCTAGCTTACAGCTAGTTTCCATCTGCAGTCCTGGGGGAGACTGGACATGATTTTAATTGTAAGATCAAACTTACACAGACACGAGGAGAACCTTCAAACTTCATTTACAAAGGCGAACTTTCTTGCTATGAGGCCAGAGCGCTAACCATTGCGCCACCGTGTTGTGTGCTGTGTAATTTCTAGGAAGTTACACAGTAAACCTTTAAGAGTGAAAATTGATGGCACTTACCTAATTTAGTTTATTTAGAGAATACATGTCCCTCATCATCACGAAGAATTAATAAAACTCAATAACTGTCCAAATGTTCACATATTGGAGAAAACAGTTTATCTCTATGGATGAATTGGACTAAAATTAAACAACAAATGAACTAATTGGACAGTTCAGTTTTACCCACATAAATACATCTGTTGAGAGCGCCAAAAACACAAAATTGTCAAAGCCTAATATGTGTCTGTTAACTTGCATAGTCCACCATGTAAGATATTTATTTAAACAACACAGCCTGAGCATACCCTATAAAATGGCGGCCCATTGACAGAAGCCTGTGTGTCCGTGCGGAGGTGCAGTGAACAGCTTGAGTGTATCTCTCAGGAGCAGTCAGGTGACAGGGAGCAGTGCATTTGTAATGAGGATGGGGCCATTGTGTTTGCATGGGACTGCGGCGAGCCAGGGCACTGAAGGGGTAATGAGCCATCATGTTCAACAATCACACATAAGCACAGAGCGGAGAGGACCACCTGATCACTGCTGCACCAACACAAAACACAGGAATATGGACGATTACTAGGTTACAGCATTTAACATTGGGTTGGATCTCACAACTGTACATCATGGAAGTTGGGTGTACATGCCTTTTTATTGTACAGTATGTTAGTAAGCTTTGAGTCTCAGTTATGCAGGCAGGTGTTGAACTGTGAATGTAAACTGGGAAGAAATGCATGTGTGTTTTGTACTCTCTTTAAGATACACTGGCGACACAGCAAAATGCACTCATACGTCCTGGGATCAACTTCAGTCTGGGGTCTTTTTATGTGTAATTTGAAGGTTTTCCCTGTGTCTGTACAGGTTTCTTCCAGATGCTTTGGTTTCCCCTCCAGAAGACTACCAACACAGTCTCACAAGAAAGAACATTCAACCACGACAGAAAAACAGCTTATCATGAGGACGATTTCATATCTTTTTTGAATACTTATGTTATGCCGTAGATATAGCACAATATGAAAAAGCGTAAACATGACACGAGATTTCACAGAAAAAAAAAAAAACACAAAGTATTTTGGTTGAAGCCACGTGGAGACATTTTCTTTAGGTGTAACGGGTAAGCATATACATTTAACTACAAATTCATTGTTATATATACATACTTGCAAGGGAATTTATAAATATTTTTATAGTACTAAATAAGCATATTTACATATTAGTTGCCATTCAATATATTATTTACATTTACACTCTACAGTTTCCTTTTTTTATTTATTATTTTAATATTATTTTATATCATCCAAACATTAATCATATACACCCTACAAGCTGTAACAGTAATGTCCTCAAACAACAAAGGCAGTGTAAGACGATCAAATAAATGCAACCACCTTATGTATGCAGCCAATGGGGTTTATGCTTGAGTATAATGTAATAAAAACTCTGTTTCATTTGTTTATTTTTTTAATTTGTTGATAGATGGAGACTTTTTTATTGTGCTCTCCAGCTCATTCCAGATCACTGGACCTTTACAACGATACTAAAACTGGTACATTTGCTTTTTTTTTATTTTTTTTCCTTAAGCAGATGTTTCTTCCTAGTCTTATTATTGTGAGTGGAAACAGTGACAGGTATGAGTAAAGTTAGGCATCAAGCTACTAAATCGGGTAAGATGAAGGCTGGGGCATGGGATAGGTTAAGATTAGGATAAGGATTTTTTTATAACCATACGCAATTTACATGTCCTGTAATGATGGTGCACACTTTCTTGTGAGATCAGGTTGGGACTACAGTTTGAAAATAGCTCTAATAGCAAGAATCTGGTACAAGCATCTCTGCCATTGTGTACATTGTCCTACACATTAACCTACTGTATCTTACACAAAACCCATATGCACTAATTTCCAAGATTTCATTTGTAGTGACTGTGTGATGTGTCTTTGTGACACAATCAGACCATTGTGAGCTGTCTCAATCTACTAATATTTCTCACAGACAGCTAAAAGCAGTGCTGAGCTGCACTTGGGTGGTCAACTCCACTTTGCTGTTTGTAGAAAGATGTAATTACACTGAACTCTGACTGCACAGTTTGATAATTTGTTAAGCAAAAGGGTTCCAACAGTTCCTTTCAATGGATTAACTGAGCAAAAAGAAGTTGCAGTACTGTCGAAGAGAAGTGCCGGTGTGGTGTATTCACTGTACAGGGTCTCACACTCAGAGTCTGGAGGTTTGTGGGGAGATGAATGTTCCATGTTCAGCCATTTTGTTCATTCTATTTGCAGGCGTCAAGAAAACAAACATTTTTGCCTTTTAAATTTCACTGTCTTTTCTCATCCGCTTGATGTGGTACATTTTTATTTAGAGCCTTAGTTGTGTTAAAATCCTGGGGAGAATGTGCTGAACGCTCAGAGAAGTGCTGCTACTCAAATGAGGCATTTTTAGTAGTGGAACTGAGTACCTTTGTCACTTACAGCACTGGTACCTTACAATGGAACAAATCCAGTGGTGCGGAAAACCTTCATGGGTCCATTGACTTTTTGTTCAACGGTAGTACTAATAAGCTTTATAGCTGTAAGCAACTTTTAAAATGGAAAATGACTACATGACAATTTCAAACCCAGTTATCATGAGTAAATACAGATGAGTGAGCGGGGTTACAACGTAGATGAAAACAGTAATTTTCTAAAGACTAAGCATCAGCTGCAAGACAATACAATATTACTCAAACATGCATGAATCAATCCAAATACAACTAATGATGAAAGAACTGATGGCTTTTACAGAATGTGTCTCCTTGAAGTGAGACTCAGAAGGAAAGAACTTACCAAACACGATTCATCAAACAAGCATGAAAGAAGCTAGCAACATCGCCCGTGTGAAGCTTAAAAATAGTAGGCTATTGTCAGTTTTTCAATACAACTGGGACTTCTCACATGAAAAGATCTAAACGTTTATATATCCTTGCAAACAGATCATTTTTTGTGAAGCTCAAATGCAATTTTAAGGATAGAATACAGGTTTTGTATGTTTTTTGTTCTCTCTATAAATTTACGTTGTAGTTTCTTTTTGGTTAGGATATAACATCATGACCATCTAGTACATCTTATAGAAAATGTGCATTTTAATTTTGCCCCGTTGCCTTCATTCATCTACCTTTTATTATGATGACATTTTAACTCTCATCTTCACATGAAATCTATATGTAAGAAAACCTCTACATCCTCCATTAAACACGATCTTCTGAGACGTGACTAAAGAGAATCCATTAGCCCACTTCCTTCCCTCGTGGGCCTGTGATCTGAGGGAATGTAAAACGCAATAAAAGATTATTTAAAAAAACAATGGGGAAATCGACATTTACTATGCATCATTGGGTCCGAAAATGAGCCATGGGGAGCGGAGTTTTATCTACACTTCAAATAAGAGTTCTGTGGTGTGAAAGTGTTTGAAGACTCACATTGAATTGCATTAGACGGTACATGACATCAATGGCAGAATGTCTGTATTGTCAAAGACAACTCGGGAAGGATGGAAGGTAGGATTTTGGAATCTTCTTGTGGATTCTTGAATAGACGTGACATGTTTTCTATGGGTCAGTTTCTGCATCTAAAATTGGTTGATTCTAATCTGAGTTCATACCAAGGTGAATATTTGTTGAGCTCTGATTTGAGTTCTTCCATGTTACCCATCTGGAATTTCTCCAACTGAAAGTGTTTGGGAAAAGGTGAAACATTTAATGAAATACTTTGAGCTGATAGTGCCCCTCCTTAGTTTGTGCTTAACCAATCACAGCGACAAATCATATTGGCGTATCCAATGTGAAAGTGTCACTCTTGTGTCAAAAAGCTGCCACATTTTTTTGCTTGATTCAGGGCTACTAGCTTGTCGTCAACAACCCAGTATCTGAAGAAAGTGAAGATTTACAATGAAATCTCAAAATTGTAGGATAAGCACGTTTTCACGCCTTTTTTACGTCAATATGTTACAAAAAGCCAAAACGTAAAATAACCACAAATTTTGGTTAAAGAAGAATGTACAACTACATTAGGCACAATGGTAGAGATGCTTGTACCAGATTCTAGCTTTACAGCTATAATTCCAGTCCTGGGGAGTTGAAAGGGGAGGCAGTCCTGTAATGTTCTCCTTGAGGTTTCTCATTTTCCCTACTGGGTCTGGGTTTTTCCTTGCCGAGAAGGAGGGTCTGAGGACAGGGGATGTTATCCTCATCACCCACTTTTTGGATCACCTTCATCGCCCTTGATCTCTCTCTGCATCATAATCTTCTCCCTAGTTTATTTCTCTACCACCACCAGTGTGCAGCCTGAAGACATATTCCAGATCAAATCGACTTAATCTGGCCGGGCAAATCCTTGCCATGTCGTCTACTGGGGTCTAACTGCCAAAGTTATGCACTCAAAGAATCATCTGCTGGGGTCTGACTGTCAAAGTTATGCACTCAATAAAGAATCTTCACACTTTTGTTGTCTGAGTCTCTCCAGGGTGAAATACCGCGAGAGAATCCATCTTGCTGGCCAGGTCGAATAGGCTCCTCTTCCAGCTACATATTTCTAACCCAAATCCACATTGTAACACTTCTTTGTAAGCAATCTATTTTTTTTTCTCAGATTTCCCACTATCTGTCCACCCTACAATCTTCTGAGCATGTCAAGTTTATTTGTGAACTGAAAAACATTTAAATGCAAGCACTGTGAATCCAGTAGTGTGCAGAGATAGGTGGTAAGGGCTTTCTGAGAATATCAGTTGCAGGACAAAACAACATGCATGTTTGAGTAAACTAAGGATATGAGCTACAACAAGAACACAGATGTAACATTTAGAAAAACTCAGAAAAGTGGACTTTGCAAAGAACTAGCAGTGCTTGCATGTTTTTGCAGTAAAATCAAAGTCCCTTCAAATATTAGACACTGTTGGTCTACTGCATATCAATTCCTTAATAAATAAGTCCCTTGCTTACAGCCTCAAGATTTTACTCCACACGTCACACCACCAACCGTCAACCTTTATTCTGTCTGACTGCCTTTGTACCAGCTGGGCCCATAGGCTTCCGCTGTGCTGTAACCGCATGCCACTGCGATTGAACCCGACTCAAATCAACTGTGTCTGTTTCCTTCATAGAAATGCTAATGTTTCTGACCCGATTCGAGATGACTTCAAAGAGATAGGTTGGGGTGAGCTCAGGTTAGGGATAAAACTCTGCAGGTAAAGGGTTTAGCGTCTTACTCACGGATGCGCCGATGTTTTTTTAAGCTGTTGAATTCATGTAAGGGAGATCAGGCGTTTACCAAAGCCCACGTTAGTTCAGACTTTTGAAAAAGGAGCGGCTTTGTTTCATCTTTTCTCGTGCCCCAAAGCTCGACAGAAGCTAAAGACGTCATAGTGAGACAAGAGAGAGGAAGAGGATTAGAGGAGGAAGGCTAAAACAGGGCTTTGGGTGACGCTGAGGTGCCTCGACTTGATTTGATATTTCAATTTATTTAACAACCTAATGCATACACAATGAGAACATCTTTTGTTCTTGTTTTTAATTAAAATCAATCAACGTTTAATCACAGCTGCAACACTCAAGTGAGATTACGGAAGAAAAAAAAAAAAAAACTATTTAGTGCTGCAGAAAGTTGAATCCTGTAATAACTTAGAAGCAGAAAAAAAAGTTTTATTGTCAATGAAGAAAATTTACAAACCAGGAACTTCTGATAAAGGGCAACATAAAGCAATGAATGATAATAATAAAATAAGAACATATGCTGTAATAAATAATAATACTAATATAATATGGGAAAAGGTATTGACCTTATTTTGTCTCGCCCACTTGGCTTGGAAATGCACTTCCTGTTTAGCTCTGTTAAGGTAGCTAACGTGTTTGTTTGTCTGTCTTGTGGGTCAATTTTAATTATATATAATGACAGTTAAAATAAACCCATCGACTGAAATCTACAGGCTAAATGCAGCTAAACAGGAAGTGCATGTCCTAGAAAAGTAGGCGGGACAAAATAGGGTCAATAGAGCTGAGAATAGAATGCCAAAGACAACTGTTGCCATGGAAATATTGAGAACTCACCATTAGAATACATTTGTCAAATCAATGTAAAAAGCCTGATAAACTGTTGTTAAATTTTATCTGTCACTCACTGAGTAAGTTTTCAGTAACTTTGCTGTCAGTATTCAGCATTTCAAAAATCGTACTGTAAACTTTTGAGATAACGTTCTATTTCTAAATCAAACTTCATGTCAGTGTCTGTTGGCAGCTGTTAGGAAAAAGTTACTCAAAAATGACAGAGTCCATAACAAAGTTTAGGATGTTTATTCTTCGTTCGGGACAAAGCAGATACACAGAGCTAGTTTGATTGACTTCTAACACATTCTAAACAGTGTCTTCTATAATGTCTTCTCTCCACCTCCTTACGCAAAACCAGTCCTCCTCGACCAGCTGTCCAGCTCTCCATCACCTATAGGACCAGTTTAGCTCAGGACTGTATTTCCAAGAATTTTAAGAGTTTAGGTTTTTGTAGGCCCAAGCAAAACAGCCTTCTAAAAACGCACTGCAAAACACACACGTTCATTTTCAAAGTATAATGCTGAATTTTCCACCAACAGCAGCACAGCAGTTTTCTTCTTTCTGATGCAGATTGTATAGATTCAGCCTCTTTCGCAGGGCTTAGATTATATTTAACCCTCCAAACATGAAGAAATACAGTAGTTGTATTTACTCGCTCACGGAAGAGGATGTTTAGTTTCTCCCCATCGAGTCCGTTTTCCTCGGAGTCCAAAGTCCAGTAAGATTGTGATTTTCTTCATTTTAAAAATCAAATATCTGCACTAAACTACTCAATAATGTTTTTAGGCCAAGATGTTTTGCCTGTAATCTATCTGAAAAGAAAGCCGGCCTCCAGAAGCGGATCACGTAAACACAGCCGACTGAAGTCTGTAGTGTCAACCAAAGAGCACATGTTCCCGGTCATGTAACATTCTCTGGGTCTTTGTGCTCACACTACACCCCCATCTGCTGTTGAATTTGTGAAACTGCATCATGTTTTTCACAGCAGGCAAAGTCAGCACATGTATCAGAGAGCCCAACATCGCCGCATAGAATAAAAGGTTTATGACCGAAATAGACGTCATTGGCAGGCTACATTTGGCTACGCAACGGCGCAAAGAGTTAAGATCTAGTGTGATGGTGAAGCTGAAAGTTTGTAGCCATGTTATATTTAAGTTTTCTCTTCATTAATTTACTCAAACTTGTACATTTATTAATGTTTAAGTATAGTCTTATATTGTCACGGAGCTGATACTCGCCACTTACAGTTTTGCCACCCACTTCCGTCTGTATTTACTCATGATTACACAAAAAGAGAGGCCGAACTTGCTCCTCAAGGGGGTCTAAATTGTCCAGTGAAGAGGTGCTGAAGTTCGTTTGGAGAATCTAAAGATATACTGTATTTTGTGTTGAAAAGCCTGCCAAATGATAACACATCAACTCAGTCTAAAACATGTTTGTATAAGTCAATTTAATCATTATCCTTTTGAAAATGAAACACAAAGTTAATCTACGATTTATTAAATGTTGGCACACTAACGAGAGATTCTACAAATTTTGGCTCATCAAGCAAAAAAAAAAAAAAAAAAACTGTCATGGAGCCACTTTCCAACAAGTTCCTGTTTAAAGTGACGATTGGCTACAGTGGCCAGAAATCAAGCATCAACAAAAAGATTATGGATGGACATATAAAGTTAGTTGGTGTGAAATCGAAGACTGTTGGTCAATTGTTGTCATCGTGTTCAGACAAAACCCACAAAGATTGAAGTTTTATATTTTCTCTCTGTGTCTTGTTTACTGTGGAGAGGTGCCAGAGTCCAAATCAAACGCACCCGGATGTGTCAGCTCTGAACGGCAGCTGTGAATGGGGATATTACTCATTCTCTCGCAGATGGCGCGGCGAACAGAGCTACCAGTCTTACTTAATCAATGTTGGCACTAATGAATGCATCAATTCTTCATATTCGCGGCCGACTGGAAGTGTGTCGATATCACAGAGAAGCTGACATATCACCAGCAAGAAAACAACTGACAGAAGCCAAGAAATTCCACTGGCTCGCAGAAATGGGTTGAGTCTGACGAGTGACAGAGACGATGTGGAAGAAATGTGGGTTTGAAATGTGCAAATCTGAGCTTCCTTGTTCATACATTGTTCACTTCACGGAAACATGTCAGGAGTTGTTTAATTAACACTCTTCTTCTTTGCCTCTTTTCTGGGTCTTGCAAAAAAAATTTTAGTTTTTTTAGTTTAAAATTTTAGTTTTTTAGTTTAAATTTTTTCAGATTTGAGCTTTTGTACTTTTTTGTTTGTTTCTTTCTTTATCTCAATAATAGATAAAGTGTTGCTCACCCCTAAACCACACCCACAAACACATTTCAAACACAGCAAACTCATTGAAAGTTATTGACAAAAAGGCAAAGAGTGGAGAGCAGCAGTGTGATTGGATTGACAGCAGGCGTCTGCAATTAGTGCTCATTTTTGAGTAGAGAACACACTCTGATGCCACATATAGTAGAAGGGACATGTGGGACACAGAGAGTTTGTGACTATGTTGACCTGAAACTCGAAAAAATGACTCTAAATTGTAGGCAATGAAATTTAAACACATTATACACAGTTAAACAACCAAAAAGTTGTCATTGGGTTTAGCTTTTCTTTAAAAGTACTATACCTGACTTTTGTGTCCTTAAAACATGTAAACAAACATTTTAAACGAATTCTGTCAAGCAAATAAAAAAAAATGATAATTAATTAATAATTAATTATTAATCTCACCTAAAAACTGCTGAGAAAAGCACTTAACTTTAATGTTTTGTTTTTGTTTTTATCCAATTTAATTAATTGCATTTTTGTTGCAGATGGAAATAATAATATATTGCAAAAAATCTTTTCATCATGGAGTTTTTAAACATAACATTTCCATCCCTCAGGTCAAAGGGCATGTGCAGACTTTCTTCAAGTCAAGTTGAACAACCCTTATGTCCTCTTTGCAACTCGCAGATGGAAATAATGAAGTTAAAGATTTCAAAATAGATTAATGCAATTAAAAATAACTCTATTAATATGTCTGTAATTAATTAATCTCAATTAATGCACTAATTTAACACCCCTATTTTAAACTTCATACATCAGTCCAAATGTTTTGTTCACTTACTTTGAGCTTTCTAAGACTTGAAATTATTCGGCACTATGTGTTTTAATCTTAGCTGTTAGAAGTGAAACATGTATGCTAATGGCAGTTAGCCACAACGCTAACAGCAACAGACAAACTTAGTGGAGCTTGATTGGGACAAATGGGACATTATGAGACAATGTGGACTAACCTAAACAGGTACATTGACGCTTTCTATTTCTGAGGGTCCTACAGAGAGAGTCTTCCCATTTTTTAAAAACCAAACTATGAATCCCCTGGAAATGCTAAAGATAAAAATATAAAAGATATAAAGATAAAAAACGCTCATATTTAGAGTCAAATTAACCATTCTGGACTGAATCAGACTCTGTTTCTACTCTAAGCTAAAAAAAAAAAAATGTATATATATAATAATAATAAAAAAATAAAAACAAAATTTAAAAATGTAATTTGGACCTTTGTTATGCTCTGCCTATTTTTTTTTTTTTTTTAGGTAATTTTAATTTCCCTAAAGCCAATATTTTACCTATTACCTTCTGCTTTTGAAAAGCTGAAGCTGAAACCCACAATATGAAATTTAAATATTGTATTTTAGGTCTGTTTTAAATTGAAATGAATTGTCATGTATTGTATTTTAGTTATTGTGTATATAATGCTCATGCCGTGTGCTGCTTGACCTCTTGGCCAGGTCCCCTTGAAAAAGAGATCTCGATCTCAGTGGGTGCCTCCTGGTTAAATAAAGTTTAAAAAAAAAAAATATGCCAAATCTGTCATCCAGGTCTCAGCTGTCAACACCAACTTCACCACAACAATTTAGAATCTGGATTTTTTTGTTGTTGTGCAGAGCTTGTTCTCACAGAGCCTCCTAGTCTTAGAAGCTAAGGGTTTCAGCTTCACAAAGATTCAAACCATTTGCTTGTAGTACAAATAAAAGGTTTAGTTAGAATTTTAGACATTTTTAGTGAGATGTGAGGGAAAATATGATAAAGGAGAGGAGAGAGAGAAAACAAGCTCATCGAATAGGCTAATTCCTGAGAGGAAGGCAGACTGAGCAGGCGGGAGGAAGGAGGGTGTCCAGGAGGTAGGAGGGGTCTGTGTTTTCAGCAGAATATCATTTTAAAGTCATATTACTCACACTTCCTTTAGAGATTTAATAGAATGAAATACTTCCAGTTTAACTTCCCATTTATACCGTGACATTCCACCTTATATTCTCCTTTTCCTCTCACAGCCAAATGATAAAGATGTCACCCAGATCAGCAGTTTATTTGCTCATTTCGGCGAGTTGAAGGAGGACTGTGGGTTTTACTGTGGACTTTGGAGCTGTTAAATGGACTTTTATTTGCCCTGGCTGATTTGGCTGCGGTGTGCTTCCTGTTTAAAGAGCAGTAACATTATGTAGATGGACTAATGCCTTTGAGAAGAGGCTAAGAGGTGGTCAAACAAGTGAAAGGCCATTTACAGACTGCCCAGCCAAGTGCTTTTGGAGGTAATTACACAGTTTGAGTAATGACGTGTCATATTTTAGAAGCAAAAACTGTAAAGAAAGCAGAAGAGTGCAAAACTTAAGTCGTGTCTGAGCCAGAAAGCTTCTTCGAGAAAGTGAAAAGAAACTGGAAGTCAGTGTGGCCTTAATGTTTCAACGATGTGTTTAGTTTTGTTTGTAGACATTAATCATTTCACACGCAACTTAAAAAAGCAAATCCTTGACAATCAAACGTGTCAACATCAGTAAAGACAAATTACACTTTGCATTTTGATTGCAAAATGAGAAACTATTTTAATAAATATCTGGATTTAGCATTGGTGTTTTTTTTTTATTTTTTATGAAATTATCTATTGTATTGTTTGTCTAGTTACAATGTGTTTTCTTATTGTGTGCTCACCTGACCAGAGGCTGCAGATGGAAAGTAGCAATCTTCTTTTAATAAGACTAACAGTGGGCTTACACCAGAAGCGACTTGAGAGAGCAGTTCCTTTTCATTTCCTCTGGAGCAAAGAGACGGCATGAGGAAGTGACGAGACGAGCGGAGCGGTCCAGGTGACCTGAACGCGTCAAAGTTGAGATGAACTTAACTTTATGCAAATTCATAGCGACCTCGAAGTCGACAGCCACTCAATGAACACCTTTTAACAGACACAATCCAGGCATTGGTTGAAGCACTCAACTTCCTAGACAAATGGAGACGAGAGTGACAAGGGCTCAAGGGGGCAGGGTTATAGCTTAGTGTGAGTCCAGCTGTAATGCATTTTGTACATGATCTCAAACAAATAGATTAAACGAACAAACACAAACAAACAAAGACACAGATGAGTGAGTCCATCTGCCAGTGGAACAAGATAAGATTAATCCAAGTCACTCAATAGGTTATCTGGCTTGTTTCAGTGAGTGAAAACATCTTTAATGAGCATTTAAAACAACAACAAAAAATGCTTAAGTCCTCTGTGTATATAAGTTTGAAAATCTGTTTTTGCAGTGTTTGCATCGTTATTGTCTTTTGAACCTTTCCTTTCATATGCCTTAAAACAAAAACGTGCAGTCACATACTGTAATTACTGCTGCAAAGGGAATTACTTGAGGGATTTTACCTGATATGCTAAATTACTGCAGAAATTATCAAACCAAGTCTGGATGATTTATGAAGTTAAAACTATTCAAAAGATCTCAGAGTTACCTGTGACATCGCAAATCTAAGACATTCAGAACAGTGCTTTCTGAGGCTCAGAGGGAAAAGAGTAGTATCTCACAGAACTAGCTGTGTTTTTTAAAGGAAACAATGCTGACTCAGTGACAAGTTAGTTGGGATAACTGACTTTTTTGTTTGCTGTTTTTGTAAATTACTAATGGTCTTTTCCACCAAAACTTATATTGTAAATGCTGTTCTTTGTGTACTGTCTGAACTGAATTACAAAGTACTGTATTTCTCATATACAAACGTAGATGGTCCGTTTCATTTCTGTAAAACATCTGTAAAAAAAAACGGCTGATCTGAAATTGCTAACCAAAATAAAAACATGCAGAAATGATGTGGTGAAGGATTTACCCACACGATCAACAAAGTGACCTTAACTTCATCATGTTTAATCTTCAGTGAAGAGTGGAAAAACAAAAAAAAATAGTCTTTACAAGATTCAACAGGCTCTAGGTAACTTTTTCTCTTTATCCTTGGCAAAAGAACCAATTTATTCAGTCAGAAAGATAATGAATAAAATGCTCTCATAAAAGTTTCCAAATGTGTTCACTAATTAACAGCTACAGAGAAAAGTTAAACTTCGGCTGTGTCTGTCCTTTGGTGAAAATGTGCATTTGTGATTGTTGCACTAAAAATGGTCATGTCATGGTCATCAAGTTCATTAGGAAACCACAATTAACGTTTGTATTTTAAGAAGGTACAACGCAAATGTGTGTTTTTAACCTGGTTCATGGAAGAAGATGTACCACTCTGAAGGGAGTTCTACTTACTTGTCCATCTATTCCTCTCATTGAAAGCAAACATTTTTATAAAATCTACTTGAGAGAAAAGCACAGACATCTTCCCTTTCTCAAATGCACAAAGCGCCACTATGGACACGTTTTTTAAAAGTCAAATTGTAACAGACCTAGGGATGGAAAATAGTTTGAAAACTTGCTGAAAGTATACAGCGACTGAATCGAAAAGCCAGAATTGATCAGTTTTGCTGTAGCCACTGACAGACACACTATAGTTGAATAACACAAATAATAATACAATAATAGCCACGAGGTCTGAAGAAACAAAGCTTGAACTTTTGCTGGACCTGTCTGAATGTGTATTATTATGTTGCATTACGAACTGATGGATATGTTCAAATGTTCAAAAAAAAAAAAATTCAACTTCTGAACACAATCAACAGTGGCTTTGTCTTAAACATTATTTATTATGGTTTATTTTGTGTTTTAAGTTAAGCAAAAACCTTAATGTAGATAAACAAACAAAATCAAACAAAATCAAAAATTGTGGCTGCAAAAGCTGAATTGAATCGTAACTTAAGTGATTGAACAGCCACTGCACTGCATCCTAAAAAGAAAAGTGATTTGTTTCTCAACTATTCTGAGAATTCATTTGGATGGCCAGGTTATAGATGTTTCATTCAAAAGCATTTTAGCCTGACTGATTTTAGCTCCGGTTGTGGACCCGCCTTTCAGCCAAGCTTTCAAGGAAAATGAGTGATTGTGCCTTGGGTTATACAGTGCTTGGAGAGCAGAACTATTGCTGCTGTGAACATACCTCAATGACACAGAAATGAAGACACCAAGAATTGAGGTACTGAAAATGGATTGGATTTTACCTCAGATGCCTCCATGTTAATAATATTGGATCTATTATTAAAGCATATTCTTGTGTTGGGCTGTCCAAACGGGAAAGATCTATAGAATGAAGGTATTGACCCTATTTTGTCCCGCCTACTTTTCTAGGACGTGCACTTCCTGTTTATCTGTATTTAGCCTGTAGATTTCAGTCGATGGGTTTATTTTAACTGTCATTATATTTAATTAAAATTGCCCCACAATACAGACAAACAAACACGTTAGCTACCTCAACAGAGCTGAACAGGAAGTGCCTTTCCAAGCCAAGTGGGCCGGACAAAATAGGGTCAATATAATGAAGGTATATAAAGCTTAAAGTAACTAACCTGTTTTTACTTTGTAGTGAGTAGAAAGTACAGATACTTCTTGAAAGATAAAAAATAAAAAGATTAAAAGTAAGCCTTAACTTACCCGTTAAACCCAAAGAAAATGTTGCACGTGGCTTCAACCAAAATGAGTGGCTATTTTACTTTCTGGATTTTTGTAACATACAGTATTTACATAAAGAAAGTCAAAACGTGCTCATCATACATTTTTCACCTTTTGTTGTACGTCTACATTTTTTAAACCAGATATGCTGGCAAAAAGATCATTTGTATATATTCCTGTTTAAAGTTGGATTGTAGTATCTATTCAACAACATCCTAGATTTCACTTTCATTTTGTCAAACAGCAAAGTGAGACTGGAATGGACCCAAACACTGATAATCAGAGTTCTTTTAAACTATAAGACACTTTTTTCCACCCTCAGACTGTAAACAGACATGGATGGGAAAAGACAAAATTGACAAATCTACAACTAAAAAGAGAGCTACCTCAGATTTAAGTGGAGTAAGTAAATATATTGCCAAAAAACATTTTCCTTTTAAAAACATGTCGTCTCGTATTCCCATAGGCCAAGTTTTCCAATTGCACAGGTGCTGGAAGAGAAGGAAGAAAACTGCTAAACTTTTTTTAAGAATCATCATTTTGAAATTTGTTTTTGAATCCGCACCAAAAAGGTCAAATGACAAAGAGTGTTTAAAATGCAACTGTGAGAAGCACACATTTTTAAAAACGATTTTTTATAGTTGAAAATTGGTTATGGGGACAGTATTGAACTTTACATTGCTTCACCTTGAGTATTAATCTTTTGAATTATAACAAGTTAAATACAGACAAGTGGGAGGGGATGTCAGGTGAGAATCAGGATTTCTGAGCACTTGAGCTCCAGCTGAAGAACAATACAAGATTACTCCAACATGCATGAATCAATTCAAATATAACTTTGAGAAATAATGATGAAGGAAGGCCATCATAACAAGGTTAAAAACTTACAAAAGTGAATTTTACCTAATAGGTCCCTTTAATGTGAATATGATATTATTATTATTATTATTATTATTATTAGTAGTAGTAGTAGTAGTTAGTAGTAGTAGTAGTAGTAGTAGTAGTAGTACTAGTGGTAGTGGTAGTAGTAGTAGTAGTAGCCTATACTTCAAAATCCTAGATTTTAGGTTAGCTGATTGGACAATATTGGGTTAATCAAATTTTCCAATGGACTAAAACATTAGAAGCTTGAAAGTGTGTTAAGCACATGAAATACAAATAGAGAGTAGATTAAGTGAAAAGGATGAGTACCCTTCGTCAGGAGGAGTCATGGAGCTTGTCGACCTCTGCTGTTCAAAAGTTTCTCCAAACTTTCACTGTCCCGCTCTGGCGCCACGTAGCTCAGATCCGCCTAATGCTGTGTTGTATCGGCATTATCAGTCAGTGGACTAAGCTGAACCATGTTTGTGTAAATGTGTGCAAGAAACCTGACAGATCGTGGACTTTCTGAGGAGCGGACTCGTGTGATGATAACGGAGTCCCGCGACGGCCCCACACAAACCGGTAAGCTTCTGCAAAACAACAATCAACACAAAAGGGATGTAGATAGAAAACATGATGCTAAACTGCCGATTTACACATATTGTTCTTTACAGTATTGTTTAATAAAGAAGAATAAGACCTACCTGCTCTTTGTAAGTATAGCCTACTGCATAGCCGCTTTATTTTCTTCTTTCTTTGGCAATTGGTGTCATGTAACAAAATAAATACTACAGGCAATGTATTTTTAACTGCAANCAAGCCCTAAAACAAACACATATTATCAGTTTATATACAGTGTATGGTATAGTCTATGAAAAAGTACTAACAAAGTAACATTTTTGCACTATGAATGTTATGACAATAAATTAAATCTAAGTATACAAAAAAAAAAAAAATTAAAAAAAAAATAAGCATATTACCTTAATAAACACAAGAACGGCATGTGCAAGGAAAACATTTACTTATTTCGTCTTAACTAGGTGCATAGTGGAAAAAAAAAAAATGACTGTACTTTATGTATTCTAACAATTGTTTTCAAGGTTATTTTGACACAGCAGTAATAAATTCTCACACTGTCCAACCCTGTATACTTCCCTTTGCGTTTCCCTTTGCACAGTGCCAGTATAAGCACTTTAAGCCAGCACAGGTGGCCAGACGCCTGGAGCTTTGCAGACAAGATACTTCAACGCAAGTGCAAGAAAACCAAAAAATTACTCTGACTTAACTGCAAAAAGCAAGTGGCAGACAGCTTTTCTAGACAACGCTAAACAGCAAAAAGGCAAAAATACACTGGCGTATGCAAAAAGTGCTGATTAACAGGAGGAAAGTTGCTGAAGCAGGGGTTATATATAGAAACAGGAGAGCAGGGAGAGTTCAGGGAGGCTGTGGCTGCGAGAGAAACCTGTTTTTAGAGACTCACTGATGTCAAAAAGTCTGACACAGGGCACAGAACAATGCTACTGTACACAGTGAGGAAATGTTTTTTGTTGCTGTGGAGCTCTATATGACACTCAGAGATATATTTTATGTTTTAGTAAGTCTAAATTCTAAAAACACAGCAACTGAATAGGAATAAAATCTCAATTGTAAATACTCAATTTTTGGGTTTATGTGAGAACTTTAATTCCAAGTAAAAAATGTTATCCACTTTAAAAAGACTATGTAAACACTTAATTCCTAATGAAAATAATGACTTGGATTTAAACTTAATTTTTTGAAGTAAGTGGGTTATTTAATCTACTTTTAAAGTTGAATTACTTTTATTCTTTTCTGTCCCATAGTGCCATAAAAATAGTTCCGCTCGCACTGCGCATGCCTGTTGCATTGCCTTTCTGACGGCGGTGACGCACTGCATTATGCAAAGATCCGAAACGTTTTTGTTTCACATTTATGTGCGCTACATGAGCTACAAATAATTGAAAAAAGCAGAAAACACAAAAAAAAAAAAAAAAAAGTACCAGATTCTAGCTTACAGCTAGTTTCCATTTGCCAGTCCTGGGGAGGAGAGGCATTGGACATGATTTTAATTGTAAGATCAAACTTACACAGACACGAGGAGAACCTTCAAACTTCATTTACCAAAGGCGAACTTTCTTGCTATGAGGCCAGAGTGCTAACCACTGCGCCACCGTGTTGTGTACTGTGTAATTTCTAGAAGGTTCAAAGTAAACCTTTAAGAGTGAAAATTGATGGCACTTACCTTATTTAGTTTATTTAGAGAAATACATGTCCCTCATCATCACGAAGAATTAATAAAACTTAATAACTGTCCAAATGTTCACATATTGGAGAAAAACAGTTTATCTCTATGGATGAATTGGACTAAAATTAAACAACAAATGAACTAATTGGACAGTTCAGTTTACCCACATAAATACATCTGTTGAGAGCGCCAAAACACAAAATTGTCAAAGCCTAATATGTGTCTGTTAACTTGCATAGTCCACCATGTAAGATATTTATTTAAACAACACAGCCTGAGCATGCCCTATAAAATGGCGGCCCATTGACAGAAGCCTGTGTGTCCGTGTGGAGGTGCAGTGAACAGCTTGAGTGTATCTCTCAGGAGCAGTCAGGTGACAGGGAGCAGTGCATTTGTAATGAGGATGGGCCATTGTGTTTGCATGGGACTGCGGCGAGCCAGGGCACTGAAGGGGTAATGAGCCATCATGTTCAACAATCACACATAAGCACAGAGCGGAGAGGACCACCTGATCACTGCTGCACCAACACAAAACACAGGAATATGGACGATTACTATGTTACAACATTTAACATTGAGTTGGAGCTCACAACTATCATGGAAGTTGGGTGTACATGCCTTTTTATTGTACAGTAAGTTAGTAAGCTTGAGTCTCAGTTATGCAGGCAGGTGCTGAACTGTGAATGTAAACTGGGAAGAAATGCATGTGTGTTTTGTACTCTCTTTAAGATACACTGGCGACACAGCAAAATGCACTCATACGTCCTGGGATCAACTTCAGTCTGGGTCTTTTTATGTGTAATTTGAAGTTTTCCCTGTGTCTGTACAGGTTTCTTCCAGATGCTTTGGTTTCCCCTCCAGAAGACTACCAACACAGTCTCACAAGAAAGAACATTCAACCACGACAGAAAAACAGCTTATCATGAGGACGATTTCATATCTTTTTTGAATACTTATGTTATGCTGTAGATATAGCACAATATGAAAAAGCGTAAACATGACACGAGATTTCACAGAAGAAAAAAACACAAAGTATTTTGGTTGAAGCCACGTGGAGACATTTTCTTTAGGTGTAACGAGTACGTTTAATCAATCAATCATCTCTTTATTTACAAAAAAAGTCTGTAATTCACATTACAGACTTATAGAATAGATTTTGTAAAACGGAACTCCCCAGAAGATATTCAAGCTTGTAGGCGGGCAGCCCAGGCACTTATTATACAACAGTATATACATTTAACTACACATTTATTTTTTATATATACATACTTGCAAGGTACTAAATTAGCATATTTACATATTAGTTGCCATTCTATATATAAGTTGCACTCTACAGTTTCCTTTTTTGATTTATGTATTATTAATATTATTTTATCTCATCAAACGTTAATCATGTACACCCTACAAGCTGTAACAGTAATGTCCTCAAACAACAAAGGCAGTATATGAAGACAATCAAATAAATACAACCACCTTCATATGTATGCAGCCAATGGGGTTTATGCTTGAGTATAATGTAATAAAAACTCTGTTTCATTTGTTTGTTTTTTTAATTTGTTGATAGATGGAGACTTTTTTATTGTGCTCTCCAGCTCATTCCAGATCACTGGACCTTTACAACAATACTAAAACTGGTACATTTGCGTTTTTTTTTTTTTTTTTTTTTTCCTTCAGCAGATGTTTCTTCCTAGTCTTATTATTGTGAGTGGAAACAGTGACAGGTATGAGTAAAGTTAGGCATCAAGCTACTAAATCGGGTAAGATGAAGGCTGGGGCATGGGATAGGTCAAGATTAGGATAAGGATTTTTTTATAACCATACGCAATTTACATGTCCTGTAATGATGGGTATGCACACTTTCTTGTGAGATCAGGTTGGGACTACAGTTTGAAAATAGCTCTAATAGCAAGAATCTGGTACAAGCATCTCTGCCATTGTGTACATTGTCCTACACATTAACCTACTGTATCTTACACCAAAACCCATATGCACTAATTTCCAAGATTTCATTTGTAGTGACTGTGTGATGTGTCTTTGTGACACAATCAGACCATTGTGAGCTGTCTCAATCTACTAATATTCTCACAGACAGCTAAAAGCAGTGCTGAGCTGCACTTGGGTGGTCAACTCCACTTTGCTGTTTGTAGAAAGATGTAATTACACTGAACTCTGACTGCACAGTTTGATAATTTGTTAAGCAAAAGGGTTCCAACAGTTCCTTTCAATGGATTAACTGAGCAAAAAGAAGTTGCAGTACTGTCGAAGAGAAGTGCCGGTGTGGTGTATTCACTGTACAGGGTCTCACACTCAGAGTCTGGAGGTTTGTGGGGAGATGAATGTTCCATGTTCAGCCATTTTGTTCATTCTATTTGCAGGCGTCAAGAAAACAAACATTTTTGCCTTTTAAATGTCACTGTCTTTTCTCATCCGCTTCATGTGGTACATTTTTATTTAGAGCCTTAGTTGTGTTAAATCCTGGGGAGAATGTGCTGAACGCTCAGAGAAGTGCTGCTACTCAAATGAGGCATTTTTAGTAGTGGAACTGAGTACCTTTGTCACTTACAGCACTGGTACCTTACAATGGAACAAATCCAGTGGTGCGGAAAACCTTCATGGTTCCATTGACTTTTTGTTTCAACGGTAGTACTAATAAGCTTTATAGCTGTAAGCAACTTTTAAAATGGAAAATGACTACATGACAATTTCAAACCCAGTTATCATGAGTAAATACAGATGAGTGAGCGGGGTTACAACGTAGATGAAAACAGTAATTTTCTAAAGACTAAGCATCAGCTGCAAGACAAATACAATATTACTCAAACATGCATGAATCAATCCAAATACAACTAATGATGAAAGAACTGTTGGATTTTACAGAATGTGTCTCCCTTGAAGTGAGACTCAGAAGGAAAGAATTTACCAAACACGATTCATCAAACAAGCATGAAAGAAGCTAGCAACATCGCCCGTGTGGAAGCTTAAAAATAGTAGGCTATTGTCAGTTTTTCAATACAACTGGGACTTCTCACATGAAAAGATCTAAACGTTTTATATATCCTTGCAAACAGATCATTTTTTGTGAAGCTCAAATGCAATTTTAAGGATAGAATACAGATTTTGTATGTTTTTTGTTCTCTCTATAAATTTACATGTAGTTTTTTTTTGGTTAGGATATAATATCATGACCATCTAGTACATCTTATAGAAAAATGTGCATTTTAATTTTGCCCCGTTGCCTTCATTCATCTACCTTTATTATGATGACATTTTAACTCTCATCTTCACATGAAATCTATATGTAAGAAAACCTCTACATCCTCCATTAAACACGATCTTTTGAGACTGACTAAAGAGAATCCATTAGCCCACTTCCTCCCTCGTGGCCTGTGATCTGAGGGAATGTAAAACGCAATAAAAGATTATTAAAAAAACAATGGGGAAATCGACATTTACTATGCATCATTGGGTCCGAAAATGAGCCATTGGGGAGCGGAGTTTTATCTACACTTCAAATAGAGTTCTGTGGTGTGAAAGTGTTTGAAGACTCGCATTGAATTGCATTAGACGGCACATGACATCAATGGCAGAATGTCTGTATAGTCATAGACAACTCGTGAAGGATGGTAGGTAGGGTTTTGGAATCTTCTTGTGGATTCTTGAATAGACGTGACATGTTTTCTATGGGTCAGATTTCTGCATCTAAAATTGGTTGATTCTAATCTGAGTTCATACCAGGTGAATATTTGTTGAGCTCTGATTTGAGTTCTTCCATGTTATCCATCTGGAACTTCTCCAACTGAAAGTGTTTGGGAAAAGGTGGAACATTTGATGAAATACTTTGAGCTGATGGTGGCCTACCTTAGTTTGTGCTTAACCAATCACACTGCAGCGACAAATGGCAGCATTTTCTTTGGGTTTAACAGGCAAATCTTAACCTATCCCAAGCCCCAATCCTAAACTTATGCATTTTAGTAACTTGAAGCATAAACTTATCTGTTAAACTCAAAGAAAAATGTTTGCCATGGCTTCAACCAAAATTGATAAAAAAAAAAAAAAAAAAAAAAAAAAAGTGTGAAAAACTTGCTTTTGACATTTTGTCTATGTTTCTTCAGAGACTGTGTTATTACACAATAAAAAAAATCATGCTAATCTTAGTCAATTTACACAGGTAATGTTTATTAAGGACAATGTACAACTACATTAGGCACAATGGCAGAGATGCTGTTACCAGATTCTAGCTTTACAGCTATAATTCCTGTCCTGGGGAGTTGAAAGGGAGGCAGTCCTATAATGTTCTCCTTGAGGTTTTCTTATTTTCCCAACTGGGTCTGGAGTTTTTCCTTGCCGAGAAGGAGGGTTTAAGGACAGGGGTGTTCGTCCCTAGTTTATTCCTCTACCACCACTAGTGTGCAGCCCAAAGACATATTCCAGATCTTGCCGGGCTAATGATTGCCATGTCTTCTGCTGGGGTCTAACCGCCAAAGTCATGTACTCAATAAAGGACTTCTAACACACTTTTGTTGTCTGAGTCTCTCCAGGGGGAAATACTGCGAGAGAATGCATCTTGCTGCCAGGTTGAATAGGCTCCTTTTCCAGTTACATATTTCTAACCCAAATCCACATTGTAACACTTCTTTATAAGCAATCTATTTATTTTTTTCTCAGATTTCCCACTATCTGTCCACCCTACAATCTTCTGAGCATGTCAAGTTTATTTGTGAACTGAAAACAATTAGCAAGTACTGTGAATCCAGTAGTGTGCAGAGATAGTGGTAAGGTTTTCTGAGAACATCAGTTGCAGGACAAAACAACATGCAAGTTAGAGTAAACTAAGGATATGAGCTACAACAAGAACACAGATGTAACATTTAGAAAAACTCAGAAAGGTGGACTTTGCAAAGAACTATCAGTGCTTGTATGTTTTTGCAGTAAAATCAAAGTCCCTTCAAATATTAGACACTGTGGTCTACTGCATATCAATTCTTTAATAAATAAGTCCCTTGCTTACAGCCTCAAGATTTTACTCCACACGTCACACCACCAACCGTCAACCTTTATTCTGTCTGACTGCCTTTGTACCAGCTGGCCCATAGGCAGCCGCTGTGCTGTAACCGCGTGCCACTGCGATTGAACCCGACTCAAATCAGCTGTGTCTATTTCCTTCATAGAAATGCTAATGTTTCTGACCCGATTCGAGATGACTTCAAAGAGATAGGTTGGGGTGAGCTCAGGTTAGGATAAAACTCTGCAGGTAAAGGGTTTAGCGTCTTACTCACGGATGCGCCGATGTTTTTTTAAGCTGTTGAATTCATGTAAGGGAGATCAGGCGTTTACCAAAGCCCACGTTAGTTCAGACTTTTGAAAAAGGAGCGGCTTTGTTTCATCTTTTCTCGTGCCCCAAAGCTCGACAGAAGCTAAAGACGTCATAGTGAGACAAGAGAGAGGAAGAGGATTAGAGGAGGAAGGCTAAAACAGGGCTTTGGGTGACGCTGAGGTGCCTCGACTTGATTAATATGTCAACTTTCCATTTATTAACAACCTAATGCATACACAATGAGAACATCTTTTGTTCTTGTTTTTAATTAAAATCAATCAACGTTAATCACAGCTGCAACACTCAAGTGAGATTACGGGAAGAAAAAAAAAAAAAACTATTTAGTGCTGCAGAAAGTTGAATCCTGTAATAACTTAGAAGCAGAAAAAAAAAGTTTTATTGTCAATGAAGAAAATTTACAAACTGGAACGGTCCGATAAAGGGCAACATAAAGCAATGAATGATAATAATAAAATAAGAACATATGCTGTAATAAATAATAATACTAATATAATTATGGGAAAAAGGTATTGACCTTATTTTGTCTCGCCCACTTGGCTTGGAAATGCCACTTCCTGTTTAGCTCTGTTAAGGTAGCTAACGTGTTTGTTTGTCTGTCTTGTGGGGCAATTTTAATTATATATAATGACAGTTAAAATAAACCCATCGACTGAAATCTACAGGCTAAATGCAGCTAAACAGGAAGTGCATGTCCTAGAAAAGTAGGCGGGGACAAAATAGGGTCAATAGAGCTGAGGATAGAATGGCAAAAGACAACTGTTGCCATGGAAATATTGAGAACTCACCATTAGAATACATTTTCAAATCAATGTAAAAAGCCTGATGTTGTTAAATTTTATCTGTCACTCTCTTGTCTCAGAGTAAGTTTTCAGTAACTTTGCTGTCAGTATTCAGCATTTCAAAAATCGTACTGTAAAACTTTTGAGATAACGTTCTATTTCTAAATCAAACTTCATGTCAGTTGTAATTTTCTGTCTGTTCAACTTTTTGATGAAAGGAGTGTCTTTTCATCTTTAAACCAACAAAAGCTGTTGGCAGCTGTTAGGAAAAAGTTACTCAAAAATGACAGAGTCCATAACAAAGTTAGGATGTTTATTCTTCGTTCGGGACAAAGCAGATGCTACACAGAGCTAGTTTGATTGACTTCTAACACATTCTAAACAGTGTCTTCTATAATGTCTTCTCTCCACCTCCTTACGCAAAACCAGTCCTCCTCGACCAGCTGTCCAGCTCTCCATCACCTATAGGACCAGTTTAGCTCAGGACTGTATTTCCAAAATTTTAGAGTTTAGGTTTGTTGTAGGCCCAAGCAAAACAGCCTTCTAAAAACGCACTGCAAAACACACACGTTCATTTTCAAAGTATAATGCTGATATTTTCCACCAACAGCAGCACAGCAGTTTTCTTCTTTCTGATGCAGATTGTATAGATTCAGCCTCTTTCGCAGGGCTTAGATTATATTTAACCCTCCAAACATGAAGAAATACAGTAGTTGTATTTACTCGCTCACGGAAGAGGAGTTTAGTTTCTCCCCATCGAGTCCGTTTTCCTCGGAGTCCAAAGTCCAGTAAGATTGTGATTTTCTTCATTTTAAAAATCAAATATCTGCACTAAACTACTCAATAATGTTTTTAGGCCAAGATGTTTTGCCTGTAATCTATCTGAAAAGAAAGCCGGCCTCCAGAAGCGGATCACGTAAACACAGCCGACTGAAGTCTGTAGTGTCAACAAAGAGCACATGTTCCCGGTCATGTAACACATTCTCTGGGTCTTTGTGCTCACACTACACCCCCATCTGCTGTTGAATTTGTGAAACTGCATCAGTGTTTTTTGCACACAAGCAAAAGTTCAGCACATGTATTCAGAGAGCCCCTCACAAAACATCGCATCCGTGTAGTCATATACAAAGGTTTGGGAATCGACCGGAAGAGCGTAAGACTCATTGGCAGGTCTACCATTTTTGTACGCCAACCGCAAAAGTTAAAAGTCGCTAACGGTATCCCTGTGACTCTTACTTTTCCGTATCCATTGAGAATCTTACTCAAACCTTGTACTCCTATTATAACACTATGTAGCGTGAGTGAGAGTACCTGCCTTTTGTCATGAGCTGATTAACTGCCACTTACAAGTTTCTGCCACCCCAAACTTTCCCGTCTGTGTTAACTTGATTGGACTTCCAGCCAAGCTTTCCCAACAAAAAGAAAATGCCGAGATATGCCCAAACTGTTCTACCGTCGGTGCAAGGATCCCACGCTCAAATTGTCCTAGTGAAAGCAGTGACTGTAAGCTCGATTGGAAGACATCTAACAAACAATGCATCGAATTTAACTACGGACGTATTTGTAAAAAAGAGACCTTCGCTAAATGATTTGAAACACATCAATAGGCGTTCAAGTCTAAAATACCGTATTCTTGTACCAAGTCAACATCAATTATCCATTGTGCGAAAATGATTAACCACTACACTTAGTACTGATACGAAGTTTATTAAAATGTTATTGCTACAGCTAAGAGCAGATTCTTACAACCCTAATTGGCTCTATGCGAAGCAAAAAGAGACAAACAGAAGACACACGCAACTAAAATAACATGATCAGCAAAAACATTATCCGTGTTATAAGATGATATAGACCGTTCATTGGTCATAACCAATGGCCAAGAAATCAGAGATCTATCAGAGCGAAATAAGAATTATGGAAATAGAACAACTAAAGTTAGTTGTGTGAAATAGAAGACTGATTGGCCTATACGTTGCCATGTGTTCAAACAAAAACCCACAAAAGATGAAAGATTTTATAAAAAGATTTGCGTGCTCTGTTAAACTGTATTACTGTAGGCGACAGACCAAGAATGGCCATCGTGACTGTACGTCATAAATATCAAAACGCATCTCCAGTGGAATATTCGTAGCTTTCATTAACTAAACTTAGCGAGCCGAGTGAAATATTGTGAGTATTTGATATTACATACATTGCGTCAGCAAGATGAGCGTCTTTGCCGAAAAGAGCCCTCAGCTTAACTTAAATCCAAAAGTGAAAATATAAACTGCCTCTACAAATAAGTTAGCACTAATGAAAATGACGTAAATTCTTTCATATTCGTGAGCCGTCTATTGGGTGCCGACTGGTAATGTGTGTCAGAAGTAATCACGAGAGAAGACGACATAATCTACCTGCAAAAGAAACATACATGACAGAAAGCCCAGTAAACTTCCAACATGATGTGCTCGCAGAAAATGGGTTGAGCCTACTTGAGCAACCGCGCGAAGTGAGACAGAAGACGATGTGAAGCAATCGCGGTTTATGTATGGTGCAAATCTTGAGCCTTACCTGTCTTACATATTGTTGTGCATCTTCACTGGTAGAACATTGTCCAGAGACGTGTTTAATTAACACCCTCTAATCTACGTCTTGCCTTTTCTGAATACATCCGCAAAACAAACATACATTTTTAAACTAAATTGTCCAAAGGCACATTAAATAAAAAATATACATATGAAAGAGCTCTATAAAAGATGAAACATTTATTTTCATGTTACTCTTTTGATATCTATCCCTAATTAATTAATTTAAACTTAATCTATATTTTTTAAATCTCCGTGCACGCGTATAAAACTGAATGTGAAAACGAAAAATGAAAACCAACTGCACCCATGCTTTGTGTGTATTTGTTTGTTTTTCCTGTCATTATAGTATGGTGTGTGAATCTACTAGTAATTAATGTAAGTTGCATAAAATAAATATTCTTATTCCATCATATGAAATACATGGAGTTTATTTAAACAATTTAAAATATTCTCACATCTCCTCTCTGCGGGTGTCAAAGGCATGTTGTGCAGACTTTCCTGTGTCAAGTCAAGTATTGACACTCTCATAATATGTCCTCTTTATGGACCGAAATTCGACGATTGAAAAAATATCTAAGTTGAGTTAAAGAACTTCTATTCAGAGAAAGGCTATCAAATAAACTGCCCCTGATTCAAATTTATATCCCTGGTAAATTTAATTTAATTTCTCATATTCGCCGATTAATTTAAACACCCCCTATTTTAATTCATGAGCACACCCAGTCTAGCAATGTTCTTGTTTTTCCACTTACTTGTTGTACAGTGCTCTATAAGAGCTTGAGAATATATATTCTGCTATCTCGCCACTATGTTGTTTTTAATCTTAGGCTGATTAGTGAAGCGTATACTGCAAACGAGTTGTTCTTCACATACCTCGTGCATGTAAGCCCCACTAACCACTAACCAGAGCAACCCTCAGACTCAAACCCTTTAGTGGAGCGATTGGAACAATGGGATCCATTTATTGAGGACAATCTTAGTACTAAAACCCTCAATAGCTACATTAAACGAGGCTTTTCTATTTCCGAGGGTTCCTACTAGTAGCGTCCTCCCATGTATTTTTCCTAACCCACAATAATCTATGAAGCCATGGAAATCTTAAAGATAAAAAAAACCCCTCTTATTTAAGATTTACAGACTAGAGAAGATTTAATCCATGGACCAAATCCAGGCGTTCTGTCTCTACTCTATAATACACAAAAAAGATAAATAAATGAAAACTAAATAAGAGAAACAATAATGTTAAAAATATATTTTAGGGACATGCGTGATTAGCTCGTGACCTATCTTTGTTTGTTCATGTTATGTAAGTTCTTAATTTCCTCTTACCATAAGCCTCCCGAAACTCATTTACCCTTCCATTACATTCTGACTTATATTCAAAAAGCTCTGATAGCGCTGGAAACCCCATATGTCGAAAATGCGTAGGCACTACCCAGTTTTAGCTCTGTCCAAACTCCACCCAACCTATAAACCTGATTTTGGTGTCTTAATCTTCATTATTTCTTGTCGCAGCGTGCCAAGGCCCTGATACATGAAGCCTCTACACATTTCGATTATTGAGAAGCTAAGGAATATCCGACACGAGGCCTTCAACCAAAAGACCCTATCCCATCCTCTTGCTCTGTACTAAAGAGTTTTAGCGAAATGTTTAAACAATACCCACCTTTTCCGAGATCTGCAGAGAACATATGATAAAGGAAAGAAGTGAGAGAATCACCATAGCTCCCCAGACATCCGATAGTGACCAAACTCCTGAGATGAAGGCCCAGAGACTAAGTCCCAGTGATAGTGGCGAGATAGCACCGCTAGTGGCTCACGGACGTGTAAAGTCTCTGCTCCTCGCGGTCTTTCGATGCAGATATAGTGCATATTACAAAGTACTATTCTATCTTATCCACGACCCTCCGTTCCAAAAGATTTTAAATAGTGAATGAGTACTAAATAACTTCGCCGAGAGTTTAATCTATCCCAAATTTGCGTAACTCGTGACATTCCAGACTCGACCTGTATTTACTTCTCACCTTTCCCTGTCGTCAACAGCCAAATGATTGTAAACAACATGGTGAAGTCACCCAGATCAGCAGTGTTTATGTGCTCGTCGCCCTGCGAGTGTGACAGGAGGACTTGAGGGGGTTCTTACTGTGGCGACTCGGTGAATATGATAACTGCTTTGAAATCACCTTTTATTTGCCCTTTGCGCTGATTTGGCTCCGATGCGCGATGTTGCCACCAAACCTGTTTAAATGAGCCATCTAGAAACCATCTATTGTTTATGGATGGGGCATACTGAGTGCTTGAGAAGAGGTTAAATGTGTTCCAGTGAAGCGTTAATGACTAATGTTGCCCATTCTACACCAGCCCTGCTCCAGCCAGTGTGCTTATTGAATTCCCTGAAGACTTGGATTTGGGGATTACACAGATTGTTCGAACGATAATGCCCCTTGTGTTCATGAATTTTTAGGAAGCAAAACCCTGTTAAACAAAAGCTTGGAGGAGTTGCCGGAAACCTCAAATGCGAGAGCCTGAGCCAGAAAGTTCGTGTACCCCCGAGAAAGAGTCTGAATAGCGAATAACTGGTAGTCGATTTTTGGCCACTTAAGCGGTGTTTCAACGATGTGTTTTTTTGTTTGTAGACATTAAATCATTTGCTACACCAAAACTCTCAAGAAAACCAAAAGCAAAACTCCTTTACAAAAATCAAAAATGTTTCCAAGAAAAACATCAGTTATACACTATAGAGCCTTTCTGAATATTCAAATAGTAGAAACGAATTTGTAGGTAAAAAATCATGTGTTTTATGTCAGTTTTGGAGTTTTACTTAATAAATAGAATCCTGATAACATGTAAACTATTTGCTGTATGTATCATAGGTGCCTAAAGGAATTTGACCAATGTAGACTATATACTTACATGTGCACCAGATGTCATTTATATTTGTCGAGGCTCACCATTGTCCCAGATCTTGGCTAGGAATGAGAAACAATATAGCTATCTTCTTTTAAATAAGAACATAACAGTGAGCTTACACATGAAGCTACCTTTAGAATCGAGATGCAGTTTCACCTTTTCTAGTGTTCCTCTGGATGGAACTAAAAAAGAGACGACAAGAATGAAGATTAGACCCTAGTTCGAGATATTAGTGGAGCGAGAGTTAACCGAGGGAGACTAGGATGACCCTACGACTGTCTTGTAGAGCCAAGAGTTTGAGAACGAACTGAACTTTATGCATAAATTTATCCTCCTCGAATCGACACCTCCCACTCAGTGATACACCTTTTTTAGAAGGAGCACAAACAACCAGGCATTAGTCGATGCGAGCTCTATAACTTCTACGACAAAGAATAGGAAGAAGGAGAATGACAAGGCGGGCGCTCAACGCAGGGCATACAGTTAACAGACTTAATTGTCGTTGAGTACAACCAGTGTCAATGCCATTTGGACTAGATCTTCTTCAACATACATAATTAAGACCGTACCACACCACACACCACAACCAAACATAGACAAACAGTCCATGAGTGAGATTCCATCCTGCCAGTTCTGTGAACAAGATAAGATTAATCCAATCAACTTCACATAGGTTACTGAGAACTGTTTCCCAAGTTGAAAACATCCTTTGAATGAGCATTCTTTTAAAGACACCAACAAAACCTAAACCAAAAAATGAGCATTAAATGTCGCAATCTGTGACTATATAAAGTTTGAAAAAAATCTATATTTAATTCAGTGTTTGTCTAATCGAGTCGAGTCTATCTTTACGGCTTTCCTTTAATTAATGCCTATATTAAAGCAAAATCGTTGCCATTCGACTCCTATACTGTAACCTACTGCGTGCAAGGGTATATGTTACTGTGGAGGGATCTTGCCATGCTTAATATGCGTGAGAATTCCTGGCAGAAAAATTAATCCAATATAAAACCATATATGGGAATTGATTTTATGGAAACATAAAACAAATCTATGCAATAGAACGATAGTATAGATGATACCTGTTATCTACACATTCTAAGAACATTTCAAACAGTGTTTGTGTAAGAACTCAGACGGGGAAAACGGAGTAGTATCTTAGGCTTGTTAATTATTTCTAAACGCACAATACTCCAAGTGCTGACTCAGTGACAAGTTATTTGGGATACCTGACTTTTTTGTTTGCTGTTTTTGTAAATTACTAAATGTATTTTCCACCAAAACTTATATTGTAAATGCTGTTCTTTGTGACAACATCAGACTGCTATGCACTGTCTGAACTGAATTACTGTATTTCTCATATACAAACGTAGGTGGTCCGTTTCATTTCTGTAAAACATCTGTAAAAAAAAAAAAAAAACGGCTAATCTGAAATTGCTAACCAAAATAAAAACATGCAGAAATGATGTGGTGAAGGATTTACCCACACGAACAACAAAGTGACCTTAACTTCATCATGTTTAATCTTCAGTGAAGAGTGGAAAAACTAAAATTTTAGTCTTTACAAGATTCAACAGGCTCTAGGTAACTTTTTCTCTTTATCCTTGGCAAAAGAACCAATTTATTCAGTCAGAAAGATAATGAATAAAATGCTCTCACAAAAGTTTCCAAATGTGTTCACTAATTAACAGTTCCAGAGAAAAGTTAAACTTCGGCTGTGTCTGTCCTTTGGTGAAAATGTGCATTTGTGATTGTTGCACTAAAAATGGTCATGTCATGGTCATCAAGTTCATTAGGAAACCACAATTCCTTCAATGCAGCGAGACACTTTTACAACTGTACAAAATACGATGCAATGCTCTGAATGTAATGGTGAGCAAACTATGTGACTGCTATAAAATATGTATATGTTTTTAGAAGGTAAAACGCAAATGTGTACAGTGTTTTTAAACTGGTTCATGGAAGAGATATACCACTCTGAAGGGAGTTCTACTTTCTTGTCCATCTATTCCTCTCATTGAAAGCAAACATTTTATAAAATCCACTTGAGAGAAAAGCAATTAAGACATCTTCCCTTTCTCAAATGCACAAAGTGCCACTTTGTTTTTTTTAAGTCAAACTGTAACAGACTTAGGATCAGTTTTGCTTATGTAGCCACTGACAGACACACTATAACTGACTAGCACAAATAATAATATATTAATAGCCACAATGTCTGGAGAAACAAAGCGTGAACTTTTGCAGGACCTGTCTGAATGTGCATTATTATGTTGCATTAAGAACTGAAGGATATGTTTTGCCTGGAAAATCCAGAAGATATATTAAAAATATATCGTCTGGCCAACATGTCCCTCTTTCGGATTTCTGTACATGAAAAAAATATCACGTGGAACTGAAAAAACATCGCAGATTTCTGCAGAATCAATGAGCGAAGCAAAAAACGATTTTAATGTGAGGTGACTGAAGTTAAATTTTGGTCTAAATGACAGACGACCAAACAGCTCCTTTGTTTCATCTGCGTCATGCAAATAAAGTAATCTGATTGCTCGGTACGATGTAGATTTGGTCTGAAACGCAGGCAGAGGGCATGGCGACCAGACCCACTCTTCGTAATATGCTGAAGTGTGGGTTCTGGGTCTGGGTATGTTCAAATGTTCAAAAGAAAATTCAACTTCTGAACACAATCAACAGTGGCTTTGTCTTAAACATTATTTATTATGGTTTATTTTGTGTTTTAAGGTAACCAAAATCCTTAAATAGATAATCAAACAAAATCAAAAATTGTGGCTGCAAAAACTGAATCGAATCGTGACTTGAGTGATTGAACAGCCACTGCACTGCATCCTAAAAAGAAACGTGATTTGTTTCTCAACTATTTTGAGAATACATTTGGCTGGCCAGGTTATAGATTCAAAAGCGTTTAGCCTGACTGATTTTAGCTCCGGTTGTGGACCCGCCTTTCAGCCAAGCTTTCAAGGAAAAGAACAGAGTGATTGTGCCTTGGATTATACAGTGCTTGGAGAGCCGAACTATTGCTGCTGTGAACATACCTCAATGACACATAAATGAAGACACCAAGAATTGAGATATTGAAAATGCTGGCTATTGGATTTCACCTCAGATGCCTCTATGTTAATAATATTGGATCTATTATTAAAGCATATTCTTGTGTTGGGCTGTCCAAACGGGAAAGATCTATAGAATGAAGGTATTGACCCTATTTTGTCCCGCCTACTTTTCTAGGACGTGCACTTCCTGTTTAGCTGTATTTAGCCTGTAGATTTCAGTTGATGGGTTTATTTTAACTGTCATTATATTTAATTAAAATTGCCCACAATACAGACAAACAAACACGTTAGCTACCTCAACGGAGCTGAACAGGACGTGCCTTTCCAAGCCAAGTGGGCGGGACAAAATAGGGTCAATATAATGAAGGTATATAAAGCTTAAAGTAACTAACCTGTTTACTTTGTAGTGAGTAGAAAGTACAGATACTTCTTGAAAGATAAAAAATAAAAAGATTAAAAGTAAGCCTTAACTTACCCGTTAAACCCAAAGAAAATGTTGCACATGGCTGTAACCAAAATGAGTGGCTATTTTACTTTCTGGATTTTCGCAACATACAGTATTTACATAAAGAAAGTCAAACGTGCTCATCATACATTTTCACCTTTCGTTGTACGTCTACATTTTTTAAACCAGATATGCTGGCAAAAAGATCATTTGTATATATTCCTGTTTAAAGTTAGATTGTAGTATCTATTCAACAACTTCCTAGATTTCACTTTCATTTTGTCAAACAGCAAAGTGAGACTGGAATGGACCATCCAAACACTGATAATCAGAGTTCTTTTAAACTATAAGACACTTTTTTCCACCCTCAGACTGTAAACAGACATGGATGGGAAAAGACAAAATTAACAAATCTACAACTAAAAGAGAGCTACCTCAGATTTAAGAGGAGTAAGTAAATATATTGCCAAAAGCGTTTAAAAACATGTCGTCTCGTATTCCCATATGCCAAGTTTTCCAATTGCACAGGTGCTGGAAGAGAAGGAAGAAAACTGCTAAACTTTTTTAAGAATCATGTTTTTGAAATTTGTTTTTGAATCAGCACCAAAAAGTTCAAACTGACAAAGCAGTTTCCAAAACATCAGACCACATTTTAGACTTTCAACTCAATTTGGCAGGAAAACAGTTTGAGTGTGAGTCAAAATTGTTGGTGAGCACGAGAGCAGCATCTTTATCTGACATCAAAGACTTCCACTAAGCACGCGCAAGAAGTTACTTTTCTCTTATTGAAAGAGAGAATCTGTAAAGTCAAAACATATTAGGCCCTATACTGTATTATATAAAAAATATACTAAGGATAGGAGATACTATACCTGACGTCAGTCGAACCTCATGAACTAGGCTCCTGCCTTACCAAGTCCTCCAAATCAGAGCCCCGCAGATCCAAAATATTACTCCCAGCCTATTGTCCCTCTTACACCAACTAATAGCAATCTCAAAAGCCCTGTCCAGTTGCGTGCCTATTTTTTTTTTTTTTTTTTTTTGCCTCCTCCACAGCTGCTTGCAAAATATTCTCTCTTTGCTCCAAATAATGTACCTGGAGAGAATCCTTGGTACTTGTACTCCAGACCCTTGCATTCCCAAATTTTCTAAATCAATTTTTTGATTCGGCCGGTATGGCAAAACATAGTTTCTCAGGCCCACCTCCAGCCTCCGTATGCCTATGGCACTTCGTCACTTTCACGAAGTAATTTAAAATGATGTTCATTTTTAAATACTTTCCCAATTCACTTCCATGATTCTAGAAAAAAACAAAAAGGAAAAACAAGAGGTTATTGAATGAAATTGTTCCCATCCACTCCAATTATTAAGTGAGTTTTTTTCAAAACGTGAGTTTTGAAAGACACTATAGTTTGAGACGTTATCCTCCATGTGGATTTCCCTAATGTTACCATGGCAGTGCTTTGGTCAAAATAGACACAGGGTTAGGGTGTATATGGGGTTATGGTGTAGGACACTATAGATACAGATCATATTTGGTTTTGTGCCCTGCTGTGGGGGAAAGTTGCTTGGGGAATGCTATGCTAAGTAATTAAAGCTGGAGATTGTTAATGTGGCATTATGTCAGAAAAGGTAACAGAAAGTTAAAGATTTTAAAGATACCAGGTATCTATGCTGAACCTCTCTTGAAAGCTTATATTCTGCGCTGTTCAGATGCTAGTCTTGTTTTTCTATTACAATAGTTCACTATGTATGCACAAGCAAAGAGTCTGCAGGAGCACCTTAGTCGCTCTGTATTCTAATGTTTAACACTGGACCGTCACATTTGATTTTAGAGGATTTAGTCTGTCTGAAAGCTGAGTTTAATGTGAGATAATGTGAACTGCAGCAGCTGAGACCGATGACAGTTGTGAGTCAAACCAAACTCGGCACTCAGCTGAGGTATCGCTTCCTGGCAGAGGTAGTTCAGAAAGTCTCAAGTTTGTGGCCAGAAGTCTGACTCAAATCCAGGACAGACAAATCTTAGTCAAGTCCAGGTCTTTATATTAAATTACAGACAGCGTCTGGTATTTCTACAATTTCACAATTTTCTCTTATAAACAATCACATTTAAAAGTGAGAAGGGTTTGTTCATGTAAAATTGCACTTTCCATTTTTTTTTTTTTTGAGGAGAAGCATCAAGTCAGTGTTAGTTCAAGTCTTAGTCCATTTTATAAACTCAAGTCATTAGAATAGTGACTCAAGTTTGACTCAAGTCCAAGTTCTCTCACTGAAGAGGAGAGAAATGGAAACTCAGGGACAAAAAAACATGTTTTCTCACTTAAATATGTATACACAGTAAACACAGAGCACCACAGACACAATCTTCAGCGCACCGCGATAATTACAAGTGTGCACCACAAAAATGTGCTCTAGAAGTTGTCTTTTGACTCGCAGATCAGAACCAGAACCAGCAGGTTGGGTTGTCAAAGTCAGACCATGGTCTCACATGTCTGCGGTATCTTAAGATTTTGATGCGTTTAAGATTATGTTCTTATTAGGAGTATTTCTCCATGAATATGAGGCATATTGTAATAAACACACATCATTATTTAACCTTATAAAAACAAAAAACATGAATCTTACCTACATTTGAATCCTGTCAAGAGTTGAAAATCCACACCTCTTGGCTTATTTTTGGCATCAGGACCAAATGATTGAGTATAAGTTTTAGGTCCTGATATTGACAATATTTTACACCATGCAGGAGTCTCCAACGTTTTTCACCAGGAGAGCTACTTTTGCAAAAGAAAACTGGGGGTGACCAAAAATGGTCTACTGTGAGGTCTCCATAAAAACGTATATCTATAATATCTATTTAGAAGTGGTCAAATATAGACATCTAAAGATAAATTCACTGTAGAAATAGGAATAAAATGTGAAATATAATGCATAATTTGTATGATTCCTAATTTTTTTGGCAAGCTACTTGGAATGTGAACTAGTATCTCCCAGGCTACAGGTTAAAGACCTGTGTTCTGCACATTTACTTGATGATAAAACTCCAACTCTTTTGAACAAACAGAAATCTACTTATGATTTTTATTTTATTTTCATTTAATTGCGTTTTGTACTAACCCAAAAAACAGGTCATGCTTGGGAATTATAAAATATCAATTTTCTTTGACAAAACATGATTATTTACTTGTTTGCTAACTGTATTCCCATCATTTTGGCTTCAACACCATTTTTCTTTTAACACATCGAGCAACAAGCAAGCAATCACCCAATTAAAGTGCTCTGTTCAGTTTGGTAAACAGTTAGATTCTCTGGAGCTGTGAGTCACTCAGGCTGCACAAGTTTGGCACATCCAGCTCAGTAAAACACGGATAATCACAACATCATATGCTTTCACACCGCCGTGTCCATAAATCTGCATAATTACATGTTAGTGAACAGGAAGACGGATCCCAGCGTTTACCTTTGACATGTTCTGCTTCATTTTCCCAGCATGCTTCACTCCACACTGCTGTCTCATCAAACTCTAGAGGTACGCTACATTTACTATGAGGGGATTATCTGTGACAGTCTGCGGGGATTTGATAAACCGCAGAGTAAGACAGGACTCAAACATCAGTGCAACCAGCCAACTTGTAAAACTGTTGTACATTCAGAATATGATTATTAGAGGACACAAGTGGCTGCTATTCTTCTTATTCTGCCCCGCCCACTTTTCTTGGCAGCACACTTCCTGTTTAGCTGAGGTAAATTCAGTTGAGATCACCTTAACTATTTGTTGCCTGTACTGCCCACTTTGGTTTTTTACTTGTTTTTAAAAGAATTTCAGATAGTAACCCCCCATATGCAACACATTTTTTTAATCAGGAGAATCTCAGATACAAGCTCAGCTAATGCAATTGAGATTGAAGTGAATCCACTTAAATAATCACAGCAGAAACAGCAAGCCCAATTTTTTTTCCAAATGCTAAAAGCTAACTGCTTAGAGACATTGTAGTTTGGAAGTCCTCATAAGAAAAGCAGTTGCTGCTGAAGCTACAAAGTCTGAACATCATTTAGAAGCTAACAACTAGTTGAGACCAACTACATGTATACCAGAATAATGTGTTTATCCCCAAGAATCACCAAGAAAACTGGACATGATTTCAGTTTTGCTGCACTTTTTCACAACACATTTTACTTTTTTCTTCATAAAAGTCACTTTTACAAACAGAATTGTTATGTAAAAACATACCCCAACCTACCCCAAGCTTTGGGATAGGTTAAGATTAGGATAAGGCTTAAATTATACATAAAAAATCACACATTTGTACAGTTGCCAGAGAAATGAACTGGGGCTGCAACGTATGGCGTGTTTATGCAAAAAGGAGTGAAATTATGCCATACACTTTTGAGACGTCCTGTTATGTCGTGATATATGTATACATACTCTTCATTGTGATATCGAGTTGCACTGACACAGCTTTTAGGATCATTTAGTTATACTCAATACCTTTCTGTTCTTAAATAAGATGTTTTCTTTGTTTGTTTGATGAGTGATTTTTTTGTTGTGCAACAGTGAAAATGTCCTAAATCTACCACAACTGATAGCAACGAGCTAGCTAAAGTCTGCTATTTACATTCCTACCTAAACAATTAGGAAAAAATAGGCCCCAGAAAAGCTACAAATCAATCAAATCAATTGGCCTCTGTCAGAAAGTTGAGGAACACTTTTCAAATAAAAGAATGTCTTTGTAACCTCTATTTATGCCAATGAATTATTTTTGATAAAAGTTGGGAACAGTTTGCAGAAATGTCCTACATGCATGTGCGGATCAGATTTGGATGCATATTTAGGTACTGTAAATGCTTTGTGATAATTTAATGCTTTTAAGCTTGAGTTAAAGCAAAAAAGTGAAATTTGCAATCAGTCATGCACCAATGAGAAAATTACACATGTGACTATTTAAAGCTACAGACAAATCAAAATATTATAGATACATTATGTCACAGTCAGATGTTTGGACTTGTGACAAACTGCTTTGCACAAGTGTATTAACTTTTGACTTGATTTTCACATGAATCAAGTTAAAATAAGACAATAACCTGCTATGATTAAACATTTGTTTAAACAACTATACTTAAAGATCTTGTACCGGAATTGGCTTTGTTAAAAATGTCAATACACTGGGATAATTAATTTTAAGCTTCCACCATCAGTTCATGTTTTGATCACCTAATGCATTCTGTGCCTCCCATTTGTTCATCACGATGTGATTTAAGCTTTTATCACAGCTTTTAGGAGGGAGATGTGCCGTTAGCAGTTAGCCACAATGCTAACAACAACAACAACAACAACAACAACAACAACTAATTAATGTAGTGCAGTTTCTTGAACAAACGGGGCATTATTAGACATACTCAGGACATTGCAGACTCATTTTAAACTGAATAGATACATTATCGGCAGTTAGCGCTCTGGTCTCATGGCAAGAAGGTCCTGGGTTCGACTCCCGGGCGGCCCGGGGCCTTTCTATGTGGAGTTTGCATGTTCTCCCCGTGTCTGTGTAGGTTTCCTCCGGGTAGTCCGGTTTCCCCTACAACTAAAAACATGTCCATTAATGCCTCCCCTCTCTCTTCCCCAAGACTACAGAGGCCTTATGTAATTGTACATTGTCCTGAATAAACACTACACTACTAACAATATATCATATAAGATATGTCCTATGGAGAAATGGATTTATGTAATTTTATTGTAAAATAAAAATAAACTAATGACATCACAATGTGGAACGGAGCATTCTGAGCGTTGCAAATGCACACAACCTAAAAAGCAGGATTACTCGAACATTTCTGAATGAAATAAAACACATGAAGACAGATGAGTTTATTAACTAACATAGACACAAACTCTCACAGAAATAAATAACTTTCCATGATTTTCAGGACACATGGCAACTTTATCTTAGTTGGCCAGTAACACATTTTCCAGTTAATGTAGTGTCTTTTTACCCACAAACCTGCTTGAAACAAAAGCACTTCAGACCATTTGATAGTTGTCAGTTTGGTTTTCTCACTTCTCTAATTGGTTGCATGTTGCGTTCTTTGATAATTATTATTCTTTCATTGTTTTATTGACTTTGACCAATTCTATTGCTTAAAAAAATCCAATTTGAACAACCAAATCAAGATGTCAGGAGCATCTCCAAGTAAGTGGCCAATTCCCCGAATGTGGCAGAAAAAGTGGATTTTAATAACACCACGAGTAACATTTAAATTGGTGGCTGCCAACTGGAACTGCTTTTTTGGCAAACTGATTTTATTTCTGAATCCCTGACCACCACAGTGTGTTAATTCGACTCACATTTCCAGCAAAATCAGACGACATCTCACTTTTTTTGCAGCTTAGTAACAGATTGGTTTGCTAGTTAATTAAAATACTTCAATATTTGGTAGAAACACATTTTTCTAACTTTGAAGCACTCTGAGTTTTGAGTATTAACCAAGTTATTCCTTCATTAGAAACATGTCTGTAGTGGTTGTGTATGTAAGACCTTCCTTTCCAGCAGAATATTTTTATAACCTTATTACCGACTGAACTATCCAACCATTCATCCATCCATCCAGATTGGTGGAATGCAAAATAGAACAAACTACAAACAGATAAACAGATTTTATAAGTAAACAAGAGAACATAAAGATTTATTGTCATTGTCACAAAGTACAATGAAATTTCCATTATTTTCTATAAGTATGCACACATTTTTGCACTCGACCATGTGCCTCGATCCTGTTTTGTTGTTTAAAAAAAATGTCCCTGCTGGCAAGTTTCTTCTTTAGTGTTTTAAAGAGCACACTAGTCAGCAGTTTGTACCAAATATACCACTTGTTTATTGTTTTGTTTTTTCTTCAATGATTATAATTGTGGCTTGTTGAAAAATGTATGCAGTGTGCATTGATGCTTGATGAGCAGCAAGTGACACTTTGGTGTGTGTTTTAAAGCACTTATGTCCATCTCCAAATTCTACACACAAGTGTTTGTACTCTTTCTGTTCGTCATAGTTCACAGAAGAAAAATATCCTCTTTTAACAATAGAAATAATAAAATGCATTTGATTTTTTTTACGACACGCAAAGAAGCTTCACATTATGCATTATTGTTGGAAATTCGGTCTGTTCCCTATCCCTCATCAGCAGCCACACCTCCTTCTCCAGCTGCAGCTCTGCTCACAATCAGCTGTTGACTACAAAAAATAAGGCCACATGAAGAGGATTCATTCTCATTCATTCATTCATTCATTCATTAATCAGCTGTTACAGTAGGAGGATGTGCCCCACCTCGTACTGTAACAGCTGTCCAAATCTACAGCCCATCCAGGTCACATCTACAGCCCATGAGGGTCACATCTACTGCTTGTCCGTCTTGGATCTCTCCTTCACTGTGGTTCTCCTTGAAATTCTCATTTTCCCTACTGGGTTTGGAGATTTTCCTTGCTCTGTCAGGATCAGACTTTGGCAAACTGGCATGTGTGTGCTATCCAGCCTTTTTTTCTGTTTTTGAAAGTCATAAAACAATATAAAATAAACTATCTGTGAAATGATAAATCAACAAAGCATAAACTGTAAGCCTATAGACACAGACTATAAGCTTTTACAATCAGACATGCACAGTTTGAGAAAAAACAGTCTATATGAGGTGGGCCTTGAAGGGTTCAGAGATAAAAGTAAATGATGCCCTTTTTGACTCAAATAGAATAAAATCTCACAATAATTTATCTTTCATTTTCTACCATGAGCCTTAGCAATTCCATTAACATCCTTTTGAAACCTCAGGCGAAGATCTGCAATTTCTCAAGCATTATTTAGTCAATTTAGTCCAATTTGAACAAGACTTCATGTGCCCAAAGTGTGTGTAAGCCGGTGAAGTGAGAACACGCACAAGATAATTTAACGCAATGTTCCCTGATCTTCAAATGGCAAAGACTTTGAGGTTATTGCAGGGTAGAGAGCTAACTTTTACTTCGGTGTGACTTTTAGCGAAACATTGCAAAAGGAAAATGAGTAACCAGGTTTGACGGACAGCTGAGTTCGAAGAATAAAACTCAACCTGGAGAATAAAACTCAAATAACCTAATAACAAATGTAAGCTCCTGTTTTTGGTTTTTTTCCGTAAGTCGTCTGAGTCAGAGTGGTTGACATTGTGGATCTTGCCTGTAATTTCCCAAATGCCTTGCTGTCGTCTTTGTCCTGAAATGAACTAATGCGTCAAGATGGAGTTTGATTGTAGCGACGGGAAAAGGGCATTGTCTGAAAAGTGATTGTGTGGATTTGTATAAAGCAATAATCTGACAGTTTCTTTCAAATGCAATCACAGACGTGAACATAATGTACAATCTGGTGACTAAAGTCCTCAGACATTTTCTCCTCAGTACGTGGATTTTTTTACAGTAGATTCAAGTAAAAGCAGCTAGTTTATTCGCTCTCGTATGAAGGGCAGTGCCAGTTAAGTGACATTTGATTGAATGGACTGTAATGAAAACATAAATGGGATGATAATTACAATCAAAGGCATGTGAAGCAGACCTGTTGATTGTGATATCACATCAGTATTATTTGCAGTTAAAGGCATTAGACTTCGAGCCAGCCCCTTTGTCAGCTAACTACAAGAGTTTAACATTGCGAAAACAAACGTTATGCTGCTAAATCAACATTTGTGAATGAAATTCTGCCTAACAACCCATACACATTACATTCAGATGAATGGAAAAACTGCCATAAAAACACAGTCTCAAGCTTCAGGAGCCAGACGCTTGTCATATATTGAGAATTGGGTAAACTCGGGAGTCAAACCTGTGACCTTATTTCTAGAGGTTAGTGTGCTAACAACTCTGCTACCTAATTATTACTGTTTACTATTGGCTGCTCCACATCCTGGTTTACTTTGGCTAAAGCTGCATCTCTACAGACATTTGGCACGACTGCGACAAACGGCAGATTTTTGTGAAAGCAAATGGTCTTTCATGTTTCATCTTGAGCTCTAAATAATTAGTGCTAATATTGGCATCATCAGTGAAATTGGGTATTTTGTTCATGTTTCTTATCAGGTTTAACTGTCTTGATATTTAGCACACTTTTTCCCTAGTTTGACTCAGTGCATCAAATGTCTTTGCAAACAAACTAGTGAGTCAGAATGAAAATTAAAGACCAATTAGGTTAAAAATGTGAACAGATTGCATGGTAACAGTGGTTAGAGTTCTGGCTTCTCAATTAGGAGATCGTGGGGTCAAATCCCAGGTTGAACCAAATCATTTTTCACAATCTCTGTGGATGGAGATTGCATGTTCTCCCTGTGTTACCATGAGTTTCCTCTGGGTAATCCAGCTTCCTTGGCCAGCGCCTTGTCTTTTTAACTTATTCGGGAACTTAACCTGGTCCGAAGCAAGTTATGAGTTTGCCACATGTTGCCATAGAGATCTGCCCTGATAGGAAGTGATCCAGTTTCGTAGGACCGCCAGACCAGGTTTAACCCAGAACTTACCGCACTAAACCCCAAATCTAACTTTGTAGTACAGGGCTCTGTTCTACCTGGACCTAAATGTGATGTGTCTCCAGAGTTTACCTGCTCCACCTGGACCTGACTGTCACCTGTCTCTCACTCCAGTTTCCACCTCCAGCTGCACCAAATCATCAATCATGATGATCATCATCATGATCATCATGATCATCATGATCATCATGATCATCATGATCATCATGATCATCATCATCATGGCGTACACGTATGAAGGAGTGAAAGATTGTCTGTCTGTGAGTGTACTAACCCTGTTATGAGTTGGCCACTGTCCAGGGTGTTCCTCCGCCTCAGGCCCAAAGTCACTGGGATAGGCTCCAGTCATCTGCCACCACTAACGGAAACAAGAGGAAGAAAACTAATGAATGAATGACAAATACATAATGACAAAAAGTCAACAAATGAGAGTCTGTTTGAATGCAATAATTACTCTTAGCTGAGGACTTTACTGATCTAGGCTGAAAAACAGTTGCTAATCAGACCTGATTGTATTTACCTTAAAGCAAAACCTGCACCACTTTACTTATGACTGTCTGTTATCCTCCTTTATGTCTGTCATGAGTAAACATTGAGAGTGGCCTTCTTCTCACAAGCACCATTCCAAGAGCACTTGACGGTTTTGTCTCTTTTGAAGGCAAATCAAAGTGGTTTATATATGCTGTCCCTCATCCACTTCACTGTCAAAAACCCTCCGCGCTGGCTCCCCACAGACCTCATTAAACTCTTAATTTCCCATTATTTCAAAGACAAGTGAATGCACCTGGCACGCTGAACAGACCTGTCAATGCAGCACTCATCCTCTGCCTCTCTGCGGACTCCGATGGCGGACGATCAAACCTCTTTTTTTCACAATATGTTCCAACTCGGATACAATTCAAACAAGAACAGGCTCTTGCAGCAGCAGTGATGTTTCTGACAGTGATGAGCTATTCTACAGAGGATTAGATCTTTGGCAAAATACTGTTTTGAGATGTGTCTGCATAATTCTTAAGTTATTGTAGAATGACAAAGGCAATGTTATAAGGTAATGACTATATTTCTTTATAATATTGTTCATTAAACTTCTTGAGTGCTCTGCCAGCTTAAACTAATGTGTACAACGAAAACCTCACATGACTTACTGTCAGTCATATTCATCAGGTCTGCTTAAAGGTAAGGTAAGGTAAGGTGATGTTTATTAAGCACAATAGCAGAGAGGCTTGTACCATATAGTGTTGTCACGATACTAAAATTTCAAACTCGATTCGATACTTGAAAAAAATCGATACTCGATACCGATTTCAATACCACGGTGCCATATTTTAAAAAAAATTATTATCATAGAATTTTAACATTTTATTAATAAAATAATATAATTTGAATGGAGTATTAGTTTATGATTAACTTGATTCATGAAACTTCACATTAAAACTGGGCTGTTCCATTATCAGACATATTTGCTGTTTATACAGTTTATTTAGACTATACAGTATTTGCAGTATTTGATCTTTTTTATTCATTTCTAATGGTTCAGAGGAGAAGGGGGCGGGGCTTAGTGTGAGAAAGGGAAGGGGGCGGGGCTTAGCGTATGCAGTGAAAGAGCAGGGGAGAACTGCCTTTCCCGTTTGAAGAGTCTGCCTCGACTTATGATAAACAAAATGAAATGATAATGACTTAAAGTACAATTAGTAACAGTTTGGAGGTAAAGACGTGACGTTTGTTGTCAGATTATTTACCGCGGGTGTTCAGCGCGAGATTCGCGTCGCGTTCACGGGTGACTTCAAACTCAACACGAATATGTTTTTAAGAACTTAACTAGCCTAAATGTTTCTCCGCGATCATAAAGGCTAGAAACATAATTTAAAAACTGACAGAGAGCTCACACACTTTGCTGTGTAAGTGTGGAAAAAACTCTTTCTGCTGCGCTGGCTGAAAGGACCTGGCGCAGCTCCAGTGATGGAGCTGCCACGCGGAAGTTTAAAGAAAGATTGATATTTGTTCAAACGAGTATCGAGTATCGATACCAGTTTTAGTATCGATTAATATCGGGGAATCGATTTTTTTGACAACCCTAGTACCATATTCTAGCTTTAAGTTAATCCATCCGTTTTTAGTTGTAAGAGGAAACCGGAGCACCCGAAGGAAACCTATGCAGACACTGGAAGAAATGCAAACCCAGGACTTTCTTGCTATGAGGCCAAAGCGCCACTGTGTCGCCCAAAAGCGCTCCGTACTAGCAGCAGAAAGAAACCTTAACAGAAGCTGGCTTGCTCCAATATACTGATTTAAAGAAGCACTGTGTAACTTTCTGGACAGCCAAGTCTCCAGTGAAAACACACACATTTTGTTGTATATTTTCACAACTTTGTGTAGTTTGAAGCCATGTGCTGACATTTTCTTTGGGTTTAATGGGTAAATCTTAATCTACCTCAAGCAACAGATCTAAACTTACCAGTTTTAGTACCTAAATTTACCTGTTAAATCCAAAGAAAATGTCGCCATGCAGCTTTAATCAAAATTCATGGTTATTTTATGTTTTGGCTTTGTAGCACATTTATTTTTATGTAAAAAAAATCGTACATTTTTGACATTCTGTTGTATATCTACGTTTTCTCTGGAGACTGTGTTGTTCTGGAGGTGAAAAGTCAGCAACACAACTCACTATACTTTAGGACATTGTGAACGGGTCTAAATATTTCATGTCATAATGTAAAAAATACAGCTAAACCAAGCTCTTTTCTGTAGAAACAAATAATGATCAGCCCTCCTGGGTTAAGAATGTTTTACTTAGCAAATTTATTTTCATATTTTAAGTCAAATTCTTTTTGAACTGGTAAGAAATTCCTTGAAAGCAGTAAATTATTCTACACTACATAAGCAAAAAAATCGTATTCAGTGAAAATGATTCAAATCCAGATTCAAATTGTGAATGTATAAGTCATCATTACAACACAGAGAAAATGTAGATATACAACGAAATGTCAAAAATGTACAATAAGCACGCCAATATGCAACAAAAAGGCAAAACGTAAAATAACCATGATTTTTGGTTGAAGCCACTTGACCACATTTTCTTTTCTTTTTTTTTGGGCTTGATGGGTAAGTTTAGTCGAAAACGGGTTAGGGTTAGAACTGGTGCTTTGGGGTAGGTTAAGATTTACTGGTTAAACCCAACAAAAATGTCATCACGTTTTTACTAAACCTTGTGTTTTTCTACGTTTTGGCTTTTTGTTACATATTAAAAAAAAGGTGTGAAAATTTGCTTAGCGGGCGCTTTTAACATTTAGTTAATATATCTAGGTTTTCTCCGCTGACTGGGCTGGAATAATGCAAAATGTGAAGCATATTTAGCACCAAAGTAACCCAATGTATTATTATTTTTAAGTGTGTTGGTGGAAATAGAAAAGATGAGAAATGTCTTTTGCTTTGAATTTTGCCAGTAATTTCTGAAATAGTTTTTTTCTTAGAATAATAAAAAACATAGGGCCAGCTTTATCAAGCATTTGCTCATGTGCAAAACAGGTTAGGGGGAGCAAAACCTCGGCAGAGATGACATTTTTTTCTCACACACACTCTAAAGATGCAGAATTTAAGGTGGTTCATATCTGTGTTGCGTAGTATGTTGTATGTGCATCTTCCAATATTAAAGTTTGTGTAAAATGCTCATAAATAACACATGCATTTTTTTTTATTTTTGCACCCGCAATTTAGCACCTGGCTTGATAAATCAGGCCCATAGTGCATTAACAATGAGTGTCACCTTTGTATAAATCTTTCAACCCAAACTGATGGACGTAGACTTGAAAGCAGCATCACACTTGCAATTATCTATATAATTTAGCTAAGGGTTCTGCAGCTGATGAATCCAAAGTGTCACAACTAACAGGTGCACTTCAGGGAGCGTCCTATCAATCACATTTAATTAAATTTATCAGGTGAGCCAAGTCTGTTCAATTCCGCTCTAAAGAAAGTCACTGGGGAGCTATATAATCAAGTTAAATACACAGTCACCTCAAACCAGCTGCAGTCAGGAGATCTTAACCATCTCGAGTGTCATCCTTTCACGTTGAGAGGTTGGATCAGTCGTGTCATAGCAGCAGCAGCAGACCTCGGTGAGCACAAAAGCAGGTGATTGTTTGGTTTGTTTACAGGGCTGCTGGCGAGAAGGACATTAGCGCCGTCTTATTAGAAAGAAGGTGTTAAAATGACACGCAGCTGTCGCTACATTATTGACACTGTCTGTGCGCTGCAGATGTGAGACTCGGATGTGGCTAATGGAACGTTCACAGGTGGAAATGCATACAGTCGAAGTCGGTGTAAATCAGAAGTTACGCTAGATTTTATTTTTTTGGACACGGGTGGGAAAATCCAGTCAGATTTCAAATGCCATAATAACAAATATCTGCTCATAAATATGACAGTAAATGCTTTAGCTAAACATGAGCTAATTTCTTAGATTTTTCTAAGAGAGAGAATGACTTTTTTTACCCAGCAACTCAAGTCTTTTTAGTACTAGTAATGTTTTTTCTCAACACAGAAGAAGCCGAGAAGTCCAATTCTTTGTTAAATCAAGTGGGGCAAAAAGCACAGATGCAAATGCACAAATCTCCTCTGTATTTTTTAAATGTTATATGAATCTGTAAATCTACAAAATAGGCAAAAGTATGTCTGTTGGCGCCTACGTTGTGATTGGTCTGATTGTGGAATATCTCTACCTCTATGATACAGGTCTCTCCAGACAAATATTGCGAGAACATATCATGTATTAAGAGTTGTACCTGTGTAACCATCTTCAGCAGCAGAAGCACTCGTCTGTTCTGCTGATGCTGACCAACATTTTCTCGAATGAGCTCTGGATGGGTTGCCTGGGATCCAGAACACACACTTCAGCATACTGCGGAGTATGGTCGCCACGCCCTCCGCCTGCGTTTCAAACCAAATATACATCGTACCGGGCAATCAAGTTAGCTTATTAGCGTGACGGAGATAAAACAAATCAGCTGATTGGTCGTCTGTCATTTAGACCAAAATCTAACTTCACTAACCTCACATTAAAATCGTTTTTTGCTTTGCTCATTGATTCTGCAGAAATGTGCAATGTTTTTCAGTTTCACGTGATATTTTTTTCATGTAGGCTATTTTTTTTTTTTGTCGGGAGCAGCCATGTTGGATTTTACACGGCGGAAGATGCGTGTCTCTGATTGGCTAATTAATCTGTCAATCACGGCTACAGAAAAGAGGGACACTGTGACCAGACGATATATTTTAAATATATCATCTGGATTTTTCAGGCAACTGGATGGGTCCAGAGAGTTTTAGCGGTAAAGGATGACTTATAGTTGTGTGTCACTTTACGTCCTTGCACAGGCTGCCTTTGGAGCTTCTGCCTAGAGCTAAACAGCATTTTGAACCATGTAACTTTTGAGAACAGCATGAACATGGTGGTTGCTGCAAGCTTTCTGTTCGGCTAAAAGCCCTGAGGAAGAAACAACCGAAGCTCCAATAGCAGCCGACGACCTGACCATTGGATTTGACCATAAATCCTCCATAAAGACCTCCCACTGTCCTTCTAGTAAACTTCTATCTTCCTGTTCCAGTGTCAAGTCAGATGCCAACTTAACAAGAACTAACTCTGAGTATTAACCAATGATGTGTTTTTTTCCAAGACTCTTCCTTGAAATGTATTTGCATATTTTTCGCTGCGTCTGACATGTGAGTGAACAATCTGTAATGTAGCCTGATATTTCAGAAAACTCAATTTCAATAAAAAAAAAATAATAATAATAATAATTATAAAAAAAATGTGTTTATGTGGGTTCTTTTAACACAGAAGAACAAATGTTGCAGAAAGTCTAAGGAAGAATCATTCCTAACACCTCATTTCCTTTTTCTGCTACCATGCGATAAACCATAAAGCTATAAGCACTTAAACATTCATTCTGAGTCCTAAACATATACAGAATGTCACTAACTACAGCCCAGTACAATAAAACTAACTCCTGAACACACCTGACAAACTTCTAATTCTATAAAACATCTATAACCTCCAAAGTTTGATTTATTCAGGCGTTGCTGCTCTGGGAGCTAATTACAGCTTAAACTGAGTGTCTATGAGAGGAAAAATGTTTTTAAACTTAAAAGTCTATTCTCGTCTTCATCTTGGGCTGTTTTTCTCTGTTTGGAGAAGCTGAGATGACTTTGACTGAGGTTTCTCACAATATAAACATAAATAATGCATGGAAACTAAACTATTTCAATTTCAAAACACATTGAAATATGAATCAAACGATTTGATTGACTGACTGTAGATGACAGGCCACCTCAACTTCACATTTTATGAAGAAGGAAAACACAATATATTTAAGCTTATTTAAGGAGGTGTGTTAAAAGGAACCCCGAGAATTTTTTAATGTTTGTTTTCGAGTTTTCCTTATATCATCAAAGATATAAATACACACGAAAATAATCTGAAAAATCTACCGTTTTATTAAACTTTTAAGAATTATATTTTCACGGAAGACGCCATCATTGTTTACAACGCAGTGCATTCTGGGTAGTATGACGTCGAATCGTGTAACTACGAGGAAAGTTATGAAAGCTTACCGCATTCTCCTTGTTTCCTCCCGAGACGAAATCACAACCCAAAGCCACACAATGTACCATTTTACAACGAAAAACTACTGACGCTCCTGTTAACCAGATCAACGGCAACTGTTGCAACTGCTGCGTGCGTCTCACGACTGACGCTCACTGCGCCAGTGCGCCACACGATTCTGCGTCATCACCTCAAGATGGCGGCGCCCGTAATATCAGGAAGTTGTTGTAAACATAACAATTTTACGTCAAACGGCGAATATTTGTTTACTTTAAGTTCTACTTTTTAGTAAGTATACCTACGCGAAGTATTTTGGATCTATTTATGTAAATATCCGGGTTCCTTTTAAGCTAATTTCCCTCAAACACATGCTAGAAGTAGAGACATTATTGAGACTTCTCAAAAGAAAGAAAAAACTAATGTTAGCGTTAGAGAAATATATTGCATTCATGAGACATCACTATATTTAAACTCAGAAATCAGTTTAAATATAGAAAACATTGATATACAACAAAATGTGGGCAAAAAAACCCTCAATGTTTTCAAAGCCAAAATGTAGCCACATGGCGACATTTTCTTGCGTTTAACGGGTAAATAAAATCTTAACCTGCCCCAGCCCTGAACTTAACCATTTCAGTAACTTGACTCCTAATCTTACCAGCTAAACCCAAGAAAAGGTTATTTTACATTTTTGCTCTCAACTTTCAACTTGGTCTGCTGTCAAAACAAGCTGCAGGAATACTGAGGTTCAAAAGTCACCTTTTTTCAGACTTGTGTTCAAAAAAGACATCCTTTGTTAGCTGCATAAATATAGGAATCACAATTTACGCTGTTATGGAAAACTTTTGCTACTGATTATTCTTTACCAGTTTGTCAGGCAGCTGCTACAGACCGTGAGGTGTGAAATGAACCATTGCTCAGAGAGCATCTGCCGAGGAAAGAAATGCACCATGGGAGATTTCCTTACAGGAGATTCTTTGTCTCTTATCAATTGTAAATGCACGTGTTAATAAGGAAAACAGACTGCAGGAGAACTGTGAAGAAGGACAAGACCTGAGGAGTGGAGGACATGGACATTGTAATTTAATGATGGATAATAAATTCCACAACAATGCACAGAGGTGAAACACAACACAACATGCTGTCCAGTCTGAATGAGTCATAAATTACATTAGCCACAATCGAATATCAGATGTTTTAATGCTCACACACATGTCGTGCCTTGTTTGAAAGCTTAGATTATGTTGTTTCTTGAGATCGCTCTGCAAGACAGACAAGCTAACGTGTTAGCGACTTGAACAGGAAGTGTGCTGTTTAAATTTGTAGTTCAGATGAAGGCTCTTTTTTATTTTATGTAATGAAATGTTAATACAGCAAAAGTTTAAGTTTTATTAATAGTTATTAAAATTAACCTTTCATTAATGTGTGCAAATACCTTTCTATATATTTTTTTAGTTATTAGGAGAAACTAACTATAACTATAGAAGGACCAACTTTTCTTTGTTTGCTAATCCGTTTAACCTTTAGGAAACTATGTTTTAGTCATACTGTATATTTACTGAAATGCTCTTATTCATAAAGAGGCTCATTTGTAATTAGTGCCTAAAACACCCCCCAAAGCAAGATTATTATTAGATTGAGGCTACATATTTAACTTTTATTAGTCAGAAGATTAAACCATACTGTTATAGATAATGCAAATTAAATTAAGCACTTCACTGTTCATGGTGAACACAAATGTATATTTTTTTTGTGAAATGTTTTCCCAAATCTTGTCAAAGTCATTTTATCTGTCAGAGATGCACCAAAGTGACTGTATGAACTCTTGTCTCAGAAGCTTGAGTTTAGTAGTTTGTGTTTTGACCATCAGCACCTCCCGCCTGGAGCTAAAACCGTTCTATCAAAACACAGCTGCATTTTCATTCCACTCGGGCTGTGTGAGGCCTGCGCTACATTATTCAACAGCCTGATTTCCTGCATATTTGGTTAGAAAGATAATATGGATAGTGAGTTTTCAACAGATGCCCAGAGCTGCGGAGAAAATGCATCCTGAATGTGTAGCTGCCAGCTGTGAGGGCTGTGTCCAGAATGCAAGATGGCCGACTCTATGATGTTTGCTGTAATTACAAATGAACTGAGCAAGTGATGAAACAGTATAATTCTCAGTGTTCAGTTTGGTGCCAAATCTGGGTAAAGTAAGAAGAGAGCTGTGAAGGCAACAGTCTGTCAAGTCTGGGATATTTCTACCAACATATTCTGTGCAGAAAACAGAAAGAAACAGAACTAAATATGGTTAGTCGAATGGGAAAGTTTTCTAATGAGACAAAAAAAGTGGCATCTCAGAACTCAAATTAAAAACCAAGGAGAGTAGGTGGGAAGAAGGACCATTTAAAACTTCTGCCCAAACCAAAATGATACACTGAGTCTGATCAGTCACTGCACTGTGACTAACCTGAACTATTAGTGGTTTGCTGTCTCAAAGTGCAAACCTACAGACAGGAGTCCAACTAGATAAACTATTTGTGAAGTCATATTTCAAGCAAGAAAGCGAGGCTAAGTAAATCAGCACAGGAGGGAAGTATCACAAATTGATAACTTGCATCACAAATCATCAGTTTGTGGTACATCCTACCTCTTCTCCCATTTTATATTCAAAGTTTATGCCTCCTTCATCCCAGTTGTGTTGTTTTTCACATAGTCAGACACATTTGATTGTGATTAACATTCATGCGTCACATTTCAAATCTGATTTAGGTTACGGTTTGACCCATCCTCCCACTGTCACTGAAGCAACCCTTTCAGAAGTCTCTGCTTTCTCTATCTTCAGCTTGAAGATCCCTAACATGTTTTGGTGCCTAAAGCCGGCTGCACACTTTTTAGCCCATTGTGTCACTCTGCGAGTTCGGTAAGGCGTGGCCAGAGTAAGGATTTTCGTAAGAGATTTTTCGTCTTTTCTCTCCTTAGGTCTGTACATCACGGCGACTATTTGTCAGGATGCATCATCGTGAGGTTTACATGCAGCAGGTGCATGTGTTGATAAAACAAAAAAGAAACATTGCTTGATCATCTGTAAATCAAGATTCAAGATTCAGTAATTTATTGTCATTGTTATATTCACCACAAAATTACATTAGAGCATTCATCGGTCAATATGGCAATGTTGTACTTGTAATTGTAACGTGCAGAATGCCAGAATCAATGTAACGCTTTGTGCACATAGTAAAAGTGTGGGATTCTTTTTTTACGAGCATTACGCTTGTTATCTGCAGCACACCTGTTCTTTAAATGATGTACAAAGCACAAAGTTGAACCTACTATAACAAGGCCAACATGGAGTTTGTTGGAACTTATTCACTTCAGGCCCTGGTCAGTGTAACAGCTTCTTACCTCTGCTGACCCTCGGCTCTCCTCTGACGTTTTTAAACCGGGGTTTAATCCACTCGTGTTTCATTGTTAACTTTTATAACCGGGAACACGAAAGAAAACACTTTGCACTCCCCAGGTCTGTGTTGTCTCTGTTCTTCTGTCACATGATGCGATTGTGAGACAAATAATTGTAATAAATGCCCTTATGTCTGTGGCCTCTTCTTTTTTTGACTTGCAAAAGATCCTAAACTCCTGTAGTGTGCAGCCGGTTTTAGGAACAAAGTGCCCTAAAGAAACGCACATTCTTCTCACATTCTTCTTGTGCTTGCCACTCTTCCGTCTTGCATTACTGAAAACCAAACAGCGCAAATAAAACAGGTTTCAATTGTTTCACTTTTGACATTGGTGACTTTACTCCAACAATGTTTACAGGCGTGACAACCTGTTTCTGTACAAAAAGATATGAGTTGACCTTTTGGGTAATGTCTGTGTCGAGAAAATGGCAGTTGGAGGAGATGCTTTATATTTATTTTTGCAAGACGACTGGAGTAGAACAATAGATTCATAATAAAATGCTAAAAGCTGAACATTTCAAAGTGCCTGACACTACATTAAGGCTGCAATTAATCAAATAATTGAGGAACACAGAGTTCTAAGACTCCATGTGCTCCTCATTGTTTAATCCTTTCACGAAAGGTTTTATTTTTGAATCATTGCTTTTCAACAGTCAGGTGTCGGCTTGTGAAGAAAAACATGAAATGAAAGACACAGAGACAAAAACGAAAAAATTAAATACTTTTGGTGGATTGTGAATCACTTTTAGAAAGTTTCACAGTATGGCTTTAAACTTGACATACTGGCTTGCCAAAACCTCATCCCATCAGAAATACAGTAAGAAGCTAAGTAAGACACTGGTTAGTATTTGGATGGGAGACCATTGGAAAACCATTGGAAAACCATGTGCTACTGTGGTACATTGTTCTTAATGAAGATAAGCTATTATCTTAAGTTCGGGAGCAGGACCACACCTCCTCCCCGCCTTTTCCGGTGGCTACACCTCATAAGCCTCCTTAGCCCGCCAACTCACTTCTGTCGCATCCAAGTTTTCTTTCTATTTCTTTCTTATTTTGCTCTCTCCGGCACCGAGTTGCCAATTCCTTCTATTTTTATTTTTTCTTTTTTCCTTTCTACTTCTCTTCTCTCGCTGCTTCTCTGGCTCCGGGTTGCCAGTTCCTCCTATCTATATCTATTTATTTTCTCTTTCTACTTCTTTCCTTCTACTGCACTCTGGCACCGGGTTGCCAGGTTAGTATTTTTTCTTCGTACATCATTTCTCAAACTGCACTCCGGCACCAGGTTGCCAGTTCAGACTTTTCTCTTCATACTTCATTTCTCAAACTGCACTCTGGCACCGGGTTGCCAGTTCGGAATTTTCTCTTCGTATTCATTTCTTAAACTGCACTCTGGCACCGGGTTGCCAGTTCAGAATTTTCTCTTCGTAATTCATTTCTTAAACTGCACTCTGGCACCGGGTTGCCAGTTCCGAATTTTCTCTTTCTACTTCTTCTTTCAAACTGCATTCTGGTACAGGTTGCCAGATCCTCTAATTTTCTTTTCTCCTTCGTTTCTCATACTTCTCTCCCCGGCACCGGGTTGCCAGCTCTTTCTTTCTTTCTTTCTTTTTTTTTTTTTTTTTTTTTCTTCTTCTTCTCACTTACTGCTCTGGCACCGGGTTGCCAGTCCTTTTTCTCTCTTCCTACTTCTTTCCCCATCCTGCCTTCATCCTTTCTCTTTCCCTTTCCATTCTTTTGCTCACACTGCTTTCTGGCACCGGGTTGCCAGTTCCTTCCTTTTCTCCTCCTACTTCTTCGTTCGGCACAGCGACAAAGTCTCTTTTCACACCCAAACCATCGGGTCACGAACTTCCAGCACTTGTTTTCACCAGCACTACTTCACGTTTCCAAGTCACAATCGGCTAATTGTTCGGCTATCTTTTGTACAGGGCTCTGCCTCAGTCTTCCAACTTGCAAGACGTAGTGACCAGACATCCGTCCACATTTCTCAAACTCGTCACCATTCCGCGGGGGCCGACGCCTCATCGGTCCAGCCTGCGCCCCTGACTACACCTCCAGTTTCCACCGGGCTTTCAAATCTTTTGGAGCCTTCAGCCCCATCCATCTCCTCCATTCGTCTAGCCCCAACTACCAGCGGACTAGCAGCCCCAGCTTCAGAAGGCGCCGGCTTAATCCCATCAGCGTCTCCCTCCGGACCAGCTCCGCCTTTCGGCTCTGGCTTGCCAGGCTTGCTAGACCCGTCCACCGGTTTTGCCATGCCCACAAGCTCCAGCACGCTGGCCCGGCCCATTGCCTCCGGCCTGCTGGCCCCACCCACGGGCCCTGGTCTGCTGGCCCCACCCACGGGCCTCGGCCTATCGGCCTTGCACTCCGGAGCCGGCTTGTTAGCCCTACCCACGGCCTCTGGCCTGCTGGCTCCGCCTTCTGGCTCGGGCATGCCAACCCAGCCCCAAGCCGGCAGCGCCACTCCCCAGCCTCTCTATGCCTTCGGTGCCCCAGCGGACCCCGTTACGTCTCAGTTCCTCCCCCAGCCAGCCCTTCCTTCTATTCTTCTCCCTCATCAGGCTTCTACGTTCGTCAACCAGCCTCCTGCCATCGGGCTCCCAAGATCAGGTCCTCCATCCTTCACGCTGGCGTCAGCCGTCCCTCCTACTACCATTCCACCTCCGAAACCCTCTTCTGTTCCCGTCAACATCAGACAGCAGATAATTGCCGGTAAATATGTAGACCTGGCTGATCTCCTTCGCCCCATTCCACTCCGAACACCAGTGCCTCGAGTCATCGACAGCCACGACGGCTTCTTTATCATGCGCGACCCCGTCCCATCTCGTTCCAAGGAGCTTTCCCCTCTGGAATTTGCCTTTGCTTTCGGCTTGTACAGAGACACTATTTGCTCTGCTTTTCCTCTGCGCAGGGAAGAGTTTGACGCTTATTTGGCCCTGATCTTAGATTTGGCTCTGCGCTTCGGCAGCCCGGGGTTTTATCAATACCACGTCCTGTTTGCCTCCCAAGCCGCAGCTCGCCTCCAGCAATTCAATCAGGACACGTACTGGGGATGCTTGGACCAAGAACTGTACTGCCGCGTGTTCGCTTCCCGCTCAGCAGTGCCCTGCAGCTCATGCGGCGCACCATCGCATCCGGCAACGGCTTGCGTTACCTTGGCAAAGCCTCCAGCACCAGTCCGTGCGAGCACTTCCCTTCCAGTGGGGTTTAAAGCGCCCATCGCTTTAAATCAAACCACACAAGCTAAAATTCCACTACCCCAAGGGGTCGATAAAAAAGGTCGCCCTGTCATGTACCAGAGCGGCAAACCTATCTGCAACAACTTCAATGATGCCGGCTGCAGAATGTCTCAGTGCAAGTTCTTGCACACGTGTTCCTTCTGCGGTGGCGGGCACGCTCGCGCTGCCTGCCCCCACAATCCAACTTCCTGACTAGGACCTATCTCTACTCCAATTAAGGTCTGTGCCCTCGCCAACGCCCTGTCAGAACACCCAGACCAGGCGTTCGTACAGTTCCTTATCTCAGGATTCTCCTCTGGCTTTCGTCCCGGACTCATCACAACTCCTTCAGAATCCATCATCTGCCCCAACCTCCAATCAGCCATAAAGGAGCCAGACGCCGTGGATTCCCTGCTGGCAAAAGAGGTAAAGGAGGGCCACATGATAGGCCCCTTCTCCCATCCACCTTTCAGCTCTTACAGAATCAATCCCCTTGGTGTAGCCACCCGGAAATATTCAGGGAAAAAACGATTGATCATCGATCACTCTGCCCCTCACGGCACCCACACTCCTAGCGTCAATAGCCTCATTCCTAGCGATGAGTTTTCTCTCAAATACGCCTCCGTTAACCATGCCATCTCTCTCATCAAACTAGCTGGGCGCGGAGCCTGGCTCGCTAAAGCCGACATTACAAGCGCCTTCAAAGTCCTCCCCATTCACCCAGACTTTTGGGGCTACTTCGGCGTCCGCTGGAGAGGTAGTTATTTTTTCGCAGTCAGGCTCACCTTTGGCTGTAAGAGTAGCCCCAAACTGTTCGACTGCCTGTCCGAGGCCCTCTGCTGGATTCTCCTCAACACTTTCAAAGTTCCCTTTCTGGTTCACCTTCTCGACGACTTCTTGCTCGTCTCTCCAAGTTCGTCTCCTCCAGCTCGTGATCTGACCATTCTGAAACAAGTTTTCTTCGATCTAGGAGTACCGTTATCTGAGGAGAAGACCATGGGCCCATCAACCTCTTTGGAATTCCTGGGCATCACCCTCGACACAGTTAAATTTCAAGCTTCCCTTCCAGCCGAAAAGCTAGATCGCATCTCTCTCCTCGTCAGCAACTTCCTTGCCACAACATCCTGCACTAAACGTCAGCTTTTGTCTCTCCTCGGCCATCTCAACTTCGCAATGCGTATCATCCCACAGGGCCGCTCCTTCGTTTCGCACCTGTTGACTCTTGCTTCCGCTGCTCCTTCTCTCCTCAGTGTCATTACCCTTGATAAGTCGGTCAAGTCTGAGCTGCGCTTTTGGCGATTCCTTTTGTCCGAGTGGAACGGCATTACACTTTTCTACCAAGATCTCATTTCTGACCCGGTCGACATCCAGCTCTTCACTGACGCAGCTCCCTCAGCAGGTTTTGGGGGATTCTACCAGGGCACCTGGTTTTCCGCTCCATGGCCACCAGAGTTTCTCCACTTTATTCACAAGTCCGGCCCGTTGTCTTCTACGTTATTCGAAATCTATCCAATTGTTATTGCTGCCCTTCTGTGGGGCCATAAGTGGAAGTCCATGTGCGTCGCCTTGCATTCAGATAACCTCGCGGCGGTCGACATAATCAACAAAGGGAGAAGCAATTCGCTCGTTATCATGCCTTTCATTCGCCGTCTTACCTGGCTGTCGATCACTCACCAGTTCATCCTTAAAGCCAAGTATGTTCCAGGGCATCTCAATGGCATCGCTGATTCCTTGTCTCGTTTCTCCTTTCAGACATTCAGAGCCTTGGCGCCCGATGCGGACCAAGATCCAACTCCGATTCCTCCATTCTCAGCTACTCTGTTCAGCTTGTGAACCCTGCCATGGCCGACCTTCTCGTCATCTCCCAGTCTGCCATCCTTCACAGTCTAGCGCCTAGGACCTTATCAGCTTACTGGACTGCTTGGAACAGCTTCCGCTCCTTCCATACACTCTTCAACCTTCCTTTCCCTTCGTTCGACGCCCTCTCTCTCACTAACTACATCTCGTTTGCCTTTACCTATCAGTCTCTTTCCCTCGGGACCATCAAAGCATATCTAAGCGGCATCAACTTCTTCTCTAAATTGCTCTCAGGCAAGCCACTCCCAGTCTCTACCACTACCCAAACGTCACTGGTCCTCAAAGGCTTCCAACGATCCAGCACCCCAGCCATTCACAGAAGACTCCCCTTGACATCAGATCTGCTCCTACGATGCATCTTAACAGTCCGGTCTCACGTTCTGCCTCCACACACAGCTCGAACACTGGAGTCCATGTTCCTTCTTGCCTTCTTCGGCTTCCTCCGCTGTTCCGAATTTGCTCCTTCTACGTCAGTCCACGACCCTTCTCTCCATCCATGCATCAACGACATCCAAGTCGCGTCCTTCGATTGCTTGGTTTTCCACCTCAAACAAAGTAAGACCAACCATACCCGTCATTCTACACCCATCTACTTGTTTAAACTGAACTCAGTCCTCAGCCCTTACGAACCACTACGTTCCTTCATCCAGTATCGATGCTCTACAGGCGCATCCCCCTAGATCCACTCTTTACTACCGAGGAAGGACTCTTGGCCTCTAGGTTCTGGTTTCTTCCACTTTTCAAGTTCGTTTTGGCTAAATCTAACATATGTCCGGATTTCTTCTCCGGACATTCCTTTCGCATCGGCGCAGCCACTTCAGCATCTAGTCGAGGGGTACCTGACCGCATGATCAAAATCATGGGCCGATGGTCTTCCAACGCCTTCGAGACGTACACCCGCCACAACCTGGCCGATCTTCAATCAGCTCATTCCACTCTTCTGCGTTAGGCTTCTTTTGGGGGTATCGAGGCCCGGGAGCCGCCAGCCCTCACTGGAAGCCCCAAAACGGCTACATACTTCCACGATAAATTTTCTGTTCACGTTTTTCATTGTTTTTCTTAAATAAAAATTTTGCATCATACGCTGAGGTTGTGGTCCTTGCTAGTGAAATGAAGATAAGCTATTATCTTAAGTTCGGGAGCAGGACCACACCTCCTCCCCGCCTTTTCCGGTGGCTACACCTCATAAGCCTCCTTAGCCCGCCAACTCACTTCTGTCGTGTCTCAGTGCCCCTCCCTCCCACCCTCTTCTAACATTATTTCTTACTTTCAGATGGGGGTATCGAGGCCCGGGAGCCGCCAGCCCTCACTGGAAGCCCCAAAACGGCTACATACTTCCACGATAAATTTTCTGTTCACGTTTTTCATTGTTTTTCTTAAATAAAAATTTTGCATCATACGCTGAGGTTGTGGTCCTTGCTAGTGAAATGTTTATTAAGGGCAAAGCAGAGATGATTGTATCAGATTCTCTAGCTTTTGCAACTAATTTCCATCTTTAGTCCTGGGAAGAGAAGAGGAAGGCACATTGGACATGTTTTTAGTTGTAGGAGGAAACCAGAGCACCCAGAGGAAACCTACGCAGACACAGGAAGAACATGCAAGCCTACACAGAAAGGTCCAGGGCTGCCTGGGAATCCAACCCAGGACCTTGCTATGAGGTCAGAGCTGTAACTTGTTTTTGTATTCTTATGCAGGATGTAACATAATTTATGTAATCTACCCAACACTTGTATTTCTTAGTCTAACAGAGTCAATCTTGTATAATTTTGTTATACCATTGTCTAATCTTAGCATACTGTTATCTAATTCTGGCATCATTCTAAACTCTAGGATCCATAGTGTTTTTACATTTGCTTTTTAAACCTGTTTCTTTGGAAGCATAGCCGGGCTTGGACACCCAAACATTATACTGTGCTGTCTATAGGCTACTGTATTGACTTTTTAAGTTCTGCCAGGTCCATTTTGATGGTAAACAAATCCTCACCAGCTTAAGACATCAAGGTCTCCAGCCTTTTCTTCACCCTTTTTGAAGAAGTGTACAGATCTCATATAACCAGGCAGACACCCATATTTTGGTGCAAGACGTCACCATAGACACCCGGTCTGAAGAGGTACTTCCAGCCTGTAACAAGAGGTAGCTCTTAGGAGGGAAGTGCAGCCAGACGCTCTTGGCTTTGGGACAATTTGAAAACGTCTCTAACACAAGACACTGAACCCTCCTTGTCCCAGTGTCTGCGTGCGTAGGAAAAACGCTGGATAGACTTAACTTGTGTTTCCATAGAGATGACCCTGTGACACTACCAGGTCTTTATGGAGAGACGTTACTGTTATAAACCTGGCTTTTCAAAAATATTATGAGCATTAAGAAGGCCCATAGTTCTACATACAGAATATTGTGTGTATGTTGTTGCAGCGCAGAATGTTCTAAAGCAATAACATCACCATGGAGTCAGGCAGAGACTTAGTGCACAGTACTTCTTTAACAAATGCCTCCTCAGGTGCTTTGGAATGTCATATCATCATGTGTCATATGTCATATCATCTGCTCATGTCCATCTATGAAGTAAATCATATAATACACTTAAGTTAAGAAAAAAACTAACAAACACAAAAACACAAAACTAGGCGATGTACTGTATTTACCAGAATCTGAACAATTGCACTTTAAATGACATTTAGTGACTCATGCATTGTGCACAAGCCTCGACAGCTCATACCATTCATGTGAAGATGAAAACTTTGTGATGTGTTGTTGAATTATGAGAAATCTTTGTCCTCGCGTGTTCCCCAGAGTCTGTCAGGGCTATGTAGGTCAGACTCACTCTTCAACAATACGTTTTAGTGTCTCTATTGTTTATTCTCTGTCATTAGGAATTATGTATTAGCACAAAGCTCGGCAGACAATGCTAATCAACAATATTTCAGACTTTTTCTTCTTCAAGTGTTGTGACGGCAAGACAGAATAATGTGCTTTGAGCTTTTAGAGTTGTTTTCAAGAGTTTGAAACAAGACTGGGATTCTCAAACTTTTGCAATGAAACACTAGGCATGAATATATTTGACTTTTTAAAATACAGAACTACATTTATAATAAAGTCAAAGGTTCAAAGAGTTAACGTAGACACAGCAAAGACTTTATGAGACCAAACTAGGACTGAAACAAGACCGAAGTTAGTATTGCAACACACATATTTTAAGCATTTGGCTGTGTTTGAATGTCCACACTATTCCCTAGTGCACTATACAAGGGTCACGTTATTTTATAGTGGTGACCGAATGTCCAGCAGGTCAAAAACTAGTGCAATCAAATTTTCCCACAATGCATTGGTCAATACAGTGGTCAAAAAAGACCACAATGCATTGCTTTAATCGGAAAAAAGCGCAAATTAGTAATAGAAAGATGCTTCAGAAATACATGTGCTAACCAGTTTGAGCTGTAAAAGTTGAATTTTCCAGTCTGTTTGCTTAATGTAGGATCCAAGTTAAATTGAATTTGTTTGAAGACAATTCTAGCAACAAAATCATGTGATTTGCATTGTCTGAATGACTATATGAATGAGTGCACTGTTGCCCACTGATGTAGTGATTAAGACGCCAAGGAACCAGTGTGGACGTTAGGACACAGCTCTAATCTTGGAAGAGCATCTGTTGATGTTGAATTTGACTAACTGTAGTTATCTTGTCTCTTATCTATGACCCTTGTCTTGATCTAAAGGAAATCTATTGCAATTTTCTTATGTATTTAGAAATAAACAATAATATATGGGCTACGGCAAAGTCACTTTGTGTTTTTTTTGAAACATGCTTTAAAATCAATCGGAATTTTTTGAGTAATATTTACAATAAAAAAAAAAACAGATAAGTGATTGACGATGGAAGGTGTTGACTTTTCTGACCACTCAAACATCAACTACAGGACAACAAAATATTACTCAAATATGCATGAATCAATCTTAACTCTTTCCCTGCCAATGACGATAATTTCTCTCATTGAATTTTTATTATCGAAGGTGATAGAGGGCTCTCTGATGCATGTGCTGACTGTCTACAGTCAAATACATGCTGCAGTTTCCAGAATTATCAGCAGATTGTGCAATTAGGTGAGCATTAGGACCCAGTGGAGGTCACATGACCAGGAAATATATTTACCCAGCACATCCGACTGCGCTGTGTAAACACTGCAGGTCTCATTGATGTACAACATGTCATTATTCTAGTTGCACAGAGTTTTTTTGTGAAGCTGTGAATACAGTTTAAAATTAGCAATAAATCAAGGTAGGGAAGTCTAGGGCTGGCAATGAAAGAGTTAAAACAACTTTATTATAACAAGGTTAAAAACCTAGAAAATCAGATTTTACATAATAAGTCTCTTTTAAAAAATGCAGGCTTAGAATGTATTAGATAAGTGAGCAAAGATTTCTGTTTGTTAACATTTTAGGATGGCATGCATTCGGAATAGCTTCTTTAATGTTTTAAAAAGCACGATGCAAATCAATGTTCTGTCCTCAGCAATTGGACGCGCAGAGATTCCAGATGCCTTTTGACTTGTAGTGGGAAATTACAAAGAAATAGTGATTCTTTCTTCTACTGTATTTTATTTATTTATTTTTAGTAAAGTCTTCTATATGCCATCCATACACACATTTTACACAAAATACAGGGTCTGTGAGCAAGGAACACGTCAATTTGGCCCAGATAATATCTTGTAGAAGCAGTAGAGAACTTGTACAAAACGGGGAGATGACTTCTTACATAATAAACAATTATGTAAGTATGTCTCTCAAACACTCATAGCAACTCTTTGACAGCTTTCCTACAAACTTTGGGGTAAAACAACTTCAATCAGCACCTGCCTGTATTTCAAAGAAGCTTCTCCCTCTCTCTTTGATCTTTTATTTCCTCCTCACCTTCGCGCACACCGAAATCATGAACACTTATCATATGCAAAGCCCTCCCCCATGAAAAATCTCTCTTCTCCATGTGAAATGTTCAAATGTTGAAGGCGGCTGACCTCAAAGTGAAGAGGAAAGAGACACGCTGAGTTGGCCCGAGGTCTAAACGCGATGCAACTCCATGAAAAATAGATGCAGATATTAGCCGCAGACACACCTCACGCTCCCACAGCCAAACAGAACGTGCCCGAGCTGATACGCAGACTGCAATTAGAGCGCTATTGGCATTCAGGTCCACTATGTTTACAACAACACAGCGTTCGTGTCGATGAACTGGGTCAGATTTATCCTCTAGAATGGCACCCAGAAATGACATTGGTAACTCTGTATGTTGTTGTCCTACTACATTACCTGTTTGTGCTAAAAAATATTTATAATTTTGGGGGGCAAGGAACTTTAGCAAAGTGATATGAGCTTTGGCTTCCCAATAAAAAGATTGTGGGTCGGACCAAGTCAGCCAGGTAAGGTAAGGTATACTTTATTGCTTTACATTTGGGAAATCTGTCTTGGGAAAATCGTCCTGCAACATAAACAATGACAGCAGCATATAGACTTGGAACATCACATTAAAAACACACACTAAAGACAACCCATGTGATAGTCCAAATAGGGTTAATGCAATCATGTTATTCCTACAGGGTGGAGTTGATGTGACGAGACCACCACCTGAAGCAAAGGCAGTCTCAAAGTTCCAAAGGATGCTCAATCATAGTCTCTTTGGGTGAAGTTTGCATGTTTTCCCCAAGTTAGCCTGGCTTCCTTTCTCCTCCCAAAACGTGTATGTTTTGGTCAGTTGGCAACACTGTAAGTTCTCCTAATGACGTCTGTTTCAATGTGTTAATGCTGCAAGGAGTTGGCCACCGTCAGGGGCATTCATCCACTTAAGGCTCAAAGTCACTGGGACAGGCTTCAGTCACCTGTTATCTGTGACAAATTAAGTATTTAACTTCTCACACACCTGTTAGCACATCCTTTTTTACATTGGTGGGTTTTTATTTCCACTAGCATAATCTTGGGTTACTTTCACACTAGCAGCATTTGGCCTGGACTTTAGGCCTTTCCAGTAAGGTTTGGTCCAGATGTAACACTCTTAAGGATCATGGTTCTCATCAGAAAGCCGGTCCTTTAGTCTGCAAAAAACGTGCCAGACTCAATCAGGACCGAGGTCTAGTCTCGACCAAAGTGAACGCGAAAGGACTTTAGACCGATTCCAGGAAGTGACACGCATTTGATTACACAAAAGCTACTGTAAAGTCAAAGTTTTTTGCAACCACAGAGAAGTACGAATCTCTGCTTTCATCAAGTGTCAGAACTGAATTAAACACCTCACACGTGCACTAAAGACAGTTGTCCTTGATCATGTACATGTGGCTTGAATACATCTACATTTGAAGATGCAGAGGATGAACCGCTAAATGAAACATGGTACTCACGCTGGATGTACAGACTGCAATTAGAGCGCTATTATATTATTATTATATATTATTATTATATTATAATCGCAGCAATCTCATATGAGGACATTACATTTATGCCTCATGGTACAATGATACTCATTCCTATGAATCTTTTACCTGTTGGCCTCATTTAGGGACACTGCCCACGCCATCTTGTGGCAATATCACAGAATTACACCAATGTCAGTAGAAAATAAATGGTGGCAAAGTCAGCAAAATTCTTCTGTAAGATTTCTCCGGATAAAAATGACCCAGGAAAAAAATCCATCAAAATTTTATAAATGAAACCAATGTATTTGTGTAAAATACTGTCTCTAGCTTCATATGGGGTTTAAAGTTTAAAACTTTTTCGTAGTCCTAACAGGCTGGGACATCAGTAAAAGTGAAGCACTCGTTTGAGGACACTGGGACTATTTACTGCTATTTATTCTACTATATGGTCAGCTAAACTTTGGAATATTTAGATGATATTACAGTTGTAAGTAGTTATTCTATGCTTATTCATGTGGTTGACAGTTCTAAACAGTATATTAAAATAAAAAATAGTATATTAGCATAGTTTTAATTGATTTAGCTAGCCTCCTTCATAGTCACGCATCTCTGAGATATTATAGATTTTGATGTTATTTTATTTTTACATCATCATCATAGGAAGTCTTTCATTGTCAAAAGTGAAACGATTGCTCATGACAATTGCAGATAGCTCTGAGGTAGAAGACTTCTCAGCTGGGAAAGACTATGGTCCTGCTTTGGATGAAGTTATTCTACAAGATGCTGATATTATGGATGAGTAACTTGATTCAAAGCATTATCATAGCCTTTCCCAGCTGAGAAGTCTTCTACCTCAGAGCTGTCTGCAATTGTCATGAGCAATTGTTCTCCATCTGATGCAGCTCAAGGTAGTGACTCTGAGGTCAGACCACATCAACCACAAGAGCAGAAATGTGTCCGTAAACAATATGTTGAGAATGAAGTTGAGACAGGACCAGTGTTTTTCATCATAGACTGTAACCTAAATACACAAATGTATTTCTGATGTATCATCATCTCATACCTGTCAGTCAGCTTCTGCACACTGTCCCTGTCTCACGAGCGTTTGAGGCCTGCGCGCACATACACACGCACGCATACACATCCACAAACAAACAAACAAACTGTGGGAAAGGCCATTCTGTTTTTTACTTTAGCTCTATTTGTTTCAATTTGTTGAGTGCGTTACAATGAAATCTAGTATTTCTGGGTTCTGGTTTTGTCTCCCTGTATCCATGCTCATCCTCATCTAGCTCTAAAAATAAAAAAAACATCATAGATGTGGAGAGCATAGAGATCTGCTCCATTTAGCCCAAACTTAGACCAGGTTCAGGTAAAAAATGATTTCTACTGTTTTTAGACTGCTACCATAAAATAAAACTCTACCAATACTTGTTCTACATCTTTTTAATCCCTTTTCATTAATTAAAATAAATGAAATAAACGGTTTACACAGAATTTTGCAGTTTCATTGCTGCATAGACTTAGAGTTACCAACCTTGAAATTGTCATGTTAGGTTGTTTCAAGGTTGCCAAAAAAAGAGCTGTTAACATTTTATGAATGATTTTTGATGTTTACATTTTCAAATACAATGTTTTGTAATTTTTGACCAATGGAGTCTGACTATATCACATTGTATAAAGACCCACTGTCCTCGTATGAGGACATTTATTTTTGAGAGAACTACTGATTGTATTGAGCTGAAATTTTGAATTTATACTAATTAGAACCTTCTGGTCTCAAAGAGCAAAGAATGTTTCTTAACGTTAAGATAGACCCACTGTCCTCATACAAGGACATGCTTTTTTGCAAAAACTACTTCCTGTTCAAAAATCCTGATTTAGGTAGTATACTTAGTAGGTCCTAACAACTCCAAATATCAACAATAAAAATAAAATGCACACCAGACAAAACCTCGGGTCTCAGGAGGTTATTTAAAACATGAAGTTGTAATTCATGCATTTATGAACAATCTGCAGTTTTTGGTACTCTCTCTCTAGTACCAATCTCCACACAAATCAGCAAGAGACAAGCTACATTTCTTCAGGGCTTTTTATGGAAAATGAGTCTAACCAGAAAGTGCATTTTTTATATGTCCAGAGCATGTCTTCACTCTTCCAGGGCTGCTGGAGTTTTAATGACATCCCACCATTGAGGATCATGTGCTGCTGTGTTTGTTTACACCAGTTTATCAAGGATTGCTTCTTCAACAAACGTTTTTTCGATAGCGGACTAATTAAACATGAACTCTAAAGAAGGAGCCTTTCCAAACTAGAAAAAGAAAAACCCGGTAAGTAAAACTGCAACTTCTTTTGGCCAACAAATGTACTTTTTGGGCTGTGATTACTTCCAACAAACAGTGGTTATGACACACACCTAAAACCACATTTCAAACAGATCTGGTAAACTGAGCAGTGCTGGATGAGTAAAAGAGGGGGTGGGTGGAGAGAAGAGCAGTGTGAGTGGTTTGACAACAAGTGTTTGTGATCAGAAACAATCCACAATGATGTCAAACAAACTACAAATGTGGCAGTGAGCAGACAGTCAGTTTGTGACAGTTTTGACCTGATAAATGTTTAAAATAGGGGAAAAAAAGAAAGAAAACAAAGTAGATAATGCATTTACTATTTTTGTTTGTTTTTACGTAGTATAAGTTCATGCAATTTTCCAATTTTTCTGGGAAATTTTGTTATGAGGCTAACAAAATGCTAGTCTTAAGATATAGCGGAATGTTGATCTGCAGCTGTTGATCTGCCTGCAATACTACTGAAAATTGTTTTTGTATTAAACATGATTGTGTTAAGTCATCATCTGATCCCCTAACTTTCTAGTTCCATGAAAAATATGGTCTAGAATAAGACCTAGTGATTGCATTGTTGTCATATTGACCATTTGCAACTATGCCACTTGATCACGTGTGTGCGCCATGACGGAGGGCGGAAGTGCATGATTGCATTACAGGGAGTGCAAAACTAACAAATTCTCAGATTTGTTTTTGATTTTTTTTTTGTTTTTTTTTTGAGTAAGAGTTAGCCACTTCTAATGCCTGTTCAGTACAGTTGTCGGTGGAAGTATGACAAAGCAAGGTGTTCGGAAAAGATAATGTATGCTAGTTGATCCATATCGTCTTCCTCCTATGTTTGCCAATTTAACCAAATTTCCAAGTTTCCCTACTTTACCCTCATGATTTGTACCATTATGTGTTCAACAGTGTTTTGTCTTACACTGGGGCAGATATAAAACCATACAAGAGTCTAGTTTACAGTAACTTGGTTATACTGTATGTTATGTGTGGCTATAGCTAGCCACTTGTAATACAGGTTGTTTCAGTATTTATTGCATATTTTTTTCAAATGTCATACATTTTGCATCAGCAACGACCTACCTTGTTCAAATTGTTCACTGCCATTCTGTGAGAACTTACGGGGATTCCAGTTCTTTGGATTTTGTGCTGCTACTCATTGGCGTCTTCTATCTTCATCAAAAGGTAAACGATGTAAAGGTATAATGTACCTCAGAATCTTGCCTGTTAGTGCAGTCAGTCGTACAACAAGGTGTAACCATTTTCAATTGAAATTGATTAAAAAAATATCTTGAAATGAGCCGGTTTCTGGCAAAGCTTCCATAGTTTAATGCAATAAAACAGTTAGGCAGGTGACCTTTACCTTTAACTTAACCTTTGTTTTTAACTTTCATATCAGGAGTATGGATACAATTAGTTTATAACTCCTTAAATGGACAAAACGAGTTCAAAGCACTTCTCTAACAAGATGAACCATCCTTTACACGTGAGGTTTCCCAAAGTTTTCACACCACTATTTTAAGCCCTCCACTATTGACTTTATTTTTCTGTTGAGTAAACAAAGAAAGTGTATGATTCATGGCAGCTCTTTGAAAAGATATGAGGCTGTTGAGGCGGTAAAAACATCACAGCGGCCGTCATAGCTCGCCATCGGACCAGTCTTTTTCACAATAATCCATTCTGCCTTTGTGACAAAAGATAAAACCAGGGGAGCGATTTCCCAGCTCCGGCCCCAATGGCTGTGAGATATTACCCCGGTCTTATCGCGCCAACATACGGCCCGGCTTTGATAGATAGAAGCTCCATAAGGAAGAAATCTTTATACTTCCTGACAATCCAATCTATGCAAAGCACATAGAGTGTTTTGTGGAAAAGAGATGGTCACATATATGATTTATTCAGCATTTTACACACTTATTTCACTCTTAAAGAGGACCTATTATGTACTAAATCAACTTTTGTGAGTTTTTAAGCAAAAGTGTTCTTTAATCGTTCATCCAGTTGGGTTGTATTTATTCATTTTATCCCGAAGTTGATGCTCAAGTGTAAAAATCCTGTTTTCACCTATACCACCTATCTACACCCACTTGTCTGTATTTACGTGTGATTATGTCAAAAATCCAGATTCACTGTACAAAACATTATGTAGAAGAATAAAGAAACAATCTGCTGCTTCTAGTTACAAGCGGTGAGGTTAGGGCTGTACAAATAATCAAAGTTTAATTTCAATTGTGATTGCTGTTGTAAATGATTACAGAAAACAGCGTACGCTGTTACGTATTGTTATCATTAGCTTCCTGCCGCTCTATGATGGATGACTTGGAGAGAGTTGTCCTGAGAGGAGAGATTCTGCTTGAAGTACACCATCAATACCTGCGCTAAACTCACACATGTGCACAGTCCACACTCAGCACTGGGCAGAACATGGGCTATCAGGGGCTTTTCTTTTAGGTTTAGTCATGGGTCATAGTTTGCTGCAATTGGAGTAGATTTTACTTCAGGCACTAAAGAGTCACACCAGTTGTGTATTAATCGTGCCAATTTACAATGACAGAAATGAGAAAGATGACATTCAGACACTGAATGTCATCTTTTCAGTCTGAATGGCATTGAAGATGGCGTCGGGTGGAGTCGCAAGCTGGCAGGTGCTGCGAGCTTACCTTGCCTAAAACAATCTGGGCAATCGCCAAAATTATCTAACAACAAAAGACTTGATGTTGAGTCTTGGCTGCACTATGTGACCAAAACTAGGCGGCAAGATACCATGCGGTATGCTTGTACAGCCATATATGTGCTAGCTGTCATTGTCCTGTCAACGTGGAGTGACTGGCAAGCGGTTTGCTCACGGTCGGAGGAGGACTGCCACCATGCGCGTGTCCCACCTCTCATCAACTCATGGAGTAAACACACTATGTACGCATCGGTGCTTAAACAAGGCCGTGCAGTTTGCCCTGGAATCACAAACTACCACGTTCACAAGCAACGTCGAGGATCAGCTGTTCCAGCTTTGCTATGTACTTTACTTTTGTTATGCGGAGATGTTCATGTAAACCCTGGACCTGTCGGCGGGGGACAGCAAACCGGAGTTAACGGGGCTTTTCCTCCATGTGGATCTACAGCCACGGTCACAGTGAGTCAACCGCACGGACACACACCGCAGATACACGGATTGCTAACCTGTCAATCAACAACGCTGAGTGGTAGGGAAAATTTGTCGTTAACACCCATTCTCCCCGAGAGGAAGTTAGATGCTTTTGCCAGGCGGCCCCGAGTTAATACATCAAGACATTTTCTCGAGTGCTTTGGTGCAAACATCAAGCACTGAAATACGCTCACGACGCCGTTAAATATGGAGTAAACAAAACAAAACAACATAAGCCTAGCGCAATCACAAATCGAGATCTACGGTCACGTAAACACGGATCGCTCACTTCCTTTGTGCCACTCGGTTGTCAACGCTAAACAACAAAAATACAGACTTTTTCAGACTGTAAACCACGCAAAAGTCCTGTGGGACCCTAAAGTGAAGCCAAGGTTGTTCTGGAGGCCACTTANGTAGGTTCAGCGATAGAACAATGCAGTGACATAGAGACAGTGACATTAGCAGCAAGCAAGAACTTAAAAATAATAAAAAGATATGAACACACAAAACATTTAATACAGACAGTATCAAAGTCAAATGAATGTGCTGAGCTCCATTTAAGCAAATAATCATGATGGTAATCGTGACCGATTGTGATTGAAACATCATGATTATAATTGTTTTCACCATAATGGAGCAGTTTAGTTTAGTTTAGTTTAGTCTTTATTTGAAGGGACAATGTACAGAGACATTAAATTAAAAAACAGAGATGTTCTGCACCAGATTATAGTAGATAGCTAGTTTCCATCTGCAGGTGAGTTTTATCAGTTTTGCAATTTAAAACAAGAAGTCAATGAAGCTGTTGAAAAAAAACTTTTACAATACAAAAACTGTCTAAATTAAAGAATTTTGATTCAATTGATTCAACAAGCCAAGTGTAGCGTTCTGATTGGATGTGCTTGAGTGGTTCACTCCGAATGAAATGATGTGCTTTGTCGTATACTATGCTTGCCTCCACAACAAACCACACAATCAGATTAGTTTAATTGTGTACCGCACATGAAATGAAGATGCTCATTGGTCGTCCGTCATTTCAAACAAAACTTCACTGACTTCTAGTTCATCTGCAACTTGCATTTTTTTCCCCTGTATTTTTCCTCATGAGCTGCAATGTTTGTTTTTGCAATGCATGTCACTAGTTGGCTAATTAATTTGTCAATCACGCTCACTGAAATTCGAAAGAGGAACACAGTAGCCAAGGGATGAATTTTCTGAATTTTTCAAGCAAAAAAATATGCATCCCTTAAAATATTATGAAGCATTTTTGGACTGTATCATTAAAATAAGAGATTATAAAAATCAGCTGAATAAATAGCACTGTAGTAAATATCTTTTTTGCATAGTGCCCAAATTTTGGGGTCCATTTAGTGTAAGTAAGTGAGCAAGTAAGCTTTATTTGTATAACACTTTTCACAGACAGAATCACAGAGCGCTTCACACTCAGTGATAGTAAGATGCCCTGGGGCAGCTCAGCAGAGGCTATTCACTTAAACACCTGGCCCTTCAACCTCCGAGCATTTCCTAACCTGCATGTCATTGGTTGGTGGGAAGGAAAGTTCACGGAGGAAACCACCCAGACACCTTGAGGCAAGAGGCAATACATACCTCTAGCTGTATAAAATGAAAGAAGTACATTTTGCCTAAATCAGACTCTTTACAAATGTTATGTCGATCAATCAGAGGTACTCAACTTTTTATTATTAAATCCAAATTGTGATCACGTTCAGAAGACCATTTTGACGTCTATACTGTTGCATAATAATTTGAGTCTATTTAAACAGCGTCTCATTCCTGCTACAAAGGCCCTGGATGTTGGTGTCCTCATGCAAACTTTTAATGAATTGACTCAGCCGTTAATTTCTCAGCTCAAACTTCCTCTGCAAGTGTCACTTCTGTTTAATTGACTAACAAGTCGCTAATTGAGTGCGGATAGGTTTTAGCCCAGCCATGAATGAAAAATCCCCTGCTTTTAAATACCAAGAGTCCTCAGTAGATTTATCTGGTGTCAGAGGACGAGAGGCGAACATGCGCTGTGAGACGGGAAATGGAGTTACGATTGTGTCATTAGTCTGATGTATGCATAGCAATGAGGAGAAACTCACTATTTAACCGGACAACTTAATTAGTTTAGTTCTATGGGTTCAGGACTCGATGGGGGGCAGGAGGAAGTGTATTCATTTAAACTAAAAAGGAACTGGCGCACTGTTTCCTGTGATTAGCCAGGAAAACAATTAAAAACAGGGGTATTTTCTTTTAGCTTAAGCTAGAGTTGGATGTGCTCTTGCCATGGTTCTCAAAGTGAGGTCACGACTCTCCAAACAGACAAGGATGAGGAGTGCTTCAGTGCGTCGCTTCAATGCATAAGCAAGTGCTCTTCACGAACACATAGTCCCAAAACAATCAGCAGTGAGACTTGCCAGGTTCCACTTAGAAGACTTTAAAGGACTTTTGTTTTAGAACTAGTAACTGGCCAATATGGATTTTTGGGCCTATGTTGTTGTCTGAAATCCAGTCTCTAAGATATTACAAGAAACTGTAATGCAGCAGGAGTGTATACAAATGTAAATTACCCTGGTGCTCTTCAGGGTTGGGATAAAAGTCTTTTTAAAGCAAACAAGGAAACTGAGGCACAAAAATGTAAAAGCGTTTATTACATATAGTCAAAGGGTTAAAAAACGCGTTTCGGCCTGTTGGGCCTACATCAACTACTTCTAACTTTCCTTGATCAAGGCCCAGCAGGCTGAAATTCGTTTTTTAACCCTTTGCCATGTGTAATAAAGGTTTTAAAATGTTTGCAAAAATCCCTGAGTACCTCAGTTTCCTAAGTAGCATTTTGACCTTGATAAATGTCTTTACAAGTCTTGTCTTTCTTACTCTTTAGGCTTTTCAAAATGCTAGTTTGATGCATTGAGAACAGATTGTAATTGAACTATGCACACAGAGACTAGAGAATCTCCTACTATGTGAAATATAATAGATAAACTTGTTTCGGGTTGAGCTGAGTTTTTATCAGGACAACTTTGGACTTTAACCAACTAAGTGTGGCCTCTGATGTTAAGTACTGTCCGATTTGTTAAAAGGAGTACTGTTTTGGACCTTTTAAATGCCTTTCACACCTCAACATATCGACGGAAACAAAACAAACAAACAAACTGTGGACTATTATTCACTGAGAACAAACTATGCACCTGCAGAGCTGATCCAGATTGAGTTATCAGCAGCACTGGTTCTCTTCAATACACAGTTTTGTCTCCTTTTTATCAATTATTACCTTCCAAATATATTACCATCAAAGACAAAACTGGTTAATAAAGAATATGGTTCTGTATTTGTCCAACTGTTGCAAAAATGGCACACAAATCTACTTAAAAGACTGGAAGGTTGGACACTAAGGTTAAAATATTAATCTTTTCTTCTGTGCTCCTCAAGGCACAGTTTTGTCTCCTTTACTGTTCATCATTTCACCACAGACTTTAGACAAGGCATACGCAAGATTGACACATGTTGTTTCTATAACTAGCAAAAAAACTTTTTTTTCTTTCATCTGCAATGTACAACGACAAAAGTATGCTATTTTAAGCAGTTTAAAACCAATCTATTCAAAGTTCATTGGAAACAGTTCACAGAGCAGGACATTTCGGTTCCACTGTGAGATTCGGGTCATTATTTCTGCTCTAAATCAATAGACTTAATGAGGCACCAGTACATCTGAAAGCCCATTGTTCTGTGAGCATAAATTTACCCACTACAATCTGGTGCAGGGGCTGAAGATTGCATTTCTTTGTGAGCTCAAGAAAAGGAAATCCAACTGTTTTTAACTAAGCAAAGTTTCAAGGCTAATTCTACGTTTCTTCACTGTAACTAGCCATAAATAATGCTTCATCTTAGAGGCAGCTTTGTATGTTTGCATCACAGGGAGAAGATTGTTTGTTTATGTGCTGTGGACAGTACATGTTAATGAACACACTTGAGACCCATGTAAATACGTCCTGTATCTGCTTTCCAAATCATTCAGATTAAAACACCAGGGGAGTCGACACTGGAGGCAAAACGGGTGAAGTACTTTTGATCTCAAGGACAGTAGACAGTGGTTCATTACTCAGCTACAATAACACAAGAAAAACAAATTGCATAGTCAATATTTGAGATCTGATTCCTCTTGAGTCTACATATGACTAAAGCTTTACTTGATTCATGCCAAAAGGATTTGTATACGACTTTGATTTGAGTTCTACTTACGCATCCATCTGGGATCCTTCTCGCTGAAAGCCATCGGGAAAAGGTGGTCTTTTAAAACGAATACTTGCAGCTGATTGGTCAAAGCATCATATCGCTGGAACAAGCAAAATCAAACTGTTGTAAATCCAGTGAGTAAATCCAGACTTCAAAAGTACAAAGCACATCTGCACAAATGATTAACACCTTTATTGTCGGCGGGTCGCGCCCGCTCGTTTTTGCTCTTTTACACGTTCCCGTTTCACAGGCACGCCTATTTTTTAAGCAAGCACGGCAAGTTAGACATCATTGTAAAGCTTAATTTCTCAACAAACCGGCTATATAATTTGTTTTCATGTGACAATCAACTCCATCAAGAAATAACTAATAATCCGCCATCATATTCAACTTGAGATTATCGCAAATCTTACCTTTATGATGATTTTTCCATACTTGGTCTGAGTCAATCCACAGTCAACTGCACTCATTTAGTCCGTGATATCTGGCAGAAAAACAATATCCACTTGTATTTTCCCAAAAGTAAATCCTCCGGAAGAAATAATCCAGCAAACAGTGTTTCTCTTCTGTAAAAAAGTCCATAAAACTAAACATTGCAACTTTTCTCCGGGTAATAAAAGCGTTTTCCTCTTACTGGAAGCGGCCATGTTTGGTGTCATTCGTTTCCTCTCATTCTTAGCTACAAAACGAGACCAAATACATGCTTCTATGCCGCCGCGTTCGTCTGGTACGTCCTTTGAACACAACAAACGCTCTCATGCTACGTCATCTTTACGCACCGCTCCTTGTGTTTGCACAACGATGACGTAAAATACGTCACAAAATTTACCGTAAACACTGACTAAATCGTGCAGGGCAAACCTTCAGCTTCACAACGGTGGGTTGGATGAGATATCGGCACCAAACGGTGCTCCGCAAATCCTGTGCGTAATGCGTGGAGGTACGGTAAAATCCAAGATGGCGCAGACAGAGGATTTTTACGGAGCTCGTTTTACCGGAGTTTTTCAGCTTTTTTGATGTATTTACTGAAAGATACTGCTCTAAAAGCAAGACAGAGACAGAGAGTGTGTCGTAAGACAAGTCTCACCTCTTTGTTCTGGATATATTTATTACGAGAAGTGATTCAGACGAGAGAAGAAGAAGAAAACACCAGGCTACTTTGACTTGTGAGTATTTCAAATGTTTTTACTTTAGAAACAATATATTTATGACACGTTATTTTATAATCATTGTTGTATGACTTGTGTGCATAATAATTATGATTCTAAATAAATATGAACTATACTTTTGCTGAAAAGTAAACTTTTAAAGGACTGACTTACTAAATAAAATGAAATGAAATAATAACATTATACAATACAAGCTTTATTATTATTATTATTATTATTATTATTATTATTATTATTATTATTATTATTATTAATAATAATATTATTGTGGTAAACAAATAACAAATGTACTAAGAGTGCTGTTTTTTCCCAGTGACCTGTCCCAGTTGGAGATCATGTTCATGATCATCAGTGAAGATGGAGCTGATGAAGAGGACTTAGACCAGGGCTGATGAAGAGGACCGGTAATGTGAGCTGCTTGTCCAATGGATTTCATGTGGAACTGTTTTTTACTGACATGATTCTTCCACAATATTATACATTAGGCTTGTCACTAATATAGAAGTTCTGATTTATATCATTTGTTCTCTTGATTTCGCGTCTCACTAAAACATAAAATGGGTCTGCTCTGACTGTTACTTTGAGCTATTGCACTTTGTTTTTTGCCAAGATCATAATAAAATGTGTATAATATGACATATTATTCCAGTCTGCTGTATAATGGAAAATTCATGACCACATAGCAAAAAAAAATTTTTTTTTTAGAAAAGTTGTAAAACATCAGCTTGAAGGGAAATTGAAGCAATCAGAACATGAAAATGCATGTTTTATGGTCATTTGTGAGCTAAAATTCTTGTAAGACACTTTGGCACATTTGGCACATATTTGGATAGCTTGTTCCGAATTTACCTTTTTATAGAAAATTACCAAAATCTTCAAAATACTTATTGTTGGATGTCTGAAACTTTACACAGTTGTTGTCAACAAGATAAACATCAAGTGTGGTGCATGTCAGAAACATATAATGAAGTATATCTGTCCTAGGGCCTCTAGAAATTGAAAATATTTAGGCGAGGATAAAAAAAATCAATTTTTTAAGTTTTTGAGCTTGTATAGTCAATTTGTTTTAAGCACTGACAGCCTTTATGTGCATATCTCCAGAAACTAGAAGGCCTGAACTTTAAAATGATGTATCACATCAGCATGTGGACTGTTATCTCTTCTTTTAATAAGCAATATCATTTGGGTATGCCAAACGATTGTGCACAGACACCAATGAACAGGATGTTATCAGGTTAAGGGAACAAAACTCGGACGAAGGCGTAATTCCTGTCGCTAAAACTACAAAGTAGACAGAATGAATTTTCCAAATATGAAAACAGTTCTCCTGAAATAAGTCAAAATATGTCCTTTAAATGGTGATGTGGTTGGCTTTTCATTTTGATTGGTAATTTGCGCAGCAGAGTTTACTGGGGCAGGGTTACAGTGTGTGAACTTACAGAATTCATCATGCTACATTTTCAGGCAAAGTTGTGTATATTAACTTACATCTCATTATATAAATGAAATGGTATGTTTTTACTAGGGACGCACCAGTCCAGCTTTTTCAGTTCAATAAATTTGCTTTAAGTATCGTCCGGTTTTCGAAATGAATCCATTTCAAACATTATAAGATGTCCTGAGTCAACACCAGGCAGTAAATAGTCTTCTTTATGGCCGCAACAAGTTAATTGATTAATCAAAACTAATCAATTACTGAAATAATCAACCAATTTAGTAATCGTTAGCTGTTTTAACACATCACAAAAGCTTCTAGACTCTACAGCAATAAATCATAATCAAAAATTAAAATCAGAGTTAGATTTATCATCATTGTCACAGAGGACAACAGAATTACATTTGAATGAGCCTCCGGGTCACAGAGTCAGAACGTGACGCCACTCGCTCATGACATTAAAATTGTATTCAAATGTTGGTCCGTTTTTGATGTAAATACCTTCCGTAGATCTACATCTCTAGAACTTCTGAAATGATGTCAAACCTCAAATTGTGAATTCAAATGACTTTTGCGTTCCAAACAACTAATCGATTAATCAAAAAAAAAAAAATCGCCCAACTAATCAATTACCAAAATAATCTTATTTGCTGCTCTAGTCATATTACATCTAAAAATAAAGTTACAACCAGCTCATCGGCTGAACCATAATCATGGAATTGATAACAGATACAGCTCTTATCAGCACTGGTATCTGTCCCAGTATCAGATCAACGCATCACTTTCCTTCAATAATTATTGCCTGTTCTTGAAAAAAACTAAGCTCCAATGAGATCAAAAATTTTCAGCGAAGGCGAGGGCAGAGGTGAGGGAAGAAGCCTATTGTACATGTCTTTTTAGTGCAAGAAGAAATGGAGAACATGCAAAGGCTCTGTGCAAACTGGGAGTCAAATCCAGGACTTTCTTGCTAAGAAGCTTTACTCTAATTTGCTACACTCTTCATTCAACTTTCACATGTCCATTCTGAGTTTGGATAAGTCTTCTGAATTTCCTTAAGAAGATACTACTAAGAAAAATAAGAACTGAGTCACAATTAACAGCAGGAAATATCTGCTGCTGAGATAATTCACTAAAAAGTCTAACCTTAAACCAAAAACAAAGTGATCCGCTTGATCATTCTTTACTTTACTGAGAAATTGCTTGAACCTTTTAGCTCAAAACAACAATAACAGCCTTTTCATTGAGCAAGAACTATTTATTTTTTACCTCAAACACATCTTTAAAAATCTTGTTTACTGACACAGCCCTCTGGTTTAATTTGTTGCCCGAGGAAAGACATTTGGCACTTTTTCGACACCGCGGGGGTTGTTAGGAAGTTGCAGTCAGCGGCGTTTCCCTTGGCAACCACATAGGAGTGAGCGAGAAACACAGCTCTGATTAATAACGTTTTATTCTCCTGATTACGGAGATTCAAATCAGACTCTATTTGTTTTGGTGTTATGAATGTGGCCTTGCGGAGACTGGCATATGTGCACAGAAATGATTAATAAAACAAGATTTCGGATTTCAACAGAAACCCTCTTGCTGTTTATGAATGACCTTTGCCGCGGGACAACCCTCAGGCTCTCGAAAACTGTTGGAGGAATGTGCCAGAATGTAGAAATGTTTTTGTCCAATTGTTGCACAAAAATAGTATAAAAATTTGGCCAAAAAGACTGGGAGGAATGTGAGACGCAGCCAGGAGGAGTACTAGACAGGCTTGTTATGAGAAGACACGAAGATTGGGCACAGAGGTTAAAATATTCATCGGTTCTCTTTGTTTCTCATAAGACCACATTAGTATTTCGAAGGTGAGCCAGAGAGACACTTTGACAGGATTGGATGTTGTAGCGAAATCTGTTTAAGACCAAAAAGTAAAGGTAGACCAAGCATCAATAATTCACAGCTACATTGATAAGTTGCAATATAGTTTGTATTTAATAAGGTGGTTAGCATTGAATCCAGTTGCTATGGGAACTTTTTGATGAAAATACTGTTGTAATGGTGAGTTTGAAGGTTCTCAGACTTTTTGACACTAGGGTCATCATTTTAAAAAACAAACAAACAAAAAAAAACAACAACTAAAGGACTAAATCTGAATGAAAATCTAATTTCTCAAAAGCCTTATAGCATTTGTGTTGTTGTTTATAAAAAAACTCTGGGTAGTTGACATTGTAAATAATAAATAATCATATTAAAGTAATAATACATTTATTTTGACAGGTCCCAAACACGACTCATTGACCTGCTGAGGTTCCAGGACACAACTTTGAGAACCACTGCTTTAGGTCTAAGAAAGTATTCATAACATCATAACATCTCTACGCCTGTTTATTTTTTTTTTATTTTTTCTTTTTTTATTATGTCTGTATGAAACCCTTTTGTCTAATTACTCTTGAAAAGGTTTGAGATATATTAGCAAAAAAGCAGATTTTTGTCTGTTTTAGCCAGTTTTGTTTTTTGTTGCGTGGAGCAAAACATTATTTTGTTCGATAGCACCATTTGAACAAGAAAAACCCAGGACTAAAACCACTCTAATCTTCAATGGAAGAAACAGCCAACAAAACAGACCTAAACAGGGCTAAATTAGGTTTACAGTGGTCCCTCGCTTTTTCACGGTTCACTTTTCCCAGTTTTGCAGAGTTTTTTTAGTGCAATTTTGCATTCAATTTTTTTTTTTTACAGTGCGCGGTCCAATAGACTTGCCCTGTAAGCGTGCTTTTCTCTCAAACGCACTGCTTGGGGTCCGTATCGCCCCCAAATTTCTATCAATCGTAAACTTGACAATTCCAAATTTGTCATTGACCAAGTTTATAAAAAATAGCAGACTTTTGGCACATACAGAATAGTTTATACCAGATACATACATCGTGCAATGTTGTAAGTCTTACTAAGATATAAGTTTATCATAACAGGAGGTCCAATACCAAAAACTGGAACAAAAAAACAACAAAAAAAACTCATTCAGCATATTTTAGGAATACAATGCTATCTTTCAATCAGAATGAAGTCAAAGGAAGTCTAGTAAAAAATACCATTAAAATGTTTAATTCAGAAAGCTTAATTTGATAAAACTGCTCACAAACTTGAAAAAAGGTGTCGTGTTTGACAAGAAGAATGGAAGAAAATGACTATTTTACTGCTGTATGGCCTTACCAAGCTAACATTTTGAAACTTTTCCTTTTACCACTGACTCCCAAATGAAACTTGATCCTTGCATGTTGTAGAGAAATGCTCCGTTGGCCTCGGATCCGTCCCACTCACTAACAGGCGCCTTAATGAAACGTAATGACTGTCTCCAGCTGCTGCGGCTCATCCAAAAGACTTTCAGACAGTGTCAAAGAGCAGCACTGTTGACTGAGAGTTTCAGACTTTTAAACAGAGGTGGGAGGAATCACTGCCAAACCGTCAAAGCCCTGTAATTATGTTGTAATTACTTAAGCCCAGCCTAATTCCTAAAACAACACATTAGTCATACTCGTAGATGTGAGTTTGACAGCGCATCGGAATAAATGTTTGCTGATTAAGATCTTACAGGTGAATAGGGGAAAAACTTAAATTAGAGCCATCATTGAAAAACTTTGCAGTAGTTTATTCACATGAGTGTAAGAAACATACAGTAGGACCAGCCAGGTGCTAATTGTGGAAGCAAACCGGCATAAAACAAACACCAGACAAGAACCATCTCAAATTTTGCATTGTTAATGTCTGTGTGAGAGATTACAATATCAGCTTTTCTTCTCCCCTTAACTTATTTATTTAATAGGATTTTTTATTGGTCTCTATCTAATCTCTTTTAAACTAATTTTAAATCCTTAAAAGTAATTTTTTGTGTTTAATTACCTTCAGCAATAAAAAGAAATTGTCAGAACACCAAATTTACTTATTCTGTCTGCTGTTATTGCCACTAGATTTGGTGTTGTTTATATTTGCCAAAGACAATTTTGGAGGAAATAATTTCTAAGTTCTCAAGTTCTCATTTATAATTAGAGTCAATGAGACATCAAAGGCCAAAACTACAGAGCATGTGCTCCAAAGAGTTCAGAAATAGATTATGGTTGAATCATGTGTTACTTATATCACCCTCTACCATATTTCCCCAAAAATAAATATAAATAAATAAATAAAAAACATCTGACATTCTGTCTGTGAGATACTATTTTAACCCCTCTGAGACTCCAAACGTCTCAACTTTGTGATGTCATAAAATGATCTTTGTAATCTTCTGCACTGTTTTTAAGTCCATGGATCACGGAGAGGCGTCTGGCTGCAGACCTCCTTCGTCCCGGCCGCCTCACGCTGCAGGTCGAAGAAAGTTCTTTGCACAGACTGAACGGACTGGACTAGGCAACATCTCCACTTTTTGACAAAGCTGTAAACTTACCCAAACTTACCTGATCTAACCCCAACCCTAATCCTAACCCTAACCTTACCTGTCTTTGGGGTGTAAATGTGTGAGAGGTGACCATAATTGGGCTTCTGGTTTGGACGAATAGGTGACTCCAGTCTGTGACAAGAGGTCTGCGGAGGGTGGTGGGCTGCTTGTGGAATCATCCAGATGTACTTTGAGCAACTTTAGATCAGGCAAGATCAGTTTGTAGTTAGCATACCTGCACATCTAGCTCCTACAGCTGTGGAAAGAAAAAGCTTAAAACACTTGGAATGCATTACATAAGTGAGCAAAACATGTGGACAGGAAGTTTTTCTGTGGGTTTACATTTTTAAAGGAGCAAAAATCGAACACAGTCCCTTTAAAAAAGCCGCTACACTTTTTCCAGGGATTTAGTATAGAGCTATAACAGAATAGATCATCACTTTTCATTACGTTCATTGTAAAGCACAATATTGATCCGAAACAGTTTAGAAACAGAACAGCTCCATTGACTTCCTGTTCAAAACTGCAGAACTGATTGTCTCCGCTCATACTGGCATTTACAAGCATCGGATTGTCATTTACAGCGTTCTGCTTTTTACCAAGGCTGTGTGGCATTTTAGAGCTGAAGACAAAACTCTGTTAGTCAACTGAGTATTATTTTTGTTTTGTTTTTTTTTATATTCAAAACTGCAGAAATAAAAAGGGCATATAAGTTTTCTTATGAATGGTTGTATGAACTGGAAATGTAAAGTGTAGATTATCACATTTTTCTAATTTTGAGTTAGTTAGGTGTGATAGCACTAAATATCTAAATAAATAAATATTTATCATAGTTTTACAGCTGTTAAATTGTGAACTATGAAGAAATTGACAAATGAAAAAATTATGTTGAGTTCTAAAACCAAATCTCTCCATATGTGTCGTCAAAAAGCACAAGATGCAAAGACAATTTACACAAAACTGACACAGTTTCCTGGGAGTTTAAATCCTAATCACTGAGATATTATTTGTCAAATATTAACATCTGTGTCATTTATGTTATTTAGGCCCACATTTACAATGGGGTTGCTAGGTAACAGTTGTGGGTTCACCTCTAAATACATCATAATTGCTGGACAAAATACAACTACAAACCTCAAAATAAAACAAGCAAATCGTTTGGTGAAATCTTAAATATAATCACAAATGTTCACTGTGTTTTACTGAGAATAAGGGCTAATGAACTTTAAAATTTCATCAAACAATTGGCTTGTTTTCACCTAGATGGCTTGTTTTATGAGGTTTGTAGTTGTATTTTGTGTAGAGGAGAACCCATAACCGTTACTAGCAACCACATTATAAATGTGGCCAAAACCCACATAAATGACACATATGTTATGATTGAACAAATGCCAATATAAATAAACACTTAAATTGTGTTACATGGTTGTTTAAACTCCCAAGAAATGTATTTTGGTGCTTTTTGACGACTTGTGGAGGGATTCTGTTTTAGAACTCATATTACTGCCTGTAATTTTCAACTTTCAATTGTCAATTTCTTCATAATTTGTGACTTAACTGCTGTAAAACTATGATACATATTTACCACAAGAACCATTAAACCAAACTATGTCAAAATAAGAAAAATGTGATTTTCTGTCGTATGGGCTTTAAGCAGCCCTTTAATGGCTTATTATTGTAACATGGTCTCACGAAAATGTGTATCGTGTGCCATGCACTATTTTCTTTGTGTCTTACAGAAAAAAATGGGTAAATTTAGATCTGGAGCTTGGAGTTGGTTAAGATTAGGATTAAAATTATGCAAATATTCATAAAGAATAATACATTGTCATACATAAACTGGGACAGCAACTTGTAATATAGACACACAAAATTGGTTTTAGTAATCTAACATTACATCAAGATAAAAATACTATTACTTCAATGAACCTGTTGGTATGGCCTTATAACCTTGGAAAGTAGCTCTAAAACGACATGTCTTTTGAAAAGCCAGCACACTCAGTTATTCAAACTTCCCTCACTTCATTACGATTAATATTTGAAGCATTGGAAAGAACTGCCAAAGGCTTCAGATTTGATGCAATAATTGATAAACGTGACCCTCTTTCACGGAGAACAAAGACAGTCTGAAGGAGAAGCAGCCGCCGTCGCAACACTCCACCAAATGATACCACTCAGGAATTAGGCCTTTTGTGCTTTTTTGGCAAAGCTAGAGCTGGCAATTTGCAAAACTGAAGAACATTTTAACCAAGACACAAGTTCATATCTGCCAGTCGTGTTCAGAGAGCTGCAATCACTGCTTTCTAGGTTGTGTTTTAAAATGAAGGGATATCGATCTAAAATACCTTTATGGGTTATTCACAGTTTTTTAAGGAATGTATAGTAGGTTTCGGGTTATTAGGACAATGTACAATTACACTAAGCACAATGGCAGAGATGATTCTAGCTTTTACAGCTAATTTACAATCCTGGAGAAAGAGAAGAAATAGGTGCTACTGGACATGTTTTTAGTGCCAGGGAGTTCCGAAGCACCTGAAGGAAACCTACGCAAACCCAGGAAGAACATGCAGACTCCACCTAGAAACTAGACCCTGAGAGTTGAACAAAAAAAGAAAAAAAAAAAGACATTGGCATAGTGAGTGTGCAATGTTCTATTTGTTTTTGTTGTGGGTGAAATGTGACTTGGGATCTATCCCCCACTTTGGGCTGTAGGTGGTCAACTTATCACGGAGCTAACACTTACAAACAAACACAGACAGACTATCGGTCATTCTCTCAGTCAATCAATAGAGGGATTTTACAGTATTGCCAACTAAAATATACTGTACATAGTGGTCCCCAACCGATGCAGCCACATTTTTATTTTTTTTTCCAGGGTCTGGTCAACAAGCCTAGTGCCAATAACAACAACATAAAATGCATACAACTGATTATTGTGGACATTTTTAGCGCTCATATTGTTTGAATTTGCCGTTTATTGAGTTTATTTTCATTGCAAAACACAATAAAATATTGATAGACCAGGAAAAAACAAAAACACATTTTAAAAAATTCTCAGGGGCTCAGTAGCTGATGGCCCAGTGGTTGGGGACCCCTGCTGTACAGTATAAGCTTGTTCTTAGAGGTGGGAGGAATATAAATATTACTATAAAATAATGGAAGCAATTTAGTGACTTTAAAAATGGAAAAAATGGAATTGCAAGGCTACATTTGTAGTCTATCATTTGTCTTGCACTTGTAGTTTTTATGTAGGACAAACTAAGAGAAGGCTTAAGGAGTGTCTGAACATAAATATGCTATAAGGAGTAACAGGACTACCCTATGGAAAGACACTTTTCTGAAAAACAAAAAAAACAAAACAAAACATCAAAGTAATACAAATTGTCTCAAAGTGGAATGGCTTGAGCATATTCAAAAAATATTAGAGGTGATGACCATCTGAAGTTACTTTTGCAGAGGGAAACATGGTACATCTAAAATCTGATGACTATAGTCCTTTTTTGTAAAAAAACATTTTTCTTTGATCAGTTACCTTGCTCTTTTTCTTATGAAAATAAACATAAAATGTGCTGATTGTTTGCCAGTTTACACTCCCTGATTGGGTCACTCCCCCCTACCAGGTGTAGCACATCTCTTAGTTAATAAGTAGAAGGAGTGGATCGCTGAAAATCACACGCTGAAAATGCTGTTGTGAGCTGCTTTGGAAACAGATCAGCAGATCGGTTTTTAAAACAAATAATATTTTAACAATGAAATAGCCCAGATTAATGAAGGCTTTCAAAATGTTTATATTGTATGAAGCGTGCCTTGGGTTTGCCCTCTTTCTGTGACGTGTTCCCAATCACCAGTGAGCACCTTCAAACTTAACAAGATGTAGGATTTCATGAGAATTTTTGGAATTTTCTTTTTTGTACAGTGTGATGCTATTCACAAACCCTCTCACACACTGCTTTAGACTATTCCAAACAACCTTAGTCATAGTTTAGTCCAGTTGTTGCTGAGCCTGTTAAATATTTTAGCAGAAAGTGTTGTGATAAGTTTGACAAGTAAAGGTCTACAAGCTATAGGAAATCATTATATTTAGAAAACTTATTCTGACTTCTGGATGCTAATCATTGGGCTGGCTGTTGCTTTAGCTTATCTTGCACTGACCCGCCGGAGAAAGCCAGGACAGGCAGTATATACTAACAACCGCTCTTGGAATTACAATGTGCTCCAATTTTTGCAGCATTAGCCTCCTGGTTTGTTATGGAGAAGTGGGAATGACAGTGCTTTTACTGGACTCTCGCCATCCAAACTGTGTAATGGGGCGACGCAGGGACCGGGGCTGCAGCAGGACCCCAAAAGCCTAATGAAGCGTGAAGCTGACCAAGCGAAAAGCAGGACACAACTCCAGAGCCCAAGGTTGATTTGTTTTCTCCGAGCAGTAAACGGATTCAATTATCTTCAGCCGGGCTCAATGTGTTGTGCTTTCTGCTTCTGCGTTTCCAACTGGTGTCTGTTTTTTGTCATTCATTATGTAGGAGTTTTCACAAGTGCTGAAGTAAGAGTAAAATGCATTGTCAAAAAGTGATGTAGGCAATTCAGCTTATCCCACGTTGGCTGCGCACTTCGGTTTAGCTGTGATTAGCCTAAGTTACATTAGCCACAATTAACATCAGATATAATCATCACATACATTATACAAACTGTATTGTGTTTGAAAGCTAAGGTCCTGTCCATGTTGGCTATCTTAACAGAGCTAAACTGAAAGTGAGCAATAATTTTTTTGCTTTTCGTATTGTGCAATATCGGCGTAACATTTGTATCTAAAAAAAAAAATGAGTAAAATTGTGCTCATCATACACTATTTTTGTGTATTTATGCTTTCTTGTGATACTGTGTTGGCAGATGACATTACAGCATTCTAAATGTGAGAACTGAATGGCAAGAAATGCATAGGAATCAACGGGGAGGAAGGACCTTTTCTCTGAACGCAACCAAAAACAATTTCAATGCTATGTCAATGTTCAGGTGCATTACAGAGCCAGCAAAATCTTTTTTTTTTTTTTTTTTCTGGACTTGGTAAATGGACAAGAATGGTGTTTATTTTCATTTTAAAATGATAACAATGTGTTTTAAAGAAAGTAGAATATAAAAAATAGTCTTAAGTGACTTTGCTAAAACTGCAGTGCTAGGTTTTGTACCACGCACCATAGTCACTTCAAACCAGAGTCTTGTGCATTAACCACTAGACCCTCTGATCGCAAACGTTAGCCTGCATTTTACAGGAGTGTCACATATACTTTACTGTAGTTGCATGAACGCGGCAAGGTTGATGCTAGAAAGCTGGAAATTGGTCAGATTGAGGACAAGCGACTATGCATGACAAATTTTGAATTATCAAGCAACCAATTTAGCTCAAAATAAACCAAAAATGTGGAAAAGAGCTTTATGAGGAAATAAAAAATAATCAACCCACAACAACTCTACAGAACACTGGGTTTGTAGTTGACGTGAAAACAAACATCAAGTAAACAGTGACAGAAAAGCAGATAAACAGAAAGACTTTAGTCCCTCTCTTGTATCACAACTTTGAAATCACACACAGTTGAAGTAATTACCTTTTTCTTCCTGAAATTTTTCTCGAGTTTTTTTGATGAGGCTATAAATGGTATTGCTGAGTTAAAATGTCATCAATCCCAATTGCTGTTAGCAAACAAGTCATTGAACTGCTACACTGTTTCCACGACGACAGAAAATTATAGTTAGTTTGCATTTTGTGTAAAACAAAACTCCAGGGATGAAAATTAGTCTGTAAAAAAAAAAAAAAAAAAAAGTACATTTTCTCATTGTGTTGCCCACAAGTTTGCCTCAGTCAGAATGTTTAGGAAAAATTTGCAAATGAAATGTCAGTACAGAACCAATATAGCTTTCTATTTCAGTGGGATTACATGATTTTTTTTTTACACAGAATGTTGCACAATGTCACTTTAACCCTTTGGCCTTATGACTTTTTACATTGCAACTAAGTATAATTTTTAACATTTGGACAAGAGAAATGATCATCAAAAACACACGACAACGAGTTTTTGTTAGTAAATAAATTTTAGAATAAATGCTCATTTTACTTTTTAACAAGTACCATATTTTTCTTTTTTTTTATCATATTTATTTAGTCAAAACTACACACGTGAGATGGAAATCAGATTATTCACATCAGAAACAGACTGAATTTTATTAGTCCCCAGAAATCAGGCAATAATCAGATGATGTGTGTGTGTGAACATGGCTAAATGAAATTACAAGATGGCTCCAAGATTGCAGTCCGTCCAATAAGAAGATGTGTGATTTGAGAATAAAAGCTGGAATACTTACAACTCTGCATTTCTTTCAGTCTCATTAATCACAGCTTAATTACAACGGCAATATTTATCTGTTTTCATCTCATTAGTCTATTCTATTTCTGTATTAGTTTTGACTTTATCATTAGAAAGTGTCCCGGAGCTCCACTTACACATCAGAATAGTATTTAATGACATTCTTCTCACGCTGGCTCAATCTCCCTGTCCTTTTCCCCACAGCTGGTGAAATACAGCCATTTTCTCCGACTGCTTTTTTGACTATTGATTTTCAGCGGAACACACTTTCAGATTCATGAATTTTAGATGTTTTCTGCTCTCATTTCAATCCTAATGGTGCAGTGTTCGCTTTGGGCTGCGTTTTCCCTTAAGTTACAGTTTTAGCATACACCACTATTTCCCATTCCTTTGACAATGCGGCAGCTAATAAATGTGACTTATATATGTCATGATGCTAAAAAAAAAAAAAATCCAACTTTTCATTGTTTTCAAATATTTTGCCTGATGCATGAGTCGGTTTCATTCAACTTCGTGGAAACTGTGGAAACCATTGGGGTTTATTCACGCTATCGTAGGTGGGTACTTTTTTGCTTTAGTTACTCGTTTCTTTTTGGTCTCTCTTAACACAGGAAGTACATGTGTCAGCAATTGTTGTTGTTTCTGTGCGGTACACTTATAAATGCTAAAGGTATATTATCATTTTTTCAAATTATCATTTCACATAAGGTCGAAATAAAAAAAAATGCATGCAGACTGCTATTTCAGCTCGGGTTGATTTTGTCCAACAAAACACTTTGCTCCTGTTCTGATTGGCCAATTGTACTTCCTGCTTTTGGGGAATTGTGTGCAGTTCTGCAATTCCTGACCTTACTCAAGGGAATTGGTTTTGAGCAGGGACACTATGGTGACAGTATGGCTACAAAATAATAGTGTACATAATCATGCATTGTTAACCTGGCCAGCCTGATGGATTATCTCGCGATAAATTCAAGATAATTCATCTGGCCTTCCAGCAGCCCGATTGATTTGGGTTGAGGGGGGTTGGTTGTAATGTTGACAAGAAGTATCGCTTGAATCAAACAAAACAAAGATGGCAGTCCGTGGATGTACATGTTTCCGCTGCGTTTGATTCTGTTTTAGCAGAAATATTGAGTCTTTTCGGTTTTGAAAGAAGAGCAGAAAGGTGTGTGTGTGACACTTGTTCTATCCCACTGGCCACTGGATGCGCCATTATGATGATTGCTGTGATTGGCTAAGCATGAATAAGGTAGGCCACACACCCAATCAGCTTGTTGTATTTCATTAAACGTCCCACCTTTTCCCAAACATTTTCAGCGAGTCAAGTTCCTGATGGATACTGTGGAAGAACTCAAATCAGAGTTCAACAAAGATCCATCTGGCTTGAACCAGGTTAATGCTTTGTCATTCTAGGTAAAGGTAAAGGTGTACTTCTTTGTCCTTGTAGAGAAATTTTTACTCTGCTGTTGATCCATCCTTCAGTGTCCCTGGGGCATCTCTCTACAGTGAAGCGCTCGTCTCCAGATCTTCTTGATGGGTTTGGTCTGGTCTACCATCGTAGCATATTTCTTTGGTGGAGTGAATTTGAGTGTCCAGAGAAAATCTACTCTACATGGAAAAGAAATATGCAAACTTCACACTGAAAGGTTGAAACACAAGCTAAATTCCCTATTATATTACTCTATATATTTTAAATACCGACTCCCCTCTGTGCAGAGATTGTTCTCTGTCATAACTAGAGTACATCCAACACCAAAGGCCAAACTACAGAGCCCCAGCAAGTCGGCTGAGAAAGGTTCAGAACAGTCTGAACTTGTTTGAAACAGCAGTCAAATCTGTTTGATATTATATGTTTGACTGCTAAATACAGTAGTTAAAATTCGTTCTCTTCTATCTCTTGGTGTGTGTAGCTTATTGCTCAAAACTCAATTAAACTCCATTCAATTAAACTAAAGCCAATAACATACATTTCCCCATAAAACTCCATTGGCTGAACAAAATGATATTCCCTTTGGCTTCATAATGTTTAGAAATTGTGCCCTTGGTGGTGATCCTAACTACAGGCTGTAAATCCAGTGTGATGGAAAAAAGACAATAGCACAATTTCGCACAAATCCACCCATATGGATTTCAGGACTTTATTGAGCAATAAAAATATACACCAAGGAAAATATCATTTTCCTTATATCTCCCATAGTGTTGCTCTTCTCTCTCAAAATCTCATCCAATACTTTCCACAGACGGCTCATAATCCAAAATGAAAAATTAAAAAATAAAAATAGTTCTCAGTTTGACAGTAAATAAGTTTTCATCCAAGCAGTTCCAAGTTGTCTGTCACTTTGGCTGCAAAATTCTCAACAAGAAAAACAAAAAAGGTTTAGTCCAAGTTTAGGTTGTCACATCTGAATCTGCGTCTCCATAGATTTCTGCCAGTTTCTGAAACTCTGGTCCCCAGTCGTCCAGGTAATTGTAATCCTGTTCCGATTGCGTCCCAAAAGAGTCTAGCGGGCTTATCGTTCCCGCCGGCGATCCCTGTCCCTCGAAAGCGTACGTCTGGAGCGAATCGTATGGAGGCCCGCTCGTGTCCATGTCCGCCTCCACCAGTTTGTGTTTGATGAATTGGTGAACGTCCTCCTGGTCCACGGACGGGCTGCTGGAGCTGCGCCGCGGTGGGACGGTGCAGTGAGGTCTTGCGTCTGGTCGTACGTCTCTCCTGAACTTGAGCTCCTCGGCCGCCGCAGGGTTTCGTAGAGCGATGATGTCGAAGGCCTCCGTGTCCTCCTCGCCGCCGCCCTCGTCGTCGTAGGTGACCACGTTCTCTCGGATGTCCTCCTCGGAGATGATCAGAGGCTCTTTCTTACTCCGTCTCAGCGTGATGAACAGGACCACGATGGCTGTCAACACACAAGACACAAACTGGTTAAAAATGAATGGATTGACCCTTTTCACAACTCTCATGACTTTTTCTCATTGTCTGGAGGATGATTGGGGATATGGTGAGAACAAGGTTTTACACTATTGTTATAAGTCCATTTCACCTATTTATTTCAGTTGTGTTCTCTATTCCCAAACTTTCAGACTAGGACCCACACAATAACAATGTAACCAACTTGCGACCCCCACTGCAAATAAAATGCATGTCTTTAGAAATTTCAAGTTGGAAAACCATTTAAATTGGACTATAATGCATTTACAGTAGTTTTGTACTTTATTGCTCTATTTGACCAACATCCAGTCAAACTGATGCTAAAGTTATAAAAAACAGATTAAAAACAGGTCATAATCGTATAATTACATCTTGAAATAATCATGCGACCCCTAGATTTTGCTTTGCGACCCCCACTTTGGGAGCCACTGCTCTATAAAATGTACAGCAGCAGTTGCTGTTGCACAGTAAACTGACTATATGTATTATTTTGAATTGAGTTCTACACATTATCAATTTGCCAATTTGCATAGACTGAAAGTCATAGGGAAGAAATATGGCACGTTATGGCAATATTTGAATCTGATTAGTCAAAGGATCTCAATACAAAAGTAACCGAGAAGCATAAGTGGAACCAAGTCTTTCGCCTCAAGTTCTAAGCCAAAGAGGCAAGTCCAAGTCAAGGCCCAAGTCAGATCCTCAAAAGTCCAAGTAAAGTCACAAGAAAAAAAAAAAAGCAAGTCCAAGTCAAGTCCAGTGTTTTCTGCATTTGGTTTCAAGATTTTTAAGTTCTTTAAATACATCTTACAATACAAATACATCTCATTAAGACTTCAGACAGAAATACTCACATAGTTTTTATTTGCTATTTCACACAAGTAACGCTAATGCCGAAATAGCCAAATAAAAACTATGTGAGTATTTCTGTCCTGAAGTTCTTTTAATGAAGATGTGCAACCCTTATTTTGATTAATGAATTATTATTTTTTTGGTTTAGCACTCACTTTTGAGGACGCGCAATTTTCACTACTGACAAAATACAATACATCTTAGATTTCTACAACTTATTGATTTTTATAAATTATCCCATTCAAAAGAAATTTCTGGTCACAAAAAAAAAAAAAAAAAAAAAAAAAAAAACAGTAGAGGAACATTTTCAGGTGGTAAATGTACAAATAAACAATTATTTTGGGGAGTCATCTCAAGTCACTGACATTCAGTCTATGTCGAGTGCCAGTCTAGCCTATTTTTTCAAGTCTCAAGTCATCAAAATAGTGACTCAAGTTCAAGCCATGACTTGCAAGTCCACTCCTCTGCCGAAAAATAACTTTTTTTGGAGGATCCAGCTGAGGGAAAAGGACATATTTCCCATCCATTCATTGCCATCTCTACCTTATTCTTTTATTTTGCAGGGAATACACCTGGATATTTTATTGATATGGTAAGTATGCTCTTGAAGTAGTATTTAAAGTACATCAATATCATCTCATTGACATACCTTCCGATACAAAGGACTGACATAACATTAATTGGTCACATAGAGTAGACTTTGTTTTTTCTTTAATATAGATGTGTAAATGGTCAAGAACATGTCTGAATCTGACTTGTGCCGACACAGAAGCCAGTGAACTTTGTCATTTCTTGTTTCATGTGGATAGTTCTCGTCGTATTTAATGAGATATGAACCATGAACCATGACAGACAGGAGACTAACTTTCCTGCACCACATTTTAAACTGTACAGTCTGCTTATTCCGATCATATTTCAAAAATGAATATGATCTAAAACTGCAGAATCATTTTCAGTTCACATTTGTGCTGTTGTGGCCTCAGTCCAAGTACACACACAATTCAACATTTCTCAAATTAAAAATATGCATATTTGTTGCTTCTGCTCGGTGTTGCAAAAATCTTGCCATAAAATCACCATCTGTCAACAATCCAATCTGGACTCTCTCAGAAGTGCTCAAGACACGATGATGCAGACAGGATAAATTAAGACGCTGTATTGAGACGAGACATCCAAATGGAATATCTACACTTTGTAACGAATTTATTGCTCAGTCAAACATTAGAATAGTCAGATGAGTGCTGCTTAGTGTAGCTATAATAGATTTTCAGTCAGTAAAACTACACTTTCCACATCTGCTTCACCTTCTTCACCGTCGTGCAACGTCACAATCACAGACTCAGCTCAGCCGATCGACACTTGACCTACTTGTTTTAACTCAGCTCCCACTTCCTCGTCATATCCAGCTCTGCACCTCAACAGATCAGTCGTTTTAGTTTCCCTAAGCTCGAAAAACATCTTTATAATATGAAATCTAAAAGTTTCCTATAAACATTTGAATTTCTTTACAAAATAAATGAAATTTTCCATAACTTGGAGTATTTTAGATAAAAAACAAAACAAACAAACAAACAAACAAACAAACAAACAAACAAACACATCTTTTACAAATATTACATTATGTAATTTTGTCCTAAAATATATTATTGCTCTTGACACTAGTAAGTAAGGTACATCATCTAGCCTTTCTGAATCTTTGCTAGGATAAATAACCTCATGTTTTACATGGCTTATTAAAGTTTGGCATGTGCATGGCTGCATGAATAAATGCAATAACTTTATCAACTTTTTGTGGTCCTAACTCTGTGAATATGTGTTTGATTGAAACAAAATCAAAACTGCCTAAGAGCTTATGGGATGTAGAGCATGATTATGCATCATCCCCGGTGCATTGACTGGCATCTCTTCCCTTAGCTTCCGCTCTTAGCATTTGCCTCTACTGTCTAGTGTGGGCCGACTCTGGTTGTAGTAATAGTAGACTGGGACGTTCAAGACAACATACAGCAAGCCTATTCAACTTAATGCTTGTAGAGTCAGATTGGCTCCCGCATCTTAAGGCTCCAGACCCAACTTTTAAAAATGTGTTTCACATCAAAACATGTGTTTGTTCTAATTTAATTTAATTTAATTATGTGTTCATTATAGACCTAGTTTGTTGGTTTTTTGACATTTGATTCTGGGTTAGAGAGAGACCAAACCCCCTCAAAAATCTGGCCCTTGGGAAAAAATAGTTGAACAGCTCCAGTATCTTCAGAGAAAAACAGTTGATAGAGTTGCATAAACACTGATAAATACCATATTTCCATAGTTCACATTTATGCAGGTGTACAGGGAAAAGGAAACTATAAAAAAAGATGTTATTATAATCTTCCAAAGATGATATTTGCTCTTAAAATCAACTAATCAACTGACTGATTATCTGATTCCTCTCAGACACGTAAACAAACAAATCAAACATGATTATTTTAGTTTACTGACTTTCCTTTTTCGTAAATGAAGGCAAAGTCATATGATACCAAAACATTTTCATTAAAATCTGACTGATTTTGACTGCAGCTGCTGCGACTATGAAATAAACTAGGCTCAAAGTAGAACTAAGCAACATTTGTGTATTTTTAGTATTGAAATAAGGCAGCAAAACAACATCTTAACACATTTTACACAGCAAATATAACACTTTCAGTAGAGTTGGTGTCAGGTTGGGATTCAGCAACTGCAAGTGCGGGTTATCCACCGAAGGGCAACCGAGAGAGAGCCGACACATGCTCCAAATGCTCCCAAATACCCATCACTTGGACAATTAATGAGATAAAAAATGTGATTTAGATCTAATGATGGTTGAAATATCAGGAGAATTTTGTAGATTGTATGTCTACCACTTTTCAATCATTAATCTCAAGTACAACGACACTTTTTAAACTTCCGTCCAAAAACATAGAACGCGATCTCTGCTGTACATTACTGACTGAGCTAACTACTCCACCGCTCCAGTGCCCACAGTAACGCGTCCATGTTTTATGCTAATGTCGCTCCCTGTTGTGAGCCGGAGAGTTGTTTGTTAAAATCACAGCTTGAGACGGTTGGACACGACTCGCTCGGTAAACAGCAAACACTATAAAATCACTGCACATCCACCAGGGCACTAAAACCATCCGAGCGTTCAGCGGTTCCACATTACTAATACGTATTATGAGCCACGCTGTTGACAATAAGCACAATGTTACGATGTTTGTGGCACATCTGACACCACACTATGTTTCAATATATTAACACGAAACAATAGGTGGTAAGATCAAGTCATTTCAGTCTAAAGATACGTTATATAAGGACCCCTGCGACGTAAAGCGCTATTTCTGATGGTTGACTCATAATGGCATCGGACAAGAAATATATATGTTACAGGCAAAGTTGATAATCCAGGCATTCTATAGAATGCCTAGGCATTCTATAGAATGCCTGGTGTTTTCAGGCAAAGTAGGAAATAGATGTGTTATTATCTACTTTGCCTAGGCATTGTATAGAATGCCTAGGCATTCTATACAATGCCTGACAACTTTTAGGCAAAGTAGATAATCTCTGACAAAGCATCATTTACTGGAATACAAAACAAAAACACATACAATTTTAATTAAATACAATCCAAACTAGGGCCCAAGGGCCAAACTTGGCCCTCCAGTGGCATGCTGATGTTAGAGTATTTATTTTAATACATTTTACAATTTGGTTTATTTTTTCAAATATCAAGTCTATTTCTCCAAAATTATTTTATTATAAATCTCAGTGCAAACAAACTATGTATTTATTTAAGTAAAAAAAAAAAATAATAAAAAAAAAGTATTCCGCCCTTGACATGTTACTATGTATCTGAGGAAATCTTTTGGCACCTCCGTAAAGTCTTGACTTGTTGTGGGTAATTTGGTCGGTTGCGCAAGAAAAAATGCAAGTAAACAAGATTTTGATATGTTAAAAAAAAGTTCAATTTCTAGAAATTTTGTTAAGACACCAGTAAGTGAGTGCAAAAAATAAAATGGATGAAAATGTCACCTTTCTATAGCGAATTGAACTTTTTTTATTTTTTTTTTTTCATTTGTAATTTTAATCAAATTATTTCAAAGCAGTTTTTACTATGATATACTCAATATCCAGTTTTTGCATATCTCCAAAACAACAGTGATATATTACCTAGCTCTAATTGCGGGAGTGGTTGTGATTGATTCTCGTTAGTGCTTGGTTGTGGTTGGCTGTGGTAGGTGGTTGTAGTTTATGGTTGTGGTTAATGATTCTGGTTGGTGGTTGATTGTGGTTAGTGGTTGTGGTGGTTGGTTATGGTTGGTGGTTGTGGTTGATTGTGGTTGGTGCTTGGTTGTGGTTGGTTGTTGGTTAGTGGTTGTGGTTGGTGTGTTGTGGTTGGTGGTTGGTTGGGGTTTGTGGTTGGTGGTTGGTTGATTGTGGTCGGTGGTTGATTGTGGTCGGTGGTTGATTGTGGTCGGTGGTTGATTGTGGTCGGTGGTTGTGGTTGGTGGTGGTTGCTAGTTGGTTGCTAGTTGTGGTTGGTGCTTGGTTGTAAATGGTGATTGGTTGTGGTTCATTTGGTTGGTTGGTTTGTGGTTGGTGGTTGTGGTTGGTTGGTAGTTGTGGTTGGGTTAGTGTTTGTGGTTGGTGGTTGTAGTTGGTGTTTGGTTGTAATTGGTGATTGGTTGTGGTTGAAGGTTGTGATTGGTGGTTATGATTGGTTGCAGTGAGAGTGGTTGGTTGGTAGGTTGTTCTGATGAGGGTAATTGTGGAAGGGTTGGTTGGGGTTGGTTGTGGGACGATTGTAACGTCTGGTTATGATTGGTAGTTGTGTTGGTTGTGGTAGCTAATGTCCATAATTCAATTGTTTTCTATCAAAAATTAAAAAAAAAATAGTTTAAATGTTTAGCAACTTTATATAAATTGTAAATGGTCTATTTATAAAGCACTTTTCTACCTTACCAGGCACTCAAAGTGCTTTACAATCGAGTATCCATTCACCAAGTGTACACCAACACTGAGGCAATGTGAGTTAACTGTCTTGCCCAAGGACACAACGACAATCCACTTCTGTCGTCCCTCTGTGGCAATTGGTGTTCCAGCAGTCTCCCATGATGGGAGACTGCTGGAACACCAATAGGACCATGAATAGGGCCTAGTTAGTACTTATATAAAGGTTTGCCAAGTAGCCTTTTAAAGAAAGAGAAGAAAAAAACAAAAAAGAGAACCAAAACCATGTCTACAACTGACCATAACAACAAACACAACAACCACTAAAGCAACAAAATAAGGCTTTGCAGAGGTGTCCAACCTTAGATAGATAGATAAAAACTTTATTAATCTCCCAAGGGAGAAATTCAGGTGTCCGGCAGCAAACACACTCGCACAACACACACAACAACAACAAAAGAACAATAAAATATTACTATCAATAGTATAAAGTGCACATGTAAGAATACAGTTCATATCAGGCAGATCTGTTAAACAGCCTGATTGCTGAAGGGACAAACGACCTGTTAAAGCGCGCTGTCCTGCAGCGCAGTGAGAGGAACCTGTCACTGCGTGTGCTTCTCCGTGCAGACATCGTGTCATGAAAGGGATGTCTGGGATTGTCCAGGATGCCCTGCATTAAAGCCCTCATCCTCTTCTCAAGCACAGCTCCCACAGAGTCCACCCTCCTCCCAATCACAGATGCACACTTCTTTATCAACTTGATGAACAAACTTATTATATAACAAGAGAAAAACCTGCTTTTTTGGCTCAACTAAAACAAATTCATAATAAAATGATCTTTTATTAGTCTTTTAGGAAAATAGACTTTATATGGCATTCTTTGTAAGAAACATGTGTAATCAAATAGATACTCAAACACCAGCACTCATTTGAAGGCAAAATTAGTCCTACTGGATGGCCAAGTTTGGCCCTTGAGCTCTAGTTTGGATAGTATTTAATTAAAATTGTATGTGTTTTTGTTTTGTATTCCAATAAATTATGCTTTGTCAGAGATTATCTACTTTGCCTAAAAGTTGTCAGGCATTCTATAGAATGCCTAGGCATTGTATAGAATGCCTAGGCAAAGTAGATAATAACACATCTATTTCCTACTTTGCCTGAAAACACCAGGCATTCTATAGAATGCCTAGGCATTCTATAGAATGCCTGGATTATCAACTTTGCCTGTAACATATATATTTAGACAACAGAGTATCATGATTACTGCCTTTTCATCATTGTGTTTGTTTGTTTTGGATCCCCATTAGCGCAGTCTCGCTGACGCTATTCTTCCTCTTGATCTTACATTACAGATACATTAAATACATTACAGATATACATTAGATACAATAAACAAATCATTCACATCTCACATCTTACAATGAATATTTCATGTATACTATATCCATATATGTGTACATGTGAACATATAAACACAAGTTAACCTTTTATCTATCAACACTAATATGGACGACAATTATCGAAAATGAAAACTTCAATTCTGTGAAGTAAAAACCTCCTCACTCATTTATGTCTTTAAAAAATATTTAAGTAATACTTTAAATCTTTTAATATTCTCTTCTAGAAGAGAGCTCCATTTGTGCATTGCTCTATAAATACAAATCTTTTATATGTAGTTTGATTTAACTTTTGGTAAAATAAACTTTCTTTTGCAGAGGCATGCATAGTGTTTTAATTGTGCTTGCCATTACTGAATGAAATATTTTCATACATTATCTGTAGGAGACTTAGATTCAAGGATATTTTTTGAAAATAGATCACATTGACTGATAATCTATCCTGCACTGAGAGCCATTTTAGTTTATCAAGCATAACTTTGAAACTCACATCCTAACACCATCTGAGCAGCCCTGGTTTGTATTATCTGTAGTTTTTTTAGCTGACTAACTTGGAATTTGACCAAGTATCTGGTATTTATTATGTGGAAAGATCACAAAAATGAACGGGAAAATGTTTCTACAGTGCAAATATGTTTTAACTGGAAAATTCAGACAATTTCAGAGCTCAGACAGAATTCGAGCTGTGTTTTTGATTAGTTCAAATTTGATAAAAGATTGTTTTGCGCATCATTCTGAATGAAGTACAACACATTATCAATTTGGAATGACTGTCGTTTTAAAGCTGTCTGGGAAAAACTGAACGTCGTGTCATTATTTGAATCTGATTAGTCGAAAGATCTGAACCGAAAGTGGCAGAGAAGACACGTTTGTTGTAAATACAGTCGAATCATACGACAGGGGTCACTCCAAATGGATGTTTCAGATTTTGTGAGAGTCATGTCCTTTGGATGGGTATTTTAAACAAAACTAAATCACGTCCAGTCACAACAGAGCCAGCAGAAGTAACATGCAGCTTGCAAGCATTCTTATTTATGCATAATGACTTTATTCAAAACTTGAACTATCTTATTCTTACTGTTTGCTCCTGCAGTTGTTGAAAACTGGAGACTAGAGAGCACAACTAGAACTTTTAAGTAATTCAATCGGACATTTCAGATCCCAAAATATTATACATGCTTTTCACATAATGACCTCATTCATTGACAATATAATATTCTAACTGGACTTGAAGAACTGTTGGCAGCTCACAATCTGTGTCTTTCAAAGTGATTTGTACACTGTAATAACTGACTCAACTCTCCAGAATGACTTTTTAATTTGATCAGTGTGATTTGTCTAGTCTGGCAAAACAATGACTCAACCACCAAACGGAAACTGGAAGTGAGAGAATAATTAACAAGCAACAAATCTGAACTGACACTGTAGAAATGTCAGTCAGTGTCTAAGAATGGAAGATTTTTTAACCTTATGCATGACCCGGTTTTGCTTCACTTTGTGGAAACCATCTGACGCATCATTGAGGTTTATTCACTCCATGGTAGGTGGGAACGTTTTTGCTTTAAACAATCACGGCTTGTGTAATGCCCCCTAACACATGTAGGAGGTTGAGTGTAAACTGTGTATCAGTGATTGTTGCTGTTTGTGTGCGGTAATTTTAGAAATTAAACAGGGGCGGCAATAGACAAGACACACTACCAACAAAAAGGGAAACAAATGCATGAAGTGTGCAGTTAAAGTTGATCAAAACCTGATAAAAATGCCATTAAACATCCTTGTCCATACAGAGGAGATTATTTCCGGCTGCCAGTAAAAAGTCACACCTCTTTTGGTGCAATTTCAGGATGACTTCAAATAGCACCCACTGCTTCCACTGAATCTAATGTAAGAGCACTTATTTCCCAAATTTCAAACCTACAATGCAAACGAATGGGACCTGCGGGTGCTTGCAGAGTCTTCTGACTCTGGCGCGGTTGGAGGAGGTGGGTCAGAGCACGACACGGTTACTTGTGTACACGCACACGCATGACTTTAGCATACACGCTCATTGTGAGTGCTGATGTTTCACACAAGAAGAAGTACGAAAATGAACTCTGCACCAAACTCACTGGATCAGTGCTTAAGTCAAATTAGCTCTATGACCAGAGACACAAGTTTTGAAGTCTCTCGTATCCAGTTGCACTTGCTGCTCCCCGCGGTTTTTAATCCAAAGCCTGACATAGGAGTGTGCCACACAGGCAAAACTCAGGTCTCATTACATAAAACATATAGCGGTCCGCAGGACTTATTTTTGCAGCTACAGCACCTCAGCGCTTGATACAAGCTTGTAAATAAACAACGCTAGAGGATGACGTCACCGGCCTGTGACTTGGTTCGATTGCAGAGGTGTGAGTGCGGGCCAGAGAATTTTCTGCAATTGAGCTTGAGCATGACACGGTTAAAAACCCTAGTGAGTGAGTGCTCCCTAAAATAACACATGATTTTTAACTTCTGTGCTTTCTTACACTTTTTTCCCAATTGTCACTAGGCAACAGAGCCTGGCACTGTCTGGTCAATCTATTAGGCTGTGTCAGTGCCTCATGACATCTTTATGATCTGACAAACACTTTAACAATTCACACTTAAACAACCGACAAGACCTGTTACTCGAGCCACTCCTCTCTGAAGTCGTGGGAGAGGCAAATCAGCTCCAAAATCCATCCTAAAATCCAGCTGAAAGCTTTTGACAAGAATCCACCATACAAAACTTCAGACTGGACTAATTGTAGAAAACTACCGGCTGGAAAAAGTTAGAAAGAAAATCTCCTCTAAATCCTCTTCAGCTCCAGAACTATTTTGGTTTCGTCTCGTCTCCAGCCACAAGTGCAAAACTCAGCGTGAACTCTTAATGAAGTGCAGGAGCGGGAAAAGCCTGGACCCCGCTCTGTTCTAATGAGACCCAAAGCTCTGTGGTAAGTGATGACCTCTCCGTGCCATGTTAACATTACATCTATTTAATCAAATGGCACGAGGCGGCGCGCAGTGGTTAGTTCAGCAGGAGAGCATCTTAAAGAGTTCATTATGCTACATTAACACAGAGAAGGGAGACTGAGCAAATCCAGGTTCAGAAATGAGACGGAAAAATACATGATGCAAATAGAACCAAAGAGAGAGAGAGAAAAGAGATGGAGAAAAACCATGAGACAGGACTGAAATGTGGGGTATTATTTTTGACTGATTAGCCTTAAAGGTGGGGTAGCTGATTTTTACATTGCAAACACATTTGTGCTTTAAATCTCATTACTTCCTTTCAAAAATCCGTTGACACATGGTTAATATTGACATCTATTCATTTTGGTTGCAATTATGATTTATAACTTCTTTTTACAAACAACAAATTGAAACTGGAGAGGACCACCCAAGCTCAGCCAATCAGAGCACAGCATTGGGCTCCTGATCAGAACTCAGTCTCATCTTTTCACAAAGTGCTGCATGTACCATAGATGTTTTAGTGGAACACACATAGTTACTCAACTATAAATATTCATCAAACATGCACCAACTCATTCAAAATAACATGAACTTGAAACACAAATCAAAGCAGTATTAAAATCTAGCTCTTTTGTTTTTCCACTTCAGACAGTTTATTGCACTGCGTTGTATGTTGAAGTCAGTCTGGTCTCCATTGGGTGTCTGCAGCTTGTTCAAAATGCAGCTGTGTGGCTGGTATTAGAATGCATGACCACATTTCCCCTGTTATGGCATTTTGGTACTTTTTGGTGCCAGTGCACTTACAAGTTGACAGTGCGTTTTCATGCAGACAAACACCTGGGTCTGAAACTAGGGTTATACGTAGCCTCTAATGCCATGCTTCGCTGTTGTACTTTGCACATTTAAATCTGTGTAAGTGTTCATTCATCAGACATTTTTGCTCATATCTCAGTGTATAAACAAAGACTGTAGCTCCCATCAACACGGGATGATTCACGCGCACCCAAAATGCAGAAAAAGCCACTGCTGATTGACACAAGCTGTAGCAGCAACAAGCCAGCGCTAACTACAAGTTTACCACTGTGCAGTTATGCTGCCAATTCAACATTTTGAAAGAAATTGCACCCTATGACCCATACACGCTGCATTCAGGTGAAAACAGCTAGCTTATGTCCTGTTTTGTTGTTTTAATCAAAGAAGCTTCCCCAGCCAATCAGATAGACAGCGTCTCTTTCTGCAGGGGGCATGTGCAGTAGAGCAGAAAGTGACGTCGACAGATAATCCCTCTATAAAGGTGTCCACCTGCAGATGTTCCTGCCTCTCCCATCTTTATGCACCGATAGCTTTATCCTTTTACCTATGCTACCTATATGGTCCAGCAGTCTCTCTCCCCCACTCTCTATCTCTTTCCTAAACTTGTTTAGCCCATGCATTTGTCTGGCAAATACTTTGCACTATAAACAGAACTGTTACTTGTGCCATTTGTATTGATGCATGTGAGGTTGATGCCATACTGTGCAATTTTATATAGACAGACAGGCAAGTATTTTATTAAAAATCTATTACTGTATTTGACCCAATACTTTGCTTTATTCTGTTCTCTCAGTGGGGCTTTCTTGGTTAAGTAAAGGTCAGACATTTACAAGTGGTCATACATTAGAAGCATAATACTGTATGAATGCTTTGGCTCTTTTTGGCTACATTTGTCCAAATCGAGCGTCTTTTAAACGCGACATTTGGTGGACTGTGGATCTATACATCTAAAGGACACATGCTGTTGACATTTGTGTGGTCACTTAGCAACCAAGAGCTTTATACAACCAGCTGGGACGGCAAAGCTTTCCACAAATATTTCCTCCGTGGTGTAAAGTGCAACAATAAAGCTTTTATTTCTTTTCAAATGGGTACATTTTGAATTGGGGTTTAGTGGTAGTAATACTATAATTCTTGTGAAAACAACTGTTAAAATTTTAAATAAAAGAAAGAGAGAGAGAGAAAGGACACACCTTTTTCATAAAAATTGCATTGTCAAAGTTTGATCCTTCCAGATTTTACAAATGATTTTGCGTCACAGATTTTCACATATAAAATGCAAACACGGGCACTGTGGCAGAGCAGATAGTTTTTCAGGTTGTTCCTCGGTTGTTCTGTTCACTTTTCAACACAGTCTCCGGAGAAAACATAGAAAGACAACAAAATAAAGTCGTGATGTTACGTAAAGTCAACGCATAAAATAAACACATAATTTGGTTGAAGCCACGTGGCAAAGTTTTCATTGGGTGTAAGTTTAGGCTTCAAGTTAACGGACTGGGGCTTGGGGTAGGTTACCCATAGAGTTACCCGTTAAATGTTAACTGCACAAACAGCATTTGCAGTAGCACTTCCAAAGTACCATCAAAGACTAAGTTATTTCAGGCTGGAGACTGAAACACACTCCAGGTTCTAAGTTAATAGAGTTCAGTAGCTTGGAAAATTACAGACTAAACTCTGTATAAGTGGTTGTATAAAAGAAAACAGATGTATCAGTTTTATTCTCTAAAGTTTCAAGTCTGGATGTTTACCTGATTTCAAATTAACAACCCAGTGCCTAAATGGTTGAAACAGCTTTTTGGCTAAAGCAAGAAAGAAGAAAGCAAGGAAGATAAAGAGAGAAAACACCACAGCCAAACCCAAACTTTTCAAACTTGCAGCTTTCTCCCTTTTCTCCTCAGCACTTTTTTAGGCTCTCTCCTCCTGGTGTTACATTTGCCTTTAGAGATGCAGCATAGCACTATAACACATTAAGAGCAGTGGAGACAAGAGCAGAAAGAGAGAGAGAAGGAGAGGGGGCGAATTTGGACAAGGGCAAAGAGGCTTCAGCTCAGATAACATCAGCAGAGCAGCGATGCATCTGGACTCTGTATTTACCGCCACGGCACTTTTGTTTAAGCTTTACACTGTGAGACTGTGAGGCTGTTTGTGGAGAAGAGACTTAGACCAGGGGATTAAGAAACAACTACAAACACAGAAACAGATAGCTTAGATTGTAGAATGTCACGTTATTCTTTTCTTTGATTTGACACACAGCTGCACATACGTACATACTTTTACTAAAAAGGCCTATGCATTGAATAGACAAGTCATTTTCTGGGCGTCTTATCGATGAGGGTTTTGGTTGAGGCCACGAGGGAACGTTTTATCTGGGGTTAACAATTAATTGATTGATTGATTTATTACAATTAGGACAATATAGGAAATTTAATAGCAACCATGTTGACAAATAATTTTTTGACAAATAATAATACACCAGAACAGACTTAGTCCAGCCAATGTGCTTCTTGTAAGGTTTAGAATTCTGCACTACATGATTTTCAAAAGTAGTTTCCAATTTTTCTTTGCAAACTTGTCCTTGATTCATGTAAAATTGTCATTTGTATCTACAACAGGTTTAATGTGCAAAGCTTTAAAAAGACAGATTTTTTTTTACACTTAAATAACTTAAGATCAAGATCTCTCAACAATAGATTTACAATAAAATGTCAAAAATGTACAACTAGCACGTTTTCACACCTTTGCTACGTCAATATGTTACGGAAAGCTAAAAAGTTAAATCTACCCGTTAAGAAAATTCAACAAAAATTCATAGTTATTTTATGTTTTGACTTTTTGTAACATACCAATGTAAAAAGGCGTGAAAACTTGCTTAATTATGTTTTTGACATTTCCTTGTATATCTACATTTTCCTTTAAAGACTGGGCTGCAGTTTTTTGGCCAGCCCCACTTCCTGGTTCACAATCTCAGACCCCATGTTAAATCGCCATAGGAGATTAGATTAAAAATTATATATATATTAAAAGTTTGGAAACATCCTCAGGGCTAAGCAGCTATGTGGTGAGACCTACACTTTTGTTTAAAAAAACGTTTTTTTTTTTTTCAGCTTTATAAATTACAACGTTATTACGACAGTTTGCAGAATTTTAAGTTATAGATGTGCTCACAATATGTCTTTAAACTCTTAATATTTGAATTTTTCTAAAGTCCTATGGCACTTTAACATGAGGCAAAATACTTCCGGAACCAGGGCGATCTTCCACTGTTGAGCTCCATTCAGGTGCAAATTAGTCACAATGTCCTGTCTACAACTAGGCTACCCGGTTTGTTCATCATCTTCTTCAAGTCTGTCTGTTGTTGTTGTTGTTGTTGTTGTTGTTGTTGTTGTTGTTAGCATTGTGACTAACTGCTGTTAGCGTGCCAGCACATCTTGCTCCTAACATTGTAAAAAAACCTAAACACCTTGTGATGAACACCTCGGAGGCTCAGAATCAGGTAAGTGAGCAGACATCTGCTGTTACATACAATCAAAAATAGCTTCCAACATTGAATCTAATTTTGTATTAGCCTTTTCTCCTGCCATAATATCAAGTCAAAATTAAAATGCAGTCTTGCCATTTGAAGCAAAAACAAAATAAAAAGATTCCAAACTTTTTTTTTTATTTCACAGTACAAAACCCTGAGCTCATTTTGCTAGTTTTATCTGTGCAGCTTTAATAAAAGGCCTGTGTCAAACAATCACATTCAAAACACAGCCAGGACACATTTTTCATAATGTTTTGGGCTAAAATAAAACCGAATGAAGCAGTAATTTGCCTTGCGCACACGTCCCATTGTTGCACACCTGTGTTTTAATGAATTCTTACCCTGTGATTACCCCGAGCCAAAGCCCAAATCCAGCGCGCTTCAGTGGGACCGGCCGAGTGGGGTCAGCGAGGGTGAAAAATGCAATTTGTCTGGGACAGTGCTTATCGGCCGGCTGCTTTAAAACAACCTATTACACAATGTGCGTTCACCAGGCGCGCTGACTCACTGCTTTTTAAACTCATGCATATTAGATTTCTACCATTTCTGCGCTGATAGAGTTTGGGACGTTTCCAGCCTCTCGCGCTGCCGTTTAATGCGAGTCCCAGTTAGCAATACTCAGGAGGATTTAGTGCAGCCGCAAAGTGCACCATTACTGCCCCAAAAATATTGTTTTTGGATTTATCTGATATTATGTTTGACCTGTATACTGTTCACAAATGCTAAATCTGCTGTTTTTCTCTGTTTGTTTGAATTCTCAGCACCACAGCTACCAGAAGAGTGTGTGCCATTTTAGCTTGTATTATTGAGAATAAATACACACACATTTGTATTTGAATGGTTACAGTACAGCTATCATTCCCAATTGTATGTGTCCATTGATTAAGTAAATATTATTACTGAATATTGCAGAAAATGAAGTGGTTGTGTCACTTGAATATGCTACATCTCTCTAAATACAATTTTAGAGATTTAAAGTGAGTAAACTTTTTTAGTCGTATATTAGTCAAATTTGTGTTTTTAACCACACATTTTGCTTGAAGCCATGTGGTAACATTTTCTTAAGGTAATCTAACACCCAGGTAAACTTACCCATTTAGAACTAAGCCTAACTTAATAATACTTTATTTATATAGCCTTTTAGACATCAAACGCTTAACTTGAGGTCTAAACTTAACTTACTCACTAAACCCAAAGAAAATGTTGCCAAAGTCAACCAAAATTTGTGGTTTTTTACGTTTTCACTTTTTGTAACATTGATGTAAAAGACGTGAAAATGTATGACATTTTGAGATGTGTACATAGTTTTCGAAATAAAGAAGTAAGCTTTTAAACTGATGACATCACACCAAGTGAAAATGCCCTCATTTTCAATTTACTCACAAAAATGCAATCATACAACAAAAAAACATAAATTTAACAAAATCAATGTGTTCCAGTCGCGAGTCCAGACGGTCGTGAGATGATTTCATTATGTTATTTTACAAGTTTGACTCAGTTATTTAACTGGAAGCATCAGGTTTTGTTTGATTTTAGGTAAATTAAAGCACTTTTAAATAAATACATTTATTTCATTATGCCTTGGGTGGGGTCTCATGATTATTTTGGGGGTCCCGGTCTGAAAAGTTTGGAAACTCTTGCTTTAGAGAAGTTTCCAATTTATTATCTGGTTGCTAAGTGACATCCAAGTCATCATTTTTGAAAAGAAAGTAGCTTTTTAACTATAAAATGTATAAACTGGTTAAGTTTGTAAAATGTTTAGTAAAATGAATACTTTAAGTGATAGCTCAACCTGCCACTTTAATCATATCTAGAGCAACCACAACTCAAGATTACTCTGAAATATATAACAATACAGTGAAGAGTAAGTTTTATGACGAATTTAGTGAGCTTGGGCACCTCTGAACGGCCGAGCAAAGCCGCAGTGACCGCAGCCATCTTGGAGCGTCTTACTGTATAAACCACTATATGTGCTTCAGCGCATTGAGCCGCACTCTTATAAACATTAGTGCTTCTCAATGGTCCATTCAAGTAATTCCATCTCCCCAGACCAGGCCACAGTGGGCCAAACACCACTTATGGAGCTGGAAACCGGACTTCAGGATGAGCTAATCTGATTTACTCTGCAACTATGGAGCAATGCACTCAATAGAGAAGAGCCAATGATGCGGAGCTCCAAATGTAAACGGTGCAAAGTAATACCGGTGCAGAAAACCAAGCCAACGAGACAAAAAAACAACAATAACAACAAGAAAGTCTCATGCTGACTAAGCAGAACAAAACTTCTGAGGAAACTAGAAAACTTTAGCACAAACTATGGAAATCTGCTGCCACTTTTACCCCATAGAGAAGATTTTGTCTAGAATGTCACATTGTATGGTTTGAAATTATATATGTAAAACGTGTTTTTTTCGGTATTTTTCATGCATTCAGGAATAAACAATCTGAAATGTGCATTTTGTTTGTTGTAAAACACAACATTGATGTAAAACAGCTTAGAAATAGAATGAGGTTCATTTACTTCCTGTGTAAAAGTGCAGACTGATAAGCCCGCCTCTTTGTTGTAAAGGGTATGTTATTAGGACAATGTATAATGACATTAAGCAGGGGTAGGCAATTATTTTGTAAAATTGTAGTTTTTGTAGTTTCTGTGTGATGCGTCAGTCCCACTTTGTCCTTAATTGTAAGTCATATATTATTATTATTTTGAACAGACTTTTTTTTTTTTTTTTTGAGCCTTGGTACTGATTTTATGATGCAAATTTTGTTAATTGGCAAATATCGCCTATTGGCCACAGCAAGAGGCCAGTACAAATATTGGCTAAAATTAATCCATATCAGCCTATCTCTAAGAAATTCTACAAATGCATTTAATGCTATAGTAACATTTTAGCAACTAAATCAAATAAAAAAATATGTTCTATAGCTGAAAATCACAACAGTCACCTCTGAGGACTTCAAATAAAGCTTTTGTCTGACTTAACATTTTATCAGAATATATTTTGCATTGTATGAGCGAAGACCTGGAGCCAGAACAATCATCTGTGCTGTGCCAATCCCAAAGCCCTTTTCATCCATAATGAGCTTCAAACTCTGGACTTTTACAAAACTCAATTTGACAAAGTGTTTGTATTCGGAGATAAACTGTTCCAGGAGATTATTCATTAGTTTTATTGATCATGTTCTGTTTTGTCTGGCTTCAAATTGTGCTGTTCAAAATGGGAACAGTCATATTTTGGTCTGATTTTGAAGGTGAAAATATTACAATACGACTCTTTGGAGAAATGAAACAGCCGCTGAACAAAAAGTAGTTAAGTTTGGTTAACAATCAGAAATCCACTTTAATAAAAAAGCAACAAACTACAACTAGACTGAGGCGCAGATATGAAAGAAAATGAAATGTGTGAGGGAAGCAATTGTTGTTAGAGAAATCTTTCTCTTTTAATACAAAGTGTGTTCTAATATAATCAGTATCTACCTTATTTTTACAAGTCTCATCAAACTGTGACAGAGGTTAAACCAGTTCAAAGTCAGTCAAGGCAGCTGAACGTGTAAAACTATGGAAAACCAACACAAGTAAAAGTACACTATAAAAATAAAATATAAATAGGGAAGAGCCATGCATCAGGCCGGATAATTGCATAACATATAGGGCCACAATATAGGTTGTTAAAATCTGTTTCAGTAATGTTAGAAACTATTGCTGCAGCCTCTGTTAGCTTTACACTGCTCTACAAAATTTCCAAAGCAGCACTGAGCCAACATTCAACAAGATCTACGTAAACAGGACTAGCTGAGTCTGAACCAAGTGTAACCAGCATTAGGCCAAAATCAGATCAGATCTAAAGCAGAATTACACCAAAACTAAAATGGGCCCAAATCAGATCTAAGGTGCATCAAGAATAATGCATTACAGTAGTACTTGGAGCTTACTGAAACAGCCCTCCAACTCGGATACTCGAAGAGAATTTCAGCGCCAGAGGTAGAAAATCAAACATGGCAGCTTCTTGTGTTTTGAGCCAGATAAACCTCCGACAGTTTCATTAGTGATCGTCCGTTATTTTCTCTTTAGTTTGTCTCTACAGTTCATTGCCTCTGTGACTCTGCTCCTGCGCCGCTTATGTCCTTCTGCAGTTATAAATGTGCAGTTAAGTGCTGCAATGCTAATGTTTCTAACAGCTACACAAAGCTAATTTGAACAAAAGCACACATTCACTCTCTTGCAATGTTCTACAAACAGTATATGTAACAATGACAGAGTTGATAAATCGAAATAAAGAGATCTGTATTTTGATTTCCAAGCTATTTCTTACTTGATTGGCTCATTACTGTAAACGTAATTCGACTGGAACCACACAACACTCAAAGAAAATATCACTCTGAGGTTCAAGTTCCAACCTCCGAGAACAACTGGAATGCAGCAACTCTCAGTACCGCCATGTTTTGGTTTGAAAGTGTACTTCTAAATCACAAAGCTGCGCTGTGATTGGTCAGGCAGACATTGGCCGTCTTTACCCTTACAGTGAGGCTCTCTCCAAAGGGATTCTTTACATTTTGTGACAAATATATACATATGGTTTGAATCAATCAAGTGAACGCAACCTTTTGAGCTTATGTTGTTCCAAACCCAATATAAAGGAGAATAAAAAACAACAAAAACCTGATACTTACAATACACTTCACTAGCATACAGTGGTAGTATTTTCTCCTAATACTTATGCTAGTTGTAATTCAGACTAATACTACTTTATATGTGACCCAAAACCTCAAAATGACTTTCGGATGAGAGTCAAAATGTCTTGATCTTTGGAAACACTGTCCAGATGACAACTTTGAAGACTTCTACTATGGATAACTCCTGGACGAATGAGGGATTACACCGTCTTGTGACCCAATAGTGATAATTATAAGTTAGTTGCAAAATTGTCTGTATAATATCATGTAGCAGTTTTGTTGACGTCAATTTGAGCTTCATCCTCCATCCACAATTTCTAAAGACATCTCTCTAAGTATGCTAGCATTCAGATACAATATTTCCAAATAGATTTCTTAAAAACCCTGAATCACAGATGGCTTCCCTCATGTCCATTACACCACTGTATGCAGAAATTATGCAGAAAAGTTCACTTGTAAATGCCTCCTCCGTGTGTCACCTCCTTAATGTGTTTCTGGCATAAATCGTGCAAAAACATGCCAACTCGGGACATGTCCGTTTCTACATCTTGCCTAATTACTACAGTTGGTGCACTTGAAAACGCAGGGGGACGGCGCGCTCTGTCAAAACAGACTGAAAGGCCTGCTGCCACGGAAACGGCCTCCGTATTTATTGGACTCGCTGCCCAGGAGACGCGAGGTACTTCATTAGGACAAGTGTGAACTAAGACGTGTTGACATTCAGGTGTTCTGCTCTTACTGTCACATGATTAGGTAAGTGTCCTCTAAACCAAATGCATTGCACAAATCCACATTTCCATCTTATTTACTAGTACACTGTAGAGTAGAGGTGTCAAGATTATTTGTTAATTGATAATCATGATTATTCAAACCCCAAAATAAATGAACGAATAGAAGGAGAATAATTGTGACAAGTTTAGAAGCAAAGTCAAATACCTTTTTAGTTTGTTATAGAAACATGAGCAAAAATATCAGTTCAAGTTTAAGATGAAGTAGTGTCAAGCAATTTGTAATTTTGCCTTAGGCTGTGTTTGTCACTATTTCAGACAAAAAATAATATATATAAAAATACTTAGAGAATATAATAAATTTAGAAGCAAATCAAGTCATTGAATAATCCCTAAGGCATCTAAAAGTTTTGGTCACATTCAGAAATTTTAATTCACAAAACTGGTCGAAATCGTGAGAAAAAGTGACGTGTTAGGCAATGAGAAAGCAAGAAAATATTATATTAAGTCTTTTGCAGATTATTCCATTGCACTTTAGCACCGGCACATTAAAATTGTCGCTAAACTAGGACAGACCAGGGCAGAATACTCTTGTCTCCAACTGTAAACATCAGCAGTGTTCGCTTATATTGTCGTATTTCAGACTAAATATTACCCTCTTGCATATCTTATTCAGATTTGAGGAACATACAAACCTTGCTGAACCTATCTTGTTAAGTTGTTCATACCTGGGTAGATGAACCCAAACATACAGTAAGCCTCTCTAGATAAAACAAAAACATGCTCCATTCAGCAAACACTCTGCACACTATAGGTAATGATCAAATGTTGTTCAAGTTTCTAGTTTTGGCTAACCAGAAACACATTTTTTGAGGTTTTAAAGTTGATCTCTTCTTTGTTTAGATTTCAGAGAGAACATTTTGCACTAAATTGACCTGTGGCAGCAACGTGGCAGAGAGGTTACTTGCCTTGCTGTAATGATGTTGCAGTTTTGATTCCCAGAGCGGACTGGAGTGCTTTGTGGATTTTGGATCTGTGAATTCACTAAGTAAAACTTGGCTTTTCAATGAATAAGAATACAACTGTAGTTGTTAATGATTTAAGTCAGGAGTTTATGTAGATAACAGTTGCTGGGTCAATTTTCATCAAACAAAAACAGACAAAATGACGGAATTCCCCCCAAGGAATAAAAGGAACAATGTACTTATTGTACTAACATTAAGCCATTGTTTACTTCCTCTGACTGAAAAATTTGCTAACTGCAGGATCAATACTATTTTCATTATCATCCCATCCTGGTCTGTCCTAGTTTGGTAGACGGCATGTATGTTTAGGCCTTTTTTCATTCTTCTAATTTTTTTCACCACCCAAAATCAACAATCGTATCACAACTAATAAATCAGCTAAAACTTCACAACAGAGGCAGACAACAATAGGCTTGGAAGAACCGAACAATTTGACCTGAAACTTTTCAACACCCAAAAATACAAATTCTTTGTGTAAATGTATATGCTCAACAACCACTTTACCAGCACTAAACCAAAATTATTATAGAATAAAGCAAGGATAAGCATCAACTTAAACGTTACTAAAACTCTGGAAAAATTATTAAATCAATGCATGGAGTATAACTTTCCAAAATGGGCTTCAGTACTAGAGAATCACAGTCAGCTGCATATAGTAACACATTTGGACACTCTCCATCACTCGCGCTGCTCGAAGCTGGCAGCGCACACTTGGCCCGCCTTGTTTTGCCTCTGCATTTCCGAAGGCACTTTTGGTATTCGCCGCTGCACAACACATCCATCACACGTGAAATCAAGGACAGTGGCATCTTGTTGGCTGTCAGCGTACCCCCCTGGTCCCCCCTTCTCTCTCCGCCGCCGCCTGATGTAAAACACAGACGGTTAGGGAGTAGTGGAGTGAAACCAAGGACTTCCGAGCAGGGGAGATTTGTGAAGGGATTTGGAGCTGAATTTTAATTGGCTGTAGATTTGATTCCCCGGCCTAATCTGATTGTCTTGATGTAAAATGCCTCTCTAAACTGCCAGTCACAAATTTACAGCTTCTTCGAGCAGCGAGCGGCAAAGAACAAGATGCTCACTTCAGTGTCTCAGCAGTGACTTGCATTTAGAAGAGTACTCTATCATTGAGAGTGCACTGTTTGTATCTGGTTTTGTAACTGAGAAATGTTTTAGGAACTGTACACATTTTACATTATCGATGGCATAAATAACCAAACGATTTAAAGGTGGAGTGACTGATTTTAATGCTGCGAAAGGTCTGTCCAAAAGTTCCTATCTCTCACAAATCCTCTGGCACATGACTAACATCCACATGCAATCTTTTTGGCTGCAATTATGGCTTAAGAGCATCTTTTTGCAGACTGCAAAGTGAAACTGGAGAGGATCACTCAAGCACAGCCAATCAGAGAGGTGCTATCTATCTATCTATCTATCTATTGGTTGACTATTGCAGTAAATCAAGTCCAAGCTATTTATTCATGTAGTTATTTGACAGCCACGGTGTGCATTAATGAGCATTACGGTAAAATGTACCAGTATTAGTCAAACGGTTGTTTTTCAGCAATTCACAGCAATGAGATCAGAGGCAGTCTTCACCACTTTCAAAAGTCTTTTTACAGTTACAGTAGCGCTAACGATGGTGACAACAAGCATGCTAACAATGATAATGCTGGGTTTTTGGTGAACAAAACCTTTTTCATCTCGCAAGCTACTTTTCGACTCAGCACATTATTTTACTGAATTACCAATGTTGACAATTTTTATTTTCATTGACCTAAATAGTTGGCCTGTTTAGACTTTCTTTATTAATGTAATGATATTTAGTAAAATGTAAGTTATAAACCTCCTACAATGCAACACTTTATATAAGAAAATAAATAATTGTGGCTACAAACAAATAAAAAAAATATATACTGTATATAGAGTTCAAGCTATGGTTTCTCACTTTGCGCTTCAAGCTACTGTATTATGAGTGATTGGTGATTGCCATCACCAATTAAACAAACTGTTGTAGGTTTGACAACACAGCGTGAGCAGCTAGGATTCTGTGGTACTACCTGTCTCCACCTACTGCTCCTCTCTATACTGTCCCTCATTTGAGCACTGGTCCAGCGGGCCGACAGTGGGAGCATTCTGCTGTCACATCGAACTCACGCTTGTAGATCGCACTTGTAAATGGCAGTTGTAGACCGTGGTTATAGTTTGCGCTTGCTGGTCGCATTTGTAGGTCGCGATTAAAGTTAATATAAACAGACAGGGCTTTGGGATCGACTGCCACTGCCTTGGAGATCGACCGGTTGATTGCGATTGACAGGTTTGTGACCACTGCTCGATTATCTTCGGTATTTCCGGTAACCTGCAACTAAATATTACTCAGATGCCCTGAAAACATATCTATTCTGAGAAAAACATATAATGATAATAATAATAAATATGGGGTTGAGTTGTTTCATAGAAACTAATCGGGCAGAAATTATTTAAAATTATTTATGCTGAATAACTTCATTTATGTGTTCCCACTATCTGCAGATTACAAATGCTAGCTAACCCTGACATGCTAATGCATCCAGGCCAGTGTGATGAATGTAATGCCCAAATTAATTGATCATTTACACACTCAGGGTATCTCTGAGAACTATCATAACTTATTTGGAACTGATTTGATCTGTTTTTAAAGTGGGAACTGTGTTAGACCAAAGTTAAAAGCTTAATAAGGCTTATTTTCCTTATGTGTCCTTAAAAAATAGCTTTGGGACAAAATGCTGCTGCTGACAATTGTACTAAAATACTGACACTTAAAAAAGTATCATTCATAACCTCAACTGGCCTCAACTTCTTGTGCAAACCCTTCACGTCAGCCCCGTAGAAAACAATTACTGCAATAAGAATCAAACTGTTTTCTTGACATAAACCTCCACAGGCACAAGTCACTGTTCGGACTCATGACTATAACATCCTCTCATCTCTTTTTCTTTCATTTGTTCGATTTCCTCATTTTGAATTCTTCCAGTGTGTCCTCCCATGTCTCCTCGTCTCCTCCTTCCTTCCCTGGCCTCCTCCGACCTTGTCAAAGCCGTTCAGACTTCGCTCCTCTCCTACGGTCCACCACCCTTGGTCCAGGCCTTCAAGACACTAGCTCTAGGACAAGTTCGCCCTGTGCCCCCTGCTTCTCTCCCCGCGGCGGCCCGGTCCGACTGTTGACAGGGAAAATACTGGGACAAGAGCGTCGCCATGTCAGCCGCAGTCTTGAATAGGTAAGTCATTTCACTGAATTTGTAGCCAGGCTGAACTTAATAAGATGCAAATTAACATTATCTGGAATAAGGTCATTGCATAAAACATGGCAGCCGTCAAAGCTAGCCATTGTAAGTGGCAAGAAATGCTAATGGCCAGAATTGTAGCAATCGCAGAAAGTTTAATAGACACCAGAACGGTTTTGAGTGGGAGTAATTATGCGGTTAAATCACACCAGCAAGAAACTGGATTATTTTTAGGTAAATTAAAACAGAATGATTCGCGAAGTTCACTTGGGATACTTTGGAAACAACCTTTATGAACTTGTATGCTCAACTATTAGAAAAAACAACCACGCTTTCTACTTAGAATGTCTATTTTTATAACCAAACGTTTAGTTGCTTGAAAATTTGCAAGCAACAGAAAGAGTAAAAGGCCAGTTAAAGGACAAACATAATGTTTTTCTTTTTTACTGACAAACCTATGCTAATCTTTGTCAACTTAATCAAATCACTGTTTCTCATTTTCTGTTTTACTGTTTTAGATGAACCGATTAAACTAATACGCACTTATCCATGCATTTGCTGCAGCTAAAATCATAAAACAAGACTTAAACTTTCCCTAAAGATATTTCTTTATACAATCAAAAGCTACATACTTATGAATGGAGAGAAAAAAAAGTCTAATGTTTCTATCCAAGAAAATCAGCTGATCACTACCTGGAAAAAAAATAAAATAAAATTATAGTCGATATGGCCGATATGCCATTATAACTTGCAACAATTCTTTTGCAACAATAGAATTTTCCCATTGTGGAAAAATAAGGATATCTTATCTATTCAAACTATAGTGTCCAGAGACTATTTCATCCCAGATGCCCAAGTGGTACTTTGAAACGGCAGACACATTTCCAAAATTCTGCTTTGCTATCAGGTTTTCTGTCTTTGTAAGTACTTGGTATAAGAAACAAAAACAATGTTTTCTTAATGTGAAAGTTTCATATATTCATGGGTTCCAAACTGATAGAAAATTAGCAGCATTGTCATAGAAATTAGGAAGAAAAAAACACTTCACAAAAGTTCACTAAAAACTACTGCACAATTAGTCGGAAAATAGAAACTCATGATTATGTCTGAATATCTATCTGGACCTCTGTCATCATCAAACAAACATGAGTGGAGCTACTGTAAGCTAATGTAAAACAAACCACAGCTCTGTAGTGATGAACCGTGAGCGTGTCTTACCCAGCAGGATGACGATACACAGCAGAATAGCGATCAGAGCTCCAGTGCTGAGGCCGGCTGAGGTGAGGAAAGCTCGCTCTGACACACTTTGAGTCGTCCGTGTCTCTGACAGGGGCACACTCTCAGGGTCAGGGTACTGGTCCCGCTCAGGGAAGGTTCTCCTCCGTCCCAGACCACGATGGGCAGCTCGTACAGCTCCTGGGTCAGGTGGTTAAAGCGCCGGCGTCGAGCGATGATACTGGCTGAACTGTCTGTAGAGAAAAACAAAGACAACATGGTGTTCAAATTCTCAGAAAAAAAAAACAACTGCTGTCATTTTAGACATGTATGTGGAAAATGTATTTGATCAGATTTTCAATTTTAAAGAATGCTGAAATTCTCATTTTGAATTTGTATTCTTAGAAAAACATTTTTCGCATATATGTATTCAAATATTCAGTTGTTGAATATCACAAAGCATGTTTTACTTTTGGTATAACTTTCAATATGGAAAATTCACCCTTAAATATTTCTGCAGAGAAATACCAGTCTTCAAATTCAATACTCTGTGAGTGTAAAATGCATTTTAACACAGTGAGATTGAGAGAGAACATTTTGGCATTTTGAGAGTCAGATTTGTAAGTTTTGCATTCAAAATCTAACAACCGAAAAACAAAAGAAAAGGAGAAAAAAAAGTTAGTCAAAGTCAAAAATGTCAAACATGATTTTTCAAAGTTAAATATTATATAGATAATTCTTTGTTGTCAATTTTGCTAAAATAAAAACACAAACAAACAAACAAACAAACAAGTAAAGGCCAGCAAAACATTAACCAATAAAAAAAAAATGTCCAATGTCCTCATCTATGGTCAAACTCCCCATCTTCCAAAGTAGGTTAGTGGCAGTGGAGAGTGTGTATGGCTCTGGGCAGTGGAAACACATTTGCATCATTTCAAAAACAACAACAGTTGCAGGATTTGGCTTTCCTAATCTTCCATACAACCTTTAAAGGTGCACTGTCTAACTTCCTGAAGGTGAAAAGTCAACAAAGAAAAAAGTCAACTTGCTAATTTACAAAGCAAAAACAATACTTTGAGAAATTCTGAATGGCTCTGAAAACATTTTAAGCCATAATGTGAAAAATTACAGATACAGCAAAATTTTTTCCATAGAAACAAATGTTAAGCGGCAATCTTAAAGCTCACTCAAGGGCATGTTTTTATCATTTATTTAGTGCAACAAAGAAATCTAAATGACAAAAAAGCCAAAAAGTAACACAGTGAACATTTTTGCAGCATTCAAAATTCTAATTTTGCTTTAAGTATTACAATCTTGAAATGTCTATGTGGCTTTCAACTAGTTTCTAGTGTCAACCAAAGTTATCTTTTAAGCAGTTATTATGGTGCATCAGATCAACTGAATGTACATTTAGCCCTTCAAGAATGCTTTACAATGTTAGATTCATTCACATCCCAAACTTCTAGGTGGTCATGGCTCTTGATTGTTAAAACAAATCACACTTAAGACTAAAAAAGACTGAACAAAATAATAATCAAACATCTCCAAATCTCATCCTCATGTGCTGTGGTCAACCTCCAAAACACCTGAATAAAATCAAGATTTGGAGTTCAAAACGTCCTAACAATTCCATTTGTTTCTCTTGTAAGATTGGCGTATTTTCTCATGCCTTAGACTGTTTTTGTGAAGGCAAACCATTGAACTGTAATATTTTAATTCCTCGGCACGGCAACTGATACAAACTCTCTTTTAGTTGGAAAAAGAAACGCTACACCTTTGACAAAACAAAGCTGATCGTCAGTATACTCTGGCCCCGCTGCGCACTCCTACGCCAAATCGCATTATTTATACAAACCGTTAAAGGTGAGAGTCATTAGAGAAAAAACAATAATAAAATTTCCCATTGTAAGTCAGAAAGTCAAGCTGCTGCGTTCTTTCTCCCGAGTATCCAGGCTAATTAATTTCAAAGGTGCTCCGTGTACTATTTTAATGCTCGTCGAAAGAGCAGCTACCTTGGTCTCTTCAGACACCTCTGCGGATGAAGATAAACCGGATTTCTGCCTTAAAAATGATTCTGTTTTCGCCGAGAATATAACAGCGGTAAATGAGCGTCGGAGAAGAGCTTTCCAAACACACCGGAGAAACAAAGAAGAAAGGAAAACAACTTATTAGCCCCCAACGCGATCAAAGGCGGGACACTGGCACCACTTCACGTAGGATTAACGCAAAGGTTTGAGGCGGTGGATTTTAGGTACGCTTTGCATTCAACTCTGAAATATGTGTTTGGCTTTCTAAATGTCTGCATATTTTGTTTATTTTACCTGGAACAAGGTGTCTATGTCACATCTTTGTTTGAGCTGTAATGTTTCTTGGAGGTGGGGATAGAAAATAATTGCTCTGCAGGTGGTTCTGTGCAGCTGAATAAATTGAGCTTGTTTCTGTCTGTAGTTTATTGAGATTCTAGTTGGTTATGAGAGCCTATCAAATTATTGTTCCTGGGGCAACTACTTAGTAAAAATGTGTATTATGTGACAAACATTTTGACTGTGATTTGTCTCCAAAGGTCACTCGGACCTAACTGCAATGTGTCTCCAGAGTTCACCTGGACATGACTGTGATGTGTCTCCAGAGTTTATCTGGACATGACTGTGATGTGTCTCCAGAGTTTATCTGGACATGACTGTGATGTGTCTCCTGAGTTCATCTGGACCTGACTGTGATGTGTCTCCAGAGTTCACTGGACATGACTGTGATGTGTCTCCAGAGTTCACCTGGACATGACTGTGATGTGTCTCCAGAGTTCATTGACCTGTCTGTGATGTGTCTCAGAGTTTATTGGACTGACTGTGATGTGTCTCCTGAGTTCACCTGGACCTGACTGTGATGTGTCTCCAGAGTTCACCTGGACCTGACTGTGATGTGTCTCCTGAGTTCATCTAGACCTGACTGTGATGTGTCTCAGTGTTCACCTGTACCTGACTGTGATGTGTCTCCAGAGTTTATGTGGACATGACTGTGATGTTCTCCTGAGTTCATCTGGACCTGTCTGTGATGTGTCTCCAGAGTTCATCTGGACCTGACTGTGATGTGTCTCCTGAGTTCACCTGGACCTGACTGTGATGTGTCTCCAGAGTTCACCTGGACATGACTGTGATGTGTCTCCTGAGTTCATCTAGACCTGACTGTGATGTGTCTCCAGTGTTCACCTGTACCTGACTGTGATGTGTCTCCAGAGTTTATCTGGACATGACTGTGATGTGTCTCCTGAGTTCATTTAGACCTGACTGTGATGTGTCTCAAGAGTTCACCTGGGCATGACTGTGATTTGTCACCAGAGTTCACATGGACCTGACTGTGATGTGTCTCCAGAGTTCATCTAGACCTGACTGTGATGTGTCTCCAGAGTTCATCTGGACCTGACTGTGAAGTGTCTCCAGAGTTTATCTGGACATGACTGTGATGTGTCTCCAGAGTTTATCTGGACATGACTGTGATGTGTCTCAAGAGTTTATCTGGACATGACTGTGATGTGTCTCCTGAGTTCATTTAGACCTGACTGTGATGTGTCTCAAGAGTTCACCTGGGCATGACTGTGATGTGTCACCAGAGTTCACATGGACCTGACTGTGATGTGTCTCCTGAGTTCATCTAGACCTGACTGTGATGTGTCTCCAGAGTTCATCTGGACCTGACTGTGAAGTGTCTCCAGAGTTCACCTGGACCTGACTGTGATGTGTCTCCAGAGTTCACCTGTACCTGACTGTGGTATGTCTCCAGAGTTCACCTGGACCTAACTGTGATGTGTCTCCAGAGTTCACCTGGACCTGACTGTGATGTGTCTCCAGAGTTCATCTGGACCTGACTGTGATGTGTCTTCAGAGTTCATCTGGCCCTGACTGTGATGTGTCTCCAGAGTTCACCTGGGCATGACTGTGATGTGTCTCCAGAGTTCATCTGGACCTGACTGTGACGTGTCTCCAGAGTTTATCTGGACATGACCGTGATGTGTCACCAGAGTTCACTTGGACCTTAGTTGGAATTTTTCAGTTAAGGTCTTACCCAAGCCGTTCACAACATTAGTCAAATGCAGAGGACCAGTATGACGGGTGTATTTCTGATTATGAATGTTCGTGCAGGAGTGAACCGCATGACACAACCGAACTCTTGGGCGGTCTCCATTTAATCTGGATTACAATAAAACTGAACAGCGTCAACATGCGCTGCTGGCAGTTGGCCCAAACTTTTCCACCTTGGGGTTTTGCAAAAGGGAAGTTTTGACCCCCAATTTACACTAGTGCATTGCAGTGACACACGCAGAAGAAACATAGAAGAAGACATCATAACACAGCGACCGGATGCCAGATATGTAGAACAAACAGCAACAGAAAGACAATTTTGTGTAATGACAAAACTATAGGCTATATAATGAACCGGTTACACAAGTTCCCCTCAAAATGATCTCTCACTCTAATTCTTAGTCTCTCATAGCCCTCTGCACACTACAGAAGATCTGACTCGTTTTAAGCCTGATGTGCCCCTCTATGAGTTTCAGGAGGTGTGGCCAGAGGAAGAAATTCTGTGGTTTCTCACCTTGTGTCTGTGTCTCACTGCAACTCTGTTATGACTTTTTGTCAGGTTCTTTTTGAGGTTCACCTGCTGCACAGGCATGAAGATCTTTACCACAGAAAGCATCTGGTGCATCTGTCTTGTGACAACGGCTGTTACATTTTAAAATTAAAGAAGAAACATTGCCTCATCATCTGTAAAATGAAAACTTATAATAAGCTCAGAATAAGGACAATGGGCGAGGATAGGTGGTAAGTGAAAACAGGACTTTTCATACCACTGGAGCAGGACTAAAAAATGTTACTCAAACAGGCATGAATCAAATCTATACGACTTTGAGTAAACTAATGATTGAAGACATTGCTAAAAACTATTTCTTACTTCCATTTCCTGCTGCAGCTTTAACATAAATCTATATGTGCTGTGTTAATGATCTTTTCCCATGTGCTAATGCTACATTCATGCGTGTCCAGTGAGTCAGACCCAATCGTTCTCCCATCAGTTCACATGACTAACAGGAGTCTGTAATATGACACACACAAAGCCCAGGCCAATATATATTTATAGCACAGACTACATGAATACATACAGCGTGTTTTAAAGGGAGAAAGTGCTGAATCGTGAATGCGGGCGGCAACCTTTACAATCTTTTTTATTTATTTATTTTTCTCATGAAGCAGCGAGCAGTGAACGCCTCCTCTGCAGCTGCACCAGCGGGACCTCGCCTCCCACTCCAATCTCTGCTCCATCTCGGAATAATTAGAATGATGGACAGCTGGAATGACAACACGTACTTCAGGCTTTATTAAGTCAGACTTGCGCTATCACCGAATCAGCACATGCAGAGGAGGAGAGGAAATGTCTCTCTTTTTCTTTCCTCATACTCTTGTCTTCTCTTATCTCTCTTTCCCCATTTCTCAGCTTATCTCTCATTCTTTCTCACTTTCACTCTCTTTCTCCTCTGTCTCTCTTTCTCTACCTCCTCCCTGACTCTGACTCTCTCATTGTCCTTTTTCGCCCTACATTGGCAAAAATGACCATCTAAAATCAAGTTAAAATACTTAAAATCAAGTCCAGATCTACTTGAAATAAGTGAATAAAAAATGACAATGGAACAAGCAAATTTTGTATTATATAAGATTCTTAAAATTGTTGACTTAGTCCTTTAGAGCTTGGAATAAGATCATTTCACTTCATTGTACATCTCAAAACAAGTGTATAATGTGTGATAATCTCATGTTTTGTCTTAGAACATTGATAGTTTTGGTTTAACCCAGTTTTAGTCCTGGCAGTCGTGATCTAGTTCTAATTTTTTTTCCAGTTTCAGCACTGGCTATTCCTAACCCAGTTTTGGTCTGTCCACTTTTAGTCTGGTTTAGTCTAAATTTGATTTGATCCAGTCGTGGCTTATACCAGTTTAGTCATCGTCTGATTTAGTTTTAGACCTGGTTTAGTTCACTTTTAGTCCTGGTCTAGTGCTGGTTTAGCCCAGTTTTAGACTTGATCTAGTCCTGGTTTATACCAATTTTTGTCCTGGTGACGGTCCAATCAAGTTTTAGACTTGTTTATTCCAGTTTTAGTCCTGGTCTAATCCTAGTTTAGTCCAGTTTTAGACTTGGTCCTAGTTTAGTTCACTTTAGATGTTGTCCCGCTCTATTTATTTATCTATAGTGCACAAACAGTTTGGTTTACATTTTGGTTTGGTCCTGGTTTAGTCCGGTTTTAGTCTAATAAATTGCAAATTGTTCTAGTTTCATGAAATAAAATGTAGAAAAGGTTAAGAAAGCATAAATCCCGTTTTGTTTTGTCTTAAAACAAGTGTTTTGAATTCACCTGAGCTAAACTGGTCTTAAAGTGGCCCAACTAGTCATTTTTGGTAGAAATAAGATAAATGGACTAGAATAAGATATGGTGTATATCTTTCTCTCCACTCATCTCTCTACCTCCTCTCTTTCTTTCCCAGACTCCTCTCTTGCATCCTCTCACTCCTCATCTCTCTCTTTCGCAGTGTCTTTGTTTCTCTCTCTGTGTGGCCATATCTTTTTATTTCTGTTTCTTCTGTCATTTTCATGCCTCTTCCCCACATTTCCTTTTCTCATTTTCTTGCCCTCCACTTTCTCCTCTCTGACCTTCAGTTCATTTCGCTCCATTTTTTTCCTTCTCCCATCTCCCTCCTTCCAGCTGTCGTTCACTCTTCTCTCACACGCCATCTCATTCTCTATACGTTCTCTTACAATCTCTTTCTCTCTCTGTAAATCACACACAGCATGGAGGAGCGTGCAAAGATGACACAGAGATGCTGAGTGTTTGGGCGTATGGAAGCTGAGAAAAGACAAATTAGAGACAGACTGAATGTGAGGGTTTGTGGAGAAGCATGTTGTGTCTGAGTCACAGTGTGTCACAGTTACACTACGCTCTTTGCAGCTGAGAGTCTAACAGTGCGAAGTCGAGTTAGAATAAAAAATAAAAAAAAAAGATTTAATTTGGGATATTACGTGTTCTAACATTATTCCTTCATCAGAAATCTGAAGGTGTTTTGAGTTTCATTCATGTCAGTATAATGAAATCTATTTATTTATTTTCTTTTTTTGCATTTCCCAGATGTATGACGTCTCAGATCATACTGTAAGAACTTCTGTGCTGTATTCCATTCTACAAACCATCACCAGACTCAAACATCACATTGCTTTCATTAAATGGATAAGTTTAGGAGTAGGACTTGGGGTAAGTTGGACAGAAAATGTTTCCATGTGCTTCAACTAAAATCGGCGGTTATTTTGTAAATATTTCATTGTACATCCATGTTTTCTTCTGAGACTGGGCTGCTTCTTTGCCACTCCTTTTGCCATCAGTATATCAGTATAAGTCGGGAATTTGGTGCTCGCAACACAATTGAATGAGATTTTTTTTTACGTAAAATATCAGATGTCAAAGTAAAAGTACATCAGAGCATGTTTAAAGACAAAAAAATGCAATTAAAGACCGTCTGTCTAACCTCATACAATACCAAAAAGTTTTTCCTTGTTGACTAAGTAAATTACAAATAAACATGTATTTCCTTTGAGCAGGCACTAACAGCAATTATTTGGCCTGGAGGGAAGCCTCTTCTTTTATATTTCTATTGAAAAGAAATGCTTTTTAACTACATTTTTCACATGATGACATCAGGAAGTATCTATTCATTTTAAGAATGTAAGTATAGTTTTAACTTTCTATTTCTAATGACTTTTAAGATTCTGAAAGGCGTTTTCACACAAGAATGTACTAAGAACTAAGTCCCCACATTTGTTTAGCCCCTGCTTTGTAAGAGGAACTACCCTGTCCCCATGTTTGTGTTCACACAGCAACAGTGTTTGAGTGGGTCTAACTAGCTTTGGCATTTGCATCTGTATAATCTGGGGCATTTAAATTAAGTGCCTTTAGGGAAACAAAAGTTGTCTTTTTTAACTTTACATAAACTATGAAATATAAAACCCTAAACATTTCACTGAAATAATAATAAAACACTACGTGTTACTATTTCCAATACAGACAAATAGGCAGGGACAGGTGATAGCTTAATAAACAGATTTTCTGAGCAGTGGAGCATCAGCTGCAGAGCAATACAAGATTACTCAAACGCGCATGAATCAATCCAAATAAACATTAGATATCACCATTGTAACATGGTCAAAAAGTCAGACACGTGGATTTTATGCACTTTAGATGTATATTAGCAATCCTTTAATCTAATATTCCTAAATCCTCAACATTTCAAATTGTTAATCTGGTTCCTGTGATTCATCAGAACAGGAATCTTAACCCTCCTACACCCCCGGGTGCATTTTTGTCCATCGCAACTTTTCTTTTTCAATAACTTTGGCTGTGGTGCACCAAATCTCATGAAACTTGGCCAGGTTGTGTGTTTTTTGACGCTCTTTCAGATTCTGTGGTTATTTTTTGTGTCAAGTAATTTTTTAAGCCTATAATTCAAATACTCACACCCGTGGTCCTAGAGTGCATTTTTGTCCCATTGACTTCCATTATAAACACACTTTTTTAACACTACAGATTTGTTTTAAAATGTGATTTTAGAAATATTTTTTTTGTTTCTCACTGATGAAAAGGGGTTAAATTTTTAAGATTTTTTAAGCATTTTAATTTTTAGTTGCATTTTCTTTTTTCCTTGAATGCAACACAAACATGCATTGTGCATTTGAACCTACAAATGTCTTTCCCACTTCTGCTCAATTTTTTTTTCACCTAAAATATTTTTTTGTTTTGGGGGGATGCCTAAGGGTTGTCTGCTTGTACCTGAGTAAAAATTTTTAGATGGGGCCACTATATGTAGGTGTGAGAGAGCCAGAATGCAAGTGCAAGTCTAAAGTGTGAAAATCCATCACAATCAAATCCAGTCTAAATTACACCCTCAAATGTGGTCCTCTTGTATCCTCCCGTAAAGTCTTATTTTGACTTATCCAGACACACAAACACACTTTTTCACTTTTCCCCTTCAAACAGAGTCAGAATTAGAGCCATCAAACACTTGTCCAGCAGATAAACCCAAACAAAAAACAAAGTACAGTTTTGTTTACACAGGTGCATTTGAACGTAAACTTCATCGGAACGTTTTTGCCATTTGGCTCATAGTTTTCTTTGTGACTCTCAAAATGAGTGGACAAAGAGCAGAAAAGTGTTTCAGTATAAAGGTAGAGGTCAAATGTATTGATCCCTAATCATTGTGTGTATTTGATCCATTCTTTAGAGCCACTGGGGCGTCGGTCAGGAGCTCTGAGCTGCTGCAGTAGGTCTCTTATAGAACCATCTCCACATGTTGAGCTGGACTTAGGCAGGTTAAAAAGTCAAAATATGAAATAAAAGTGAATATGTATGAATAGAGCAGAAGTAAATGAAGAGATTGATGTGAAAAAAGTTGAAGAAAAGTTTTCAATATGTAAAAAATAATGGGATATTGTTAGATGCTATTACTTAGCCAGAGGTGGACCAAAGGTGTTTTATGTCTAAAAAATGGACTTTATGTAAAAACTAAAAAAGTGACCAAGTCAGTTTTGGCACTATTTTAGCACACCCCCAGCCTCTATAAATCCCACACTAAAAAGTAAAATGTATTGAAGTATAATGCAAAAATACCACATTTTCATGTTTTTCAATCAAAAACATAGGTATATAGTTTTTCACTTACAAGGCTTTTATGGGGTTAAAATTCAATAATTTATACATATTTAGTATTTATGTTTAGAGCAGGAGTAGATAAAGAAATTGATGTGAAAAAAAGTTTGAGAAAAGTTTACATATGTAAGAAGAAGAAGGGTATTGTTAGTGGTTACTGCTTTGTCATAGGCGGGTTAAAGCTGGGCCAATGGTATTTTTAGGTCTTAAAAGGACTTTGTGCCAAAACTATAAAAGTGATCAAATCAGTTTTCACACTATTTTAGGTCACCACCAGGGTCTATAAATCCCACACCAAGAAAGAAAAAAATTCTGAAGTATTTTGAAAAAATCCACTTTTTTCACTTTTTCAACATCAAAAATATGCTAATTTCTCACATACAAACAGCATTAAGGGGTTAAAATTGAAATATTTTTATAAAATTTATTATCTATGTTTAGAAGAGAAGTAGACGAAGAGATTGATGTGAAAAAGTTGGAAAAAAGTTTGATTTACATAAAAATAATGGGTGTTAAAAATGAGAGTGCATTTTTGCACTCTAGGACCACAGGTGTGATTTTTTCTTAAAAATTGAAATTATGCAAAAACTATAAAAGTGATCCAATCAGTTTTGGGACTGTTTTAGGCACCACCAGGGTCTATAAATCCCACACCAAAAAGAAAAAAATTCTGAAGTATTTAGAAAAAATCCACTTTTTTCACTTTTTCAACATCAAAAATATGCTACTTTCTCATATACAAACAGCATTTAAGGGGTTAAAATTTAATATTTTTAAAATATTTAATATCTATGTTTAGAGGAGAAGTAGACGAAGAGATTGATGTGAAAAAAGTTGGAGAAAAGTTTGATTTACATAAAAATAATGGCGTGGTTAGATTAAAATTTGATAATGGAGTGCAATTTTTTTGTTTTTTGCCACTTCTTAGGACCCAACAGGGTGTATTTTTTTTATATAATACTATTGAAAATATTGAATTGAGAATATACATAGTAAAAAGTGCATTTTTCACTTAGGACAAGTTATTTTTTTTAAAATGAATGCAAAAAAAAAGTGATCAAATCAGTTTTGGACTGTTTTAGGGCACCACCAGGGTCTATAAATCCCACACCAAGAAAGAAAAAAATTCTGAAGTATTTTGAAAAAATCCACTTTTTTCACTTTTTCAACATCAAAAATATGCTACTTTCTCATATACAAACAGCATTTAAGGGGTTAAATTGTAATAATTTTTATAATATTTAATATCTATGTTAGAGGAGAAGTAGACGAAGAGATTGATGTGAAAAAAGTTGGAGAAAAAAATGTTTTATAAAAAAATAATGGGTGTTAAAAATGAGAGTGCATTTTTGCACTCTAGGACCACAGTGTGATTATTTTAAAGGGTGCACGAGGGTTAAATCAAGAGGTGTACAATTCAATGAGTCACTTTGAGTCAAAAATGTCAAAACAGCCTTGTTTTAGTTTTCCGTAAATACAAAATATGATTCAAAATGGCTACTAGAACACTTGTTTCTAGTGGGAGCTATATGTGTTTGTTAAAATGGTAAAGTTTCTGTAAAATAGTGGACAACCGTTTCAGAGCAGAATTCATTCATGTTTCATTCTGGGAAACACAAAACGCTTTGCAATTTCTCTTATCGTCTGTCCATCATCCGCTCATTGAAACGCAGCAAAGATCTGAAACATTACATCTCCGTTCACTATAGGACAAGGTTTAAACTGTTTTTTATGTTAACAATTTAATGCACTTGTCATAACGAGAGCGGTCAGACAACAACGCCAACAGAAATCTAATACAGCCGTGACAGCTCGTGATGGCTCTTCCACTGGGACCCAAAACTGCACCTCCAGCGTTTACTATAATAACCAAAATGGCATCGAGTCAAATCAGCAATGCATCAAAACGAGCTGAGGGAGAACGTAGGTTAAATGAGAAGAAAATAAAGTTGGTACAAAGCCAAGAAAAGCACATATTACTCTGTCAGAAGAGAACGAGAAGAGAGAACTAGCACATCGGTTTAAGGCACCAATTAAACTGGTTCTTACTGTAAAGAAGGTTTAAATGGGATATTGCACTGAATTAACCCCAACCCTAAAAGTTAAGACTTAAGATCCATTTACAACATACAAATTTATTGACTTGCATGTGTCCACAGATACATAGAAACATACTGTATGTTCAATGCCATCAGATTTTTTCTGAAAGTCATTGTAGATCTGAAAAGTAATTCACATGGTGTTCATTTGTTGATGCTTACATTTGGTGTTTTGATTATGCAATCTGAAAGCAGAATGAGCCTCACATGACTCTGTGACTTGGGTTGCCAGTTTAGTTTCTCACAGCAGTGTTTCCCAATGTTTTTGAGTCATGGCACACCACCTCTTAAAATAGCCAAGTCAAGCTGTTTTGGAACACAAAATTATTGAATTTTGTGAAAAATTTCAAGACACTTTTAAAGTAAGCTCACCCCCTAAACTCCACCAACAAACACATTTAAAGTACAGCAAACTTATCAAAGAGTTGCCATCCAAACACCATATAAAAAAGTTGGTTTGCAACAAACCACATTTTGAAACTTAATGACCCTTGGACACAAAGGCCACTGTTTTCTTACAATGACCCTTCTGATTTTCCATTGTACATGTATTGTTTTCATTTTCTAATTAGTCTATTAAACACCAAAGAACAAAACTACAAAACCTCAGCTTCACAAAGACCCCAGGCATGTGCTTGTGATCCAAAAGGTTATGAAACCAACTCACTTTGAACTGAGAACAGTTTTAGTCAGATGTCACATCTGAACAACACAGTCTCACAAGAAAGCGTACATTTACCACAACACAAAACCAACACATTATGAGCATGGTTTCATGCCTTTTATTGCGTACTTATATGTTACGCCTTAGATAAAGCACAATATGAAAAACTATAAAAATGACATGAGATTTCACAGCGTAAACACACACGAGTTTTGGTAGCCACTGTGGGTGTAACACTGGGGCGAGCTAAACGTGGGGAGTTAGGGGCTTAACCATTGCACTATGAAGCGCTTTGTGTCTGTGAAAAGCGCTATACAAATAAAAGCTTACTACTTACTTAAAAAAAAAAGCAAAACATAATAAAAAAAAGTTAATAAAACATCCATGGAACAACCCAATAAACTGCTGGGTCAATTCTGGTAAGTATGTTGTGTGAAAATATGCCTTGATAAACAGTATTTTTAGTATTCAACTATTTAAAATCTCTTCTGGTTTAACATTAGACCAACTGAACAATCTACTATTGTGTCCCGAGCCTTATTTACTAACTAGTTTAAGCCCTGCTTATTGGCTCTAGTTTTAAATCAATTCTAATGCCTTGTAAACAGGAAAAGTGTATAATAAAGACCATTTATCGTTCTCAAATCCTTGATTTTTTTGGGGTTGCTTTTAGATCCCTTTTTCACAATCTTGACCACTGTGGCCTCTACAACGATGCGGCTAAATTATAGATTCCCAAGCCCAACTATAAACAAGGGCGGCCCAAACGCACTTTGTTCACGGCTGAACTTTGCAGAGACCAGTAAACAGCCGGTCAACCATCATGCATAAGGACCTCTTCTGAAAGCACCACAAGGAGGAAGCATGCCTCAATTATATGCCGTTAATTCAGTCAGAAGCGTGTATAAAGCACGTATGAAGCGGCGTACCGAGTCGTGTGTGTGTGTGCTGCAGGTGGGTGGTGAGAGCTCTTGATTACTGACAGCCATCTGCAGTCTCCAGAAAGCAGGGCACATAGGCACTTAGCACATTCACAGTTGTGCCTGTGTTTTGACAGTCGGCGGAGGAGATGTTACCCACGGCGACGCAGGTGACCGGGCAGGAACACATCAAGGGCTTTTAGCAGCATTTCACACTCCGACGCTAAAGAATGAGTAGGTTTAATGAGATGTGTTCGGCAGGCTGGAGTTACAGGAATAAGATGAGTCCAGAATAGATTGTACATACGGAGTACATAAGAGTTTGTCATGCTTCGTTTGACGAGGCTTAGAGTGGTGTAAAGTTTTTGTTGGTTTTAAAGTCAATTTGTACCGTCTTCAAAAACAAAAAAACATACGTAATTAATTTGAATATTTTTTTTGGAATATGTTAATGGAGGCAAGCCCATTGCTAAGAACAAAAACAAAAGAATTTAGGTAACAAAATGCTTTATTTATGTGCACACTTAATTTCATTTGATTCTGAATAAAGTACTTGTTTGGGATGAACTCACATTTAACCAAAATAGTTTGAACAAACTTTTGACAAGACAAAGAAGAGGGCCAGAGAAAGGTTATTGTTACAGTACAATTGTGAAAAGGATTAACTAGAAACAAGTTTGTTTAAACCACACAAACTTCAGGCTTAGAACAACACCAGATGCACAACACAGGGAGACTTTCAAGTCCAGTTTAGACAGTGCACTTTGCTCAGAATGCGCTCTATAGGCTATAAACACAGGCATAGGCACTATAGGCTATGGACACGGGCTCAACTGTTATCTCCTCATTGGGGTTGCAACAAATAATTATAACATTGCTAGAGAATGCTCTGGAAGTGTAGGAACAAACAAACAAGCAGACAAACAAACAAAAAAAAACATTCAACTTACACAAATTGTATTGTTTATCGTCATCATTGCTGCTCAAGCTGTGTATTTTTTATTTATTTATTTTTTTTGTGATCCCTTAGTTATGATCAATCAATTGCTGTAGCCCTGCTCCACAAAATTTCAGTTAAAAATCAGGTAATAGTTTGCCAACTGCCAACTTCTTTCTTTTAAGTTAATTTGCATAAAACCTTAGGAGTAAATGGTTTATTATTTTGTAGAATGGTTGCATGAGAACCATTCCAAGCATATACTTTTATTTTCCAAGCTAAAATAATACTTTGAATAACTTTTACTTGAGACTTTTTTACTTCCTCGTCTCTCTACCATCCATAAAAATAAATACCATTATTGTTTGAAAGCCTGCAGAAATTGCGGTTACGGTTTCAGAGTTCTCACTATATTTCCGATGCATAAATGTAATATTCATGGGCCTGAGTTTGCAAACAGCCCTGTGGAGTTCTCGCAGAAGTGGCTTCGTTAAGCTACACTAGCAGCCCGCGCTAACTGGCAAATGACCTGCTTTTTACACTTCTCCAAAAGCATTAGCATGACAGGCCCGGCGTCGCTTACATAACTTTGTTGGCACTTCATAACTTGCGGTGTTAAGTTACGGAGTCAAGTGTGAGTGAAATTTTGCACAGTGGAAATGAGGTGGGCTGTTGAATACACTTTTCTTCACTGTGCTGGTGCTACTGGCTGCATGCACTCAAACAGGTTTTACTAATCCAAACGTGCAGGAAAAAAGTGGACAAACACATACTTAAAAATGTGTTTTTCTGTAGCATGAACTCTGCTTTAGTGTATGGGCTTACTACAGCTGCTGAAGTGCTGTTGAGCAAGGTATGTTACTCTATGTGAATGTAAATCAGGGTTGCCAGATTTTCAGAGAGCACTACATAAAAACTTCCATAACAAGCATGCAAGTTAAAAGAATAAAAACAAAACAAAAAAATTATAAATTGTGTGTCACCACAGTATGAGTATGATTATTTTTTTTAAGGTGGAGTAAGTCATTTTCACACTGCAAACACAATTTAGGTTTTAAATCCTTCGACACATGGTTAATATTGACATTTAATTCATTTTTTGTTTCAATTTCAGTTTAAAACCATCCTTTTACACACAGCAAAGTGAAACTGGAGAGGACACCCAAGCTCAGCCAATCAGAGACCAGCAGCGGCTCCTTAAAAAATTCCACCAAAAATTTTGCAAAGTTCATCCGAGTTTGGCCACTTTTTTTCAAGCCCCGGTGATGAAAGATGGCCGCCACTTTACAGCGGCCAATGACTACACTTAGTGGCGCATTGTTGCCAGTTAGCTAGCTTGAATTCAGCTAACCTCCGGCCACTGAACATGCGCAGTTGTTCTTTCTCTCATGCGGACATGCGTCAGCTGCGTGGGCTCGCGTAACACGTGACCCACACTGACCAATCAGAGCGGGAGCTTGTGAGCAGAGCTGTAGCCGGAGCTAAAGATTAAAAAGCTATTTTTAATTAAACTGAAGACTTTTGAACCAGGAAAAAGTTCATGATGTGAAACTAGGTAAGATTTGTCACAAAGTCCAACCTTTTTGAAATGTGCAAATGATCTGTGAAGTGAGCAGCAGCAGTTTGTGATTACATTGTGCTCTATGGAAAAAAAAGCATTCTGGACTGAGTTGATTTTCCCGCTGCAGTACCAATGGAGCGGCTACTACCTCAACTTAAGATGGTGTTAAGCTAGCAATGTCCTATCCAGATATTTTAATAGATCCATGCTTTTTTCAGATTACAAATGTTCTTCCTGTTCATAGATGATGACATCATATAGGGAGTTGCTTAACGACCATGTAATAAATTGGGCCAAAGATCTAAATGTAACAGTGTAACTTGAGACGTAAAAAAAAACACAAAGGTATTTTGTTATTTATGTTTAATATGTAATGTCGTTGTCCCACAGTGTCAGTTTAGAACTCTGCTCTACTCCCTACTACTTTTCTTCACAAACTTGTTCTTGATTCATGTAAAACTATCATGTATTAATCTTCTATATTAAATTAAAATGGGAAATTTGTAGAAATCTGTCATATGCACTTTAAATTAACTCCATTCAGTTGCATTATGCATGAAAAAAAAATCTATCAGTATCTCTCAAAGTATCTCTTCAGAATAACTGACACTTGATATCTTACATTTCTTGTACAATGTATCTCTCAATGTAAACCTGAAACTCAATCTCAGAATGTACAGCTCAGTACAATGTTACACAGTGTACTGTATTACAGGACTTAATGAGGTAGATAAATGTTCTGTTGTGTCTTTGGCCAAACACTGAGTGTGAGTAAGACTTTAGTGGTGGATGACACAGTCTGGCAGCCTTGCTACATTACTCTTCCCCAGGGCAGCTCTGACTACAGTAACTACCAACATTAAGTATGAATGGATGAATACAGTACTAAATAAAGAATATAATGCATTAGGTAAAGTGTTACGTGACATAAAGAGACGCTAAGTCTGACTCATCTGTGTTCTGCTCATGTTAATATCCCTATAAAGGAAGTACATTAAAAACAGACACATGCACCTTCATCTACTATAGTTTTAAATAGATCTTTGCTGCCCTTTATGTAAATGTGAGCATCACAACAACAGCGGAGCATAAGGAGGAAGCAGAGAGCAGCTGAAAATAAGCTCCATGCAGAGGCTTGGTTGGGCACATCTCTGCAGACACAAGCCCACACAGGCAGCGTCTCTGTGGGCTTTTCTCATGAACTCTGGGGGTGTGTGCGGCTGTATACAGAGGAGCTCACTTTATTCTCCTGTCCCACTTTTGGATCCAATGCCCTGCTATAGTAGAAGGTAAGAGGTAAGTTTAGGCGTCAAGTTACTAAAATGAGTGAGTTTAGGCCTGGGGCTTCGTGTAGGTAAGATTTACCCATTAAACAAAAAAAATATACAGTATATGTCCCCATGTGGCTTCAACCAAAATTCATGGTTATTTTGCGTTTTGGCTTTTTGCTTATTGTAGTTTTGACATTTCGTGGTATACGTATACGGTTTCTCCTCTTGCCATGTTTTGCTTTGCCTTGCAACTATAGAGATCGACCGGTGTGGGTTTTTCTGGAGCCAATACCGATGCAGATTTTTTTAAATGTTGTCAGCCAATGCCAATAACAATGGACAATTTTCAAGGTCCATTTCTAAAGTCAATTTTCAGATTTTAGTTTTTTAAAAAACATAGCTGAGATGAGGTAGTACATTCAAAAAAGAAACCTTCAATGTAAAGCAAACCTGGGCCAGAAGCTGCCCACCCTTTGTTTTAATCAGGCCCCCAGCATATTTTTGAAAATAAACCCTTTACACTGTAAACCATTATTATCTAGTCAAAATGCTAATCCTATTTTTAGTTATTTTAGCCAAAAAACAATGCTAATATTTGGAAGCAATTTTTGACTGTTTATAAAATATTTTAGCTCGAATTGAATTTGCAAATTAAAGAAACACCCCAAAACAAATAAAATCATCTTAACCCAAATCCAAATATCGGATGGCCGATATATCGTCTATCTCTACTAGCAACATGGCTGCCGTGTACTTTGCACATGTGCAGTGACAGGTTTCAAAGCTCTATTCACGACTGACATGGCGTAGAATAGACACATTTCCATGAGACCGATAAGTGTTCACTTGGATGTTTTTCCAAATCTACAACAATCTAGCCATGACTACATTTGACTTTTTTTTTCAAACCAAAGATGAAAAAAGCAGTACTGAGCCATTGTTGACATTGCATTGCTAATTCTCTATGACTGAGGTATGTCTGTGGGCGGAGCTTAGATAAGTTAATTACCGGCATTATTGAAACCAGTCATTTCTCCTGTCCTCTTCTCTGTGATGTCGACAGTACAGCCGGACGCTAAACTCATTTGTGTCTGGAACAGAGCGGTGTAATAACAGTGGTGTGTGTATGATTGTTGCGTAACATGCAAAAAGCCATAATTAAACTCGACGCAGCACCAGGGAGGACATACTATCGGATTTCCAAGTCGATAAGCAAAAGCCGCAAGCAGCTTTATCTCACACACTATCTAAAAGCCTTGGACCGGGCCAAACCCAAGCAGACTAATCCTCATTGAACGCACTGATCCAGCATTACGTCTGTGTAGTTAAAATTTCAACATTTTAAGCTGTTGATTGCAAATGTGGCCATGCTCCAAAAAGTAAACTGTAAATAGTACTGTCAAGATAGTTGGTTAAAGGTCCTGTACATTTTTATACGGACTGAAATGAGCTTGGTCCAGTACAGATTTGTTGTCAAAGCATCTTTGGGAGAAAGCTACTGCAGTGTTCTATTAAAACAACAGTTTTGATTGTGTCTTTGGTGTCATTTTTGGCCACTTTAATGCAAACTGAGCAAATTAGAATATTTCAGGTCAAAATAGTCTCACACGCACTGTGTTTCTATGCAGGCCAATGCCATTTCAAATTCTACATGACTTCAGCATTGATTTGTCCACTCAAAACCATCAGCCCCTCCCTTCACCTTCTCTATTCCTTTCCAGCAGCCTGATATGTTTGAAATTTGTTTGTGGGTGGAGTTTCGGGGATCATAGGGAGAGTTTTGTTTGTCCTCAAAAGTAATTGTTTGTCCAGTAAGTATGCTTGTTGTTGTTGTTGTTCTTTTTTAGCATGGCTAGTTTTTTGTTAGCTTCACCAGGACAGTAAATATTTCATTAGAAGTAAGAAGTTGGTTCGATCCGCTCTGGCTGGAAGAACAATAACAAAGTTTGTTTCGGCTCTGACATTCATTCTTCAGCAATGAGCCGCAGCTGAACTCTTCTAGACCCCGCCCCCTGAGCCCTAACAACCGCTTCCATGCAGTTGCTATGTAGATTTTGATCACGGACAACAAAGTTTGTCTGTATTTTCTGCATGCAAGTGCAAGAACATTGACCTCGTCAGTATTGTTATTTTGTTGATCATTCAATCTTTCTATTAACAAATTTCAAACAATTAGCCAAATAGTGGGATGCTTTCAGTTGACGGCCGCACTTCCCCGCTGACCGGGGGGAGACGAGTGGCATGTTCGGCTGCTAAATACCATGCGGGCAGGGTAGCACAGAACTGTCAAGATTCAGCAGTGGAATCTATGAGAAATCTCGCCCACTTGAATTGGCCTAAGACTCACTTTGTTTCAGAAAGTTGTGAAAAGCACCTCTGAACATGTGGTGAAGAGGTGCAAAAAAGTTATGAAAACAAGGTAAGACCCATAGTAAGAAGGCTTTAGGTTTGACTCCATGGCTCACAGCCTCAAGTGTAGAATAATATACAATAAGCTCCTCTTGTCTCTCTTCCACCCAAACCCCCTGTAAAGGAGATTCCAGTTTTTGTAGAATTTTCCTGGTTAAACTGTTCAAATAACTTAAATGACTTTCTTTTAGTTTAGACAGAGGTAGTAAACACCTTATAAAATGAACTAAACAGGATATTAACATGCCAACATGATAGCATTTTCATAAAAACAAACAACGCAAATGACTACTGTCACTTCCAGGTTGTTTCCCCACTTAAGGCCCAAAGTCACTTGGATAGGATCCAGTCACCTGCTACCCCAAATGGAAACAAGCAGTAGACATTTATTACTTTCCACTTGTGCAATATGAAAGCAGAATGTCATATTCTTTTTACAACAATATCTAAAATACAAGTGAGGGTTGTTGATGACTTTTTGAGACATGAAGGAAAATGAACCCAAAGGAGATTGACAGAAACTCTAATTATACTCCACATTTGGCAATAGCTCGACAACACATTACAACGCAATTACAATAAGCACCGGATATTTCTCCAACTTAAGTCTGTGGCATTTTTAAACATCTGTAATTGCTTTTTTTTTTTCAAATGGCACGCGCATTATAACATTTCAAAAAGGTGTTTCATCACCGCAAATGGCTCTCTCTATTTAAAGGGCTTTTAGATGCCTCCCGATGCAGACATAATGGTTTGTATTATGTTTGACCTGCGCACTCTCCCATCGCGACAAACAAGGAAGTGCCAGGAACAAGGCTGGATTTGGATCTTGGACTGAATCAGTGTTTTCTTTTGAGTCGGAATCGATGTGTGTGATTTGTTAAACAGAGCTGTGGATGCGCAGGAACGGCAGCTATTGAAACAGAATAATGGCTTTTTAACAAATCTGATAGTGGGCGGAAAATGACTCGATGAAAGAGCCGCTGTGCGTTAGTTAATGGCTCTGTGAAAAGTTGGGATTGTTGAGCTACCTGCGATGAAAAGAAGAGGAGGAATCTCTGAGTATTTTAGAACACAGAAGAGTAGAAGTGGTTAGAAGTTTCAAGTGAAATCAAAAGTTTAAATATATACGCACATTTTCAATCATCAGACTCTAATCAAGAAGAAAACTAGCAAATTATCTCACCTGTCAACCGTCAAAATAGTTCAAACTACAATGAATTATAAAATAATTACAATTACAGAAAACTCACATTGCTTTTTGCATTACAGCTACAACATGTACATGACATTGTTCTGATAAGATCCTGATTTGGACCTGGTTTAATTATTTTTTGGACAAGAGAATGTGTAAAGTGGTCACAAACTTGCAACTGAGATTTATACAGCAACATATCATTCTGTTATGTCAGATTGAACCTCAGATTGAACAGTAATAAATACAAGCAATGTAAATTGTGCAGTTTTTGTGTTTTTGTGGTGTAAACAATAGTTTGCTTAAATATCTATAATTCTAGAAGGTTCTCAATAGAAGTTGCACAAAAAATACAGATTTAAATGAGCTAATTTGATTGATTGATTTTATTTTTTTTTTTTTTAGTTTAGTGCCAAAAAACTTTTTCATTGTTTACATAGTCATCCACGAATAGCCTGACTTTCTAAAAGGACTGGGCAGAAGGCTTATATTAACCCACCCCTTTCATTTCATTTTTATAATATATAATTTATGGATCTGCACAGTTATGTTGTTTACAGACAAATACAAAAAAAGACAATCCAAAACTTACATACTGTAAAAATATGTAGTAGTATTGCAAAGGAAGTATATTTACACCGTTCAGCAACAATTTCAACATATATACACTTTTTTATGTTTGATACAATCACTCATCTTGATATAGTGAAAGCAACAAGTCTTTATAATTTCTTTTGAAGTTATGAATGTTTGGACACTGCTTAAGGTTTTCCCCCCAAATATTCCATAAACTGATACACACTGTCTCTTTCTGGTGCTTTTCATCAAGCTCATTTTGAAATGTCCCCTTCCCATTAAACCATAATGTGTGTCTTTGTACAAAACAGTTGCTGAATTTTTCTTGGTAGTGCATTTGAGTTTGCTCTAAACAGAAGCAGCAAAGTGTACAGTTTAACAAGATCAACAATTTGCAATAAATTAGATGAAAAAAAACAAATCATTTGTGTGATCAATGTAATCAGCCTTATGAATCGTTCTCATTGTCCGTATTTGTAGTTTAAACAAAGGAAGAAGCTGGGTTTTATAATTGTTCCCGCAGTATTCAATACAATATATTAAGTATGGAAGAATGAGTAAACAATGCAAAATATGAAACTGATTATTGCAATACTTTTAACATTTTCCCCTATTTTCAAATGCGAAAATGCTAATCATTTTCTTATCCAGAGTAAAATTCCAGGTTTATGCTTGCTCCATCTGTAAACACAGCTTAAGACAGTCAAAACTTACTCAAGCTTCCAAGCACTTTTGAACTTGTTATGTAAGATGTAAAAAAAAATGTCTATTCAAGTGATTAATCACCTACTCAAACAACTATTCAATTACCAAAATGATTGTTACTTGCAGCTCTAATACAGTCCCTTTAATTGCATACTATACTTTCAAAATAATACTACAATTGTCCTTGGAGCCTCACACAATCTGCATTCAACAGTGATTCCACCTGCTGCTGCTGCTGCTGCTTCTCTATTAGCATCAGTTTTATGAAAGCAGTTTTCTCCAAACCATTTCAAACCATTTTCCCCAAACATCTCCCACAGTTCTGCTCATTGGCCGGTTTCTATTTGCAGTTTGCACCGAGCCAAGTGAAGTTTGGTCCAAATCCAGTGTCCTCAAACAATAAGTGCAAAAAGGAGGTCACGAGGGAGTTAGTGGAGTGAGAGAGAGAGAGAGGGGGATTTCTCATCATAACAACAGAGGGAGGCATTACGACTGGCACAGGCTCCAAACACAAGAGCAGGAGGAAAGTTTCACCATCAGATACGAGAGTCAACAGAATGCGCTTCGGAGTCTGTCTGCTCCTCAGATAAGTGTGAACACAGCAAAGAAGTTCTAATGCGCAGTGACAGTGGGCTAGGCTCAGACCCCCGCTGCCTTTGAACCAGAGAGAGAGAGAGAGAGGAAACGTATGAGCTTAGAAGGAGTGAAGAGATGAGGGGAGCAGTAGAGTGGAGAAGAGAAGGAATGGAGAGGCTTAGAGGGTAGGGGGAGAGGAGAGGAAAAGAGAGAGCGAGAGAGTGAACAGGAAGAATTGGAGAGGGAGGGAGCGATAGAGAGTGAAAGGAAGAGAGAGAAAGAGTAAAAGGGAGGGAGAGAGAGCGGAAGGGAGAGGCAGAGCATAGAGAAAGCGAAGAATAACACTTGGGAAGAGAGAGAGAGCAAGGGAAAGGGAATAGGGAGAATAGGGAGAGAAAGAGGAGGTAGAGAGGAAGGTAGAGAGAGAGAAAGCTAGTAAGTTGGAAAGAGAGAGAGAGGGGGGGTGATAGAGAGAAAAAGGAAGGAAGTGAGAAAAAGAAAGGAAAAGAGAAAGAAAAGAGAGGAAGGTCAAGAAGAAGGTAAAGAGAATATAGGAAAAAAAAGGAGAGAGATAAGAGAGGGAAAGGAGAGGAAAGTAGAGAGGGAGAGAGAGAGAAAGAGAGGAGGAGTGGGGAGAGAAAGAGAGGAAGGTAAGAGAGAATGAGATGAATGTAGCGAGAGAGAGACAGCAAGAGAAGGGGAAAGGAGAGAGAGAGAAAGAAAGAGATTGGAAAAAGAGAAGAAAGGATAAAGAGAGGAAAAAAAGGAGAGAGAGAGGATGTTTTAATATTTCTGAGGCACATAATGTGTTGCAGTGGTAGGTGGTTTATTTAGATAATGTACACAGACAGGTGTTCTCCAAAGTGCTTCACACAGCACACGTAGATCATCACATGCACAGTACAATTTGCTTTTTACTCTGACATATGGATGCAACTTTCCAACAACAATAACGACAAAGAACAGTTAAAATGTACTGTTAATTTTTACATTTAAGATCAGTTCAGTTGTTCATGTACATACTGTATATCATAACTTATTATTAAATATAGACACAAATACTACGTCTCCTTTAACGCAGCTTACAGTTAAATACGAGCTGAACGAGGCTTTACACAAATAAAACAATTCCGTGAATCGTGATCTAAGCTTGTTGGCTTATGGCCCACCTCAACCTCCACTTACACTGTACGTTATGTGCTGTGTGTGTTATGTAAAATGTGCAGCCAGAACAAGGAAGGAGACACTGCACAAACACTGTTCTGATTTTAGATCATTTATCTTGTTTTTTTAACAGTCTTTCTACTTAAACTTTTTTAGAAACTAATTTAGCTCAGGCAAACGCAATAACAGAGAAAAGACTTGTTTTAGACATCTTGAAAAATGGGAATAAAATTATATTTCTTAACTTATATCATGCACACTAAACTGAACTAGACCGAGACTAAAACTGGTCTAAAGCAGGACTAAAAGTGGACTAAGCCACGACTAGACCAGGGCAAAAACTAGACCAAACCAGGACTAAAACTGGACTAAACCATGGCCAGGACAAAAGTTGGACTAAACCAAGACTAAAACTGGACTGAACCAGGAGTAAAACTGGACCAAACCAAGAATAGACCAGGACTAAAACTGGACCGAGCCAGGACGAGACCAGGACTAAAACTGGAGTAAACCAGGACTAGACCAGGGGCCTCATTTATAAAGGTTTGCGTAGTTTTTTGCTGAGCAAGTGCGTACACCTAGTGGCCACAGGTGGCGTGCGCCACGCAACATCCATATTTATAAAAGCCTCCGTGCGCTCTCCTCTGCAATCTGTGCTTTATAGATCCCACCTGCTTCTAGAATCTGCGAACGTGAAGCAGCGTCTGACCACGCCCTCTCCACACCTCTAATTCACCATGAAAGGGGACTCATGAATAATATTTTAATAGACATGAGGCGATAATCAGTGGGTTTGGCACACGGGGAAAGGCAAAGAGGGAGGAGTCTGAGAGAGACGCACCATTCAGAAGCAGCAGCGCGCTCGTCACATGTGGATTTACTACTAATAAATTGTGAATGAAAAAGACTCTTGTAACGTAATGAGGCTCACCTTTTAAATGACTCAGATGTGTTTAACAGAATGTGCATGAGATTTGGCCTCGTTCACTCACATAGGCCTATATACGTGCACACGGAAGTCTGAATAAATGAAACGAGGCTTACGAGTGCGCGAGGGTGACACAGATGCCCTCCCTGAACGAGCCAAGAAGCGATAGGGAAATAAGCAGAAGCCAGGGAACAGGCAGCGTTACGAGAGAACGGGACGTGAAACTCCTTTGCTTCTTTGCCTGTACGTGCGCGCCCGTGGCACAGACACTTTAGACATTTCCTTTGCTTAGACAGAGAGAACAAGCGCTCTAACGCTCCCGTTACCTGTGGTCCATCCCGGGTCGGGCAGGCTCAGGCTGTGTGTGCGCGTTTGTGTCAGAATGATTTCTGTCAATCTACATTCTGGCGCATGCTGCGTAAAAAGTTGGACCTGCGTCTTGTCCAATGCTTTATTTATTTAACATAAGCCTCGCTCATGTGCCGAGAGAGGAGTTTTCTCTCAGGTCCGAGCGTTGTTTCATAAATACGTTCATAGATTCAGCGGCATTCTCTCTGGTATTAAGCCATAATGAAACACACACGCACACGAAAGCCACGAGCTTGTGCACGTGTCCGCACGGGCTTACATACATGTGTTGTAAATTAAAATGAGAGGAATAAACAGCCCTTGTCTGTGTTGGTCAACATCTGCTTTAAAGCTGAAATATAAATGTAATATTTGTATAAAATTATGATTTTCTGCATCAAACACTTCCTCAAACTCTCTTCACTTCTGCTTCTCTCCACGAGTGTCGTCTTTTCCTCGTGTCTCCAGCCTTTGCGGACAGCGCACGCATGGGTTCCAGTTTGCGCAGAACTGAGCAAAATCTGCGCCTAGTGGAGTTTTATAAATACCACCTTTGGCGCAGAGGGAGGTTTACGCACTGCGTAAGGCGTAAGCAAGCTTTATAAATGAGGCCCAGGACTAAAACTGGACCAAACCAAGTCTAGACCAAGACTTAAACTGGGCTAAACCACGACTAAATAGGAGGACTGAAACGTGGATTATACCAGGACTAGACAAAAGCTAAAGATGCTACTAGATCAAGACTAAAACTGGGCCAAAACTGGACAAAACCAGGACTATCAGGACTAAGCTGACATGAGCAGTGTCTTAAAACAAAAACACTAGATAGCCAGTTGTTTTGAGTCGTACAAACAAGACTTATTTTGAACTCTAAAGGACTACATGATTGTTCCATTCACAGATGTTTCTACTTATTTCAACTGGGTTTTGACTTGTTCTAAGCAATTTAAGATTTTCTAGTGCATAATAATGTAATGTAACATTTACATAATGCATCATAATACAACCCACAAAGATCTGTATTTCCCTGACTGACACATTATCCAGAAACACCCCTCCTGCATTTGTAGTGTTAAAACGGGTGTTAAATTCATCCAGCTTTGCCTTCATTTAACAATACTGGCGCAGTCGTCTCCATTAGCTCCCCCACTTGTTCACGCTGGGATTCCTGAAAGCAGCATATGGCGGATCAGCAGTGGATGGAGCCGAGGAGGTGTGCGAGCGCATTTATCACTAACAAAGTGTGGAGGAATCGTGATGGCGTCACACTTCAAACAAGAACAACATTGTGGGAAACATGTTGTGCTGCTTGGAGTGGGTGATGAGCCTGGCAAAGGCTTTGGAAATGAAGGGAAGGAAGATGCTACACGAGTCTCTGAGTGAGGGAGATGTATGTCTGTTTACTACAACGTTACTACTTAGGGCAGAGCACATTTGCCCCACATTTTGTTCTTACAGGCACAAAGTGGGGCAAAGCTGTAACTGATACCAGATAGAACACAGTGACATCTAGAATATTAGCAGCACACTGTAAAAAAGTCACGAGGACAAAAAGTTATATTAACCTAAATCTTTGTGTTGAGATAACTTGACGTTGTGAGTCAAAGAGTTTGAGCGAAAAGAAAGAGAGAGAAAGAAGGGAGAAAAGGGGGAGAGTAGAGGGAGAAAGAGTGAGAAAAAAAGAGAGATGAGGGAGAGAGTGGGGGGAGAAAGGAGGTAGAGAGAGAAAAAGAAAAGAGAAAGAAGAGGGAGAAAAAGGGAGGGGGCAAAAAGTGAGGGGAAGAGAGAGATAGGGAGAAAAGAAGAGTGGAGAGAGAGACAAAGAGTGTGGTAAAAAGAGATAAAGGAGGTAAATATATAGAAAGAAAGGTATAAGAGAAAAGGGGGAGAGATGAGAGTCAGAGCAAACTGAGCAGCAAAAGAGAGAGGAGAAAGAGAAAGACAGAGCAAGGTGAGAAAAGATTAGAAGAGGAGAAAAGAGATGAAAGAGAAGATGAAGAGAAAGAGTGGCAGGAAAAGAGAAAGAAGGGGAAAGAGGACATATGAGAGAGAATACAACTCACATACATGAGTTAAAGTGACATAAAACATAGAATTTGTGTATTTGTGGCATATTATGTAGGCTAAACCTGGCGTATTCCTTTTAACCAGTGTGTAAGATGCTTCATACAACGCAACAGAGATACCTGCCTAAAAAGCTTCAGACCAGTACTCAAACCATGACAATGTCAATTTGTACAACTAACTTCTATAAAGCACAATTGTCGAGGTCACGGTGAGCAAGGGACCTGGTCATAGGCATAATAGCACCCTTAAAAATAATTGCAGTGTTGTCATTTCTACTGCAACAACATTGCAAATATTAAAAGTAATAACATTTACCTATTTATGATGATGGTTTATGAACTTTTTCAAAGCTGCATGGGGGCACATTTTATTTAATTAAATATGGATTTTCGGAAGCTCAAAGAATCTTGCAAGTAAAGAAACTAAGGAAGCTCCTTGAAATGACAAGAGTGTCATTTATAGAATGTCTTTTTGCAAATTACTGTATAACACTTATAGCAGAATTTTTTTGCACAAAGATTTTGTAGACCTTCATGAGATTGTTTCAATTCTTTTTTTTTATCATGAGAAAAGATCATTAACTCTTACATTTGTGTTTTAAATGGAGGAACACAATTAACGTCAAAGTAAACACATAAATACAATGCTTATATATTACAGAAGGTATCTAAAGCCTTTTCCTCGACTAAACATCTTCAAAAGTATTCTCTGACTATAGAGTTAGAAAAGCAGAGTCATATTCTCTCTGCATACGATATTTGCTTTAGAAAAGTTCTCATAAAATCCATCTCTGTCAATTACAGAAGTTGTTTACTTTCACTTCAGCTCTGCTCGGTGTGGAAACAGATGTGTCTTGTTCATCCGAGTGTCATTTCTGTTATTACGTGTGAGTTTGTACCGAGCTGGAGAGGTTTAATTTGACAAATCTGACAGGAAGCATCCACAAGGAGAAGTGGACAGTGTCACTGTCACTTACACAAGAAGAAGAAGTCCTCAGAAGACTGGGTGGCCCTGCTGACATTCTATACTCTACCTACTGCTGCTGCTGCTGAGAAAGAGAGTTTAGAGAGAGAGGGAAGAGAGAGAGAGCGAGAGAGAGAGACAGAGACAGAGAGAGGGAGGAAGGAAAGAGAGAGAAGACTGTGCGGCCCTGCTGACATTCTACCTGCTGCCGAGAGTTTACAGAGAAGAAAGGGAGGGAGGGAGAGAGAGAGAGGGGAGAGGGAGAGTGAGAAGAGAGAAAAAAAAGAGAGGAGAATGAGGAGAGAGAGGGAGTGAGAGAGAAAGAAGAGAGAGAGGGGGAGGGAGGGAGAGAGAGAGGAGAGAGAAAAGAGAAAGAGAGAGGAGAGAGAGAGGAAGAGAGAGGGAGAGTGAAAAGAGAGAGAAAAAGAGGAGAGACAGAGTGAGGAGAGAGAAAAAAGTAAGAGGAGAGTGAGGAGAGAGAAAGAAAAGAGAGGGAGAGAGGAGAAGAAAGAGAGAGAGAGGGGGAGGGAGAGAGGAGAAAGAAAGTAATGAGAGAGAAAAAAAGAGAGTGAGGAGAGAGAAAAAAGAGAGAGGAAAGGAGAGGAGGAGGGAGAGGGAGTAAGGGAGGGAGGGGGAAAGAGAGAAAGAAAGAAAAGGGAGATAAATAGAGATATGGAGAGAAATTGAGAGAGGGAAGAGAGAAATAGAGAGAGACAGAGATTGAGTAATGAAGAGGGAGAAAGATGGAGAAAGTTAGAGAGGGAAGAGAGAGAGAACAAGAGAGGGTTAGAGAGGACAGGAAGAAAGAAGAGAAGGAGGGATAGAGAGAAAGTGAAAGTTAGGGTTTGAGATTGGGTAAGAGAGAAGGAGAGGAAAGGAGAGAAAGAGAGAGGGAGAGCGAGAAGGATGGAGAGAAGACTGCTCGTGTTTAGAGAGAGAGAAAAGGGGAGTGAGAGAGAGAGCAGACTCAGCTGACACTCTGCTGCCCATAGTGCCTAAAGAGAAAGAGAGGGAGAGAGAAAGAGAGAGGTGGAGAAAGAGAGAGGCAGAGAGAAAAGGAAAATACAGAGAAGTAGAGAGAGACAGCAAGAAAGAGAGTGAAATGGAAAGAGAGGAGAGTGAAAGAGAGACAGTGGGTTGTGTCAAATAGGAATAAATGAGAAAGCAAATCTAACAACATCAACAACAACAAAAAACTATTGATTTTCTATTTTTATCCAACAAGAGGTGAATATTTCAAAAAACAACAAGTATGACATCCAACATGGAGGTTTTAAGACAAGACTGTGCAATAAAGATACAGAACAGCTTATAGTATATATGTATTTTCATCTCAAGTCCTGGTCTATAGTCACAAATTGAAAGTGTGGATACAGATCTTGACCCAAAGTGGTCTAGATATGTCGAGACCAGGACTAAACAAGGTTCAACAAACATGATCATCGTCCTGATACAAGTGTTTGGAGAAAGGTTTGCAAGGCTGTCTGATCTCCTAGTGTTTGATTCAAATCCAGGCTTTGATTTCAATAAAAGACATCTCCATCTTACATACACAATGGCCATCCTTTCTGTGCTGATTAAAGCATACGTACTGAAGAGCTCCATGTACAGGATTTATGAAAGGGCCTTCTTTGTAATGATTTGACCTTTAAACAAGCTCTTAAGAACCTCAGCTGAGATTCGTGTATGTAGCAGCACTCTAAATTGAGTTCTACACAATCATGAATGGTTTGAAATGAATCTGTGAAAGGCATTGGGAAAAAGGCAAAACATGACAGTGAATTTCTGAAGCTGATTGGTGAAAGAAAATCAAGTTTTTATTAAATCCAGTTGAGACAAATGCATTCAAAAGCCATAATTCTGTTAAATATGCAGAACAGTCCCTATTTTGAGCCTTGTGTCCCGTGTCCCAGCAAAAGTATCCAAAACCATTGATTTGTCCCAGTTTTACACAAGACATGTCCCAGTTGTCCTGATTTTGGAGCATTTTGACACTTCCCAACAGTGAAGGGAGAAATACAAACTGGACGAAAATCTTGAAAAAAAATAAAATTTAAAAATGCATCAATTTGCACTGCAAAAGTTTGAGAGACTATACATGAATGTGAAGGAGGCTTGAATTGACTAAATGCACAAGAATCAACACAGTCTCACAAGAAGGCGTACATATAGCACGACACAAAATAGCATATTTTTAGCACGATATCAGTCCTGTTTTGCGTACTTATGTTACGCCGTACATATAGCACGATATGAAAAAGCGTAAAAATGACACGAGATTTGGTTGAAGCCACGTGGAGACGTTTTGTTCAGGTGAAACTGGTAAGTTTAGGCATAAAGTTACTAAAATGGGTAAGTTTAGGTCTGGGGCTTGGGGTAGGTTAAGATTAGATGCAGGATTTTGTTAATTTTCATAAATAAGAACACATCTTAACCCTCTGGGCGCCACCGTCGCAATATTGCGACACGTAACTTCACCGGAGAAAACGGCCTCTCTCTCTTGTTAACATCAAAAACACTGTTGCTACCTGCTTCCACTACATGGCCGACATCCAGAGCTTTCTTTTAAGCCCAAAATTACCATAGGTTCCTATTGGATAAAACTCAACGAGGGCGGGTCAAACGGGCTGCTTTTTAAGTCAGCTATGTGTGAAGAGAAGCGAGAGGGAGACGAGGCGAGGCGCGCTGATCTGACTTTTTGCGAGGCAATACTGGTGAAAACTTTCATTAGAGCGAAGGCTTTGAGCCTGATACTGGCAGATTCACGTTGTGAGGAAGACGAATGCGTTCTCAGACGATGAGAGCTGCGGGAGTGAGAGTGAGAATCGGTACGCTGAACTCAGCAGCGGTAGTGCCACGGCAGCCGCTCCGGGCGCTCCGCTTGGAGGGACAAATAACAGCGCGGACTGATCCGAAACAAACTTTTCCTGTTACAAAACACATGTAGCACATGGGGCAGGGATAGTATGTAGGTTCTAGAAGGAGGAGGAGAGTGATTACGAAGGTTAACGCCACCGGCTCGCCCGCCGAAGTCCCCCCCGGCATCAGTGCGAGGAGGCGGGGGAGAGCGGCAGGACGCACCGCGGAGGTTAGCAGGGGGAGGAGGCGGGGAGAGAGTTTACTCTTATTGGTGCTATTTCTAATTCATTATTCCTCTAAAAAATGAAAAAAATAAATAATAAAGCATGTATATCTCCCTGTTTTTACTGTCAAAAAACAATCTTATTCAGCGGTCTAAAAAACATGCAATAATAAAGACATAACATAAATAATATTCTACATATATACAATATATTACCATATTTATAATCTTTGATTAATACCTAACACTTTTCCAATTTATAGTAGAGCTCTATCTTAAAGTAAATTTAAGCTACAGCCTTTGGAAAGTTGGAGAGTAAAACCGCATTTCCACTGAAAAAAACCTTGGCGCCCAAAGGGTTAACAACCACCATTGAAATGAACGGGGACTGGGACGCAGACTATAATTACGCAAAAGAGCCGTAAACTCGTGCTAATCATACGTAATTTACATGTTGCGTTATGTCGTGGTATATGTACGCTTTCTTGTGAGATCGGGCTGCAAGAATATACCTATTTATCCGTTATTTTCACAAAAACTTGAATGTGTCCCAGTTTTTAATTTTGAAAATCTGGCCACCCTACCTCAACTGCCACAACAGACCCGCACTCTCTCCAGTCATTATAATAACTCAGTGACTAAAACATAACCCTTTAGACTGAACAAAGAAGACATGGACACTACTTCCTAGTGTCAAATGTGCATCCAAATCACAAAGCTTGCGCTTGTGCGTACCAAGTGTCCTAACACACGGTTTGAGAACATGTTGTACATCACATCTCCCTTTGCCAACACCACACTTCTCATGTCTATTCTCATACCCGCCTATATCACTTTCCTGACCCTCTCTCCATTACTGCTTCAGCCAAATCTCAAAAGCTTTGCCTGATAAAAGCTCGCGGACCTCGAGTTGAACCTCTTCCTCGTGCGTTGTGACATTGATTTCCTTCTCCCTCCTGTTTTTGTGTGTCTTTGTCCGAGTTTGTGTTCCGTCTTCTCTCTTCTCCTTTTTCAGAGGTCCGGCCCATGATCGCAGACGGAAATAGGCCGCGGGTTATTCACCTGAGAGGATAATGGTGTCGCTATGGAAACACACGCCGTCTCGCTAGTCCTGCCTTGGCAAGAAACGATCCACTTGGGGCGGAAAGAGAAAAGACGGAGCGCCGGGCAGTTATAATCCAATTGAAAACACAAAAAGCAAACATGCCAAGAGTCGGTGGCACTTGTGGGTCATTAGAGAGGGATTTTTCCCCCAGAGAAGGTAATGACAGAGAGGCTCGCGGCGCACGAAATGGCCGAGGACATTTTCACACCTCCGTATAGGCTTTTCTCCCGGGCTCTCTGCAGATGAGTGGAGAGAAAAAAGGTGGCTGGTCAAACTACTCTGCATGGGTCACAAGGGATTTTGGGGGATTCTCAGTTCACATATTCCAATTTGTAACACTGAGCTACATTTAATCACTCATGCACAATCAATTCTACTGGTTATGTGTTTTTCTCAGCCCCAACAATTACAGTTACAGCCTTAGTTTTACAATAATTTCATGTTAATTTGTGATAAATGTTTTTTTTTTGTTTTTTTTGTTCTTCAATAATGTCACACTGAATCCCCAGTGGAATTTATGTAAAAACTATAAATCTAGACTTGCTTAAGTCTAGATATCAGAATTGTATTCTAGATGTGAGAACTTTTAACTGGATAAGATTTAATTGCTTATGTAATGTACATTACAATTGTTTCAATGTGTTTCTGACTGGTTCTAAGACATCTTGGCTTAGAATAAGAACAAGAAATTGCAAGTTGCCAAGTTATTTGACTTGATATAAGAAGTAATGCCTTGAAACAAAGAAACAAATCTAGGTCACTACATTAAACAGATCTTAAATTAGTCAAAATGCTTAAAATTAGGATTCAAATCCTAAAATCAAGCAATTTTAACTTGGAATTTACTCACTGTAAGGATGCCTGTGTATTTGAGTTTATTGACCCTAATAAAACTATGTTAGACCTTAAAGGTATATTTATGAGTGACCATCTGCTTTTGTTCCTTTGAGGTAAGGCTCAGCTATAGGCTCTATGCAGTTGGCTTGTTTTGTTCAAAATAGCACATCCTGTACATACAACCATTTCCTGTTCAATTCATTTCTACGAGGTTTTCTCTACATCAGTTTAAAACAAATAAATACTCTTCAGATCAGACAGTTGTGGTTATGTTGCAGAAAACATGTTAAAGACTTTACACATTAGAGGAATATTTCACCAGAGACACTTGTGTGTTTAAAAAGAGACATGATTGTGTCTAAATGCTAACGCTAACAGGAAATGGTCGTATGTGCAGAAGTTAACTATATGGAACGTACACAAGTCAACTGAAATTCCATGCTCAGAGCATATTGCATGCACTCTGGAAGCAGCTTGACATGCACAGATCAACTTTGAATGCAAATTTCCAAGTTGTCTTGGAAGTCAGAGTTCTGGTTACTAGGGTGTAGCTGTAGTGAGAAACCTATCTAAAGGAACAAAAACACTGTTTAAAAAAATCTACTTCAAAAAGCCCTGCCCATTTTTTCTCAACTAAGGTATTTAAAAACAATCAATAGAAAAGCAGTTTAAACTTCTTCATTTGTCAGATGTTAATCATTATTCCCCAGTTTTCCAGTAGTTATTAAAACATGAGACGACGATCAATTTCCTACTCGACAACTGGTCTTTACCACAATTCCCAAACCAAATGAAGGCAGCCTCAGAACTCCATCTATTGGGAATGACATTATAGCAACACAGCAAACCTAGATTAACCTCAACGTGCTCATGTTCACATATTGAAATGAAGGAGATTTGAAGGAGAAATGACTGGAAATGAGTTTCAAGATGAGCTTTTATGGCTTTATTACTGTAAAATGACTGAGCATACATTTTGTTTTCTCCTTCATTCCAATCCCACGTCATCCATCTCGGTTCATTCAAGCTCACACTGCGTTTTCATTCTCAACCAAACCCCGCCAGCCTTTTAAGACCAACTTTACAATCCAATCGCACTTGTCTGTCTCCTCTCACCAAAAGCAATATTTATCCTGTCCTATAAATGCCATTCAAAATCAAGCTCCGGCACATTTGAAACAAGAGCGCGTAAACAAAAACATAAGCATCCTTGAAAGCAATAACGGCTTGTTTGTGCACGAAAAGGTCAATGGTAATATATGCTCCAATCTGAGATAAGTCCTAGGACCACACTATGTTTACAGCCTCACGTTATTGCACCTGCGAGCTATGACTGATGCACGGCGTTATTAGAGAGAGAGAAAGAGAAGGTGACAGAGAAGGAGGGATAGATGAAGAGAGAGAGAGAGGGAGGAAGAGGAGAGGAGAGCCGGTGCCCAGAGGCGGTGCTCGGAATTCATAAGAAGAGGAAAGAAACATATCGATCACTCTAATTACCTTGGTTGTCCTTGAGGGTGAAGTTGGGATTAACCGCCGAGTGTTCAGGCAAAGCGAAGGTAAACCTCTGTCCGTTGGCAAAGTCGTCCTTGTCCACCGCCGTCACCGTCTGGATCACCTGGCGACAAACAAACAAGGAAATGTGGTGTTAATGTTGGAAAAAAAAATAAGACTTGGATTGGTCTGAAACAGTGTGCGTTCCAACGTTTTCAGGTAATATCCTACAAGCAAAGACATATATTGGTCAGCATTTAAGGCAAGTGTACAGTTTTGGAAAGAGAGAAAAAGAGATGAGGATGAAGAAAGAAAGAGATAGAGAACAGGGACAGGACAGAGCTGGTGTGAAACTAACAGGGGAGAGAGAGCAGAGTGAGAGAGGTACACATAATACGAGAGAGAAAGTTTGAGTGTGTGTGAGAAAGAAAAGACAGAGAGAGAGAGAGGAGAGAGAGAGAGAGGAGGTAGTGCAAAAATAAGAGAGGCATGAGAGAGGTGGTGAGAGATGCAATAATAAGAGAAAGAAAGTGAGAGAGAGAGAGAACAGAGACAGAGATGCAAAAATAAGAATGAGGGAGAATATGAGAGAGATGTACACATATGAAGAGCGATAGAAAGTTCAAGTGAGAGAGAATAGGGAAAGAGGAACAGAGACTGACAAAACAAAAATAAGCAATGTAAAAAAGATAAGGTAAATCAACAAGTAATTAGACTTAGTCAGCAAGCAGCTGTTGGATTTGAAAAATCCTCCATACAACCTTTAATTGAAGTCATTTTATCCAAGTTAGATTTTCACTTTTTGCAGTGAGGAGAGGTGAGAGAGGTGCACATAATAAGAGAGAGAAAGTTTGAGTGAGAGAGAGAGAGAGAGAGACGGAGGGGCGGGCAGAGAGTGAGAGAGAGAAAGAGAGAACAGAGACAGAGGTAGTGCAGAAATAAGAGGGGGATGAGAGAGGAAGTGAGAGAAGTACACATAATAAGAGATAGAAAGTTCACAAGAGAGAGAGAGAGAGAGAGAGAGAGAGAGAAAGCAGAAAGAGAACAGACAAACCAAAAATAAGAGGGGTGTGAGAGAGGAAGTCAGAGAGAAGTCCACATAATAAGAGAGATTGAAAGATGGCGTGAGAGAAGAGAGTGACTGAGCGAGAAGAGAAACAGGGAGAGTCATGACCTGCTGACCTTTGTCACCAGACTGTTTTCTTCACTTCACACTTTCAACAGTCGTGTTGTCCTGCTTTACCCTCACGGGTTTCAAATAGACTGCAAATGCCAGTAGGTTAACAGGTTAATATATATTTCGTCAATACTTCACAGCCATAGAAATGAAAATCCCAAAAAATATTCTGATCAGTTTTTACTAGGGGTGTAACGATTCACCTACATATTCAAAGTATCGATACACAGTCCTTACAATCCGCTACATCGATCGGCGTTCTACTAGTTATCTTCAATCCCAGCCACACATCGATGCAACTTGAATCGCTTCGAATCTAAGCCCAAAGAATCGGTTTATTTAGATATATGGCGAAACATAAACCATACAGACAAACGGCATTCTTAGTTGTTTATTTTTCACACAACGTTTCATTAAATGCGCTTTTAATACGCTGGTTTTCTGCATTGCGTCATCATCAAGAGCCTGCAGCGCTTGTTTCACATGGAATCTACTCCCGGACGCAACGCCGCTGTACTGCCCAGCGGAGGAGACAGACAGCGCTGTATCCAAACCATCCCGCGGGCACGGGTCCCGGCATAACACTGGTGCACATGGACAGTGGAAGCAACGTGGACAAGCCGCGGAGGTGACTCGAACCGGACCACGGAGGTAACGCTGCCAAATGACTCGAGCTGCAAACGCGCACCCAGAGCCGCGACGCCACACTTAAATGTTTATGTAAAACAGACCCGTGTATTTGTATAGGCGTTTAGCTCCGCTGTCTGTCACATTTGGACATATGTGGTACTTGAGACGCGACGTCAACGTTCTTTGGGTCAAAACTCTCTGCCTGCAGATGTTTGTGGATTTATTTTTTAATGATAAGTCACAAAGATACAATAAGTTCACAGACTCCCATCTCACTACCTGCATATATGTGAAAATGATTCAATCAGATGGTGAAATGTGGGTCACTTATTTTATTATGATACAAAACTTAGTATAAAGGGGGAGTTTTTTATGTGCAATGAAAAATAATTGTGTTATTAAGCTGAATATATTTATTACCCTTAAACTTACCCTATCATTTTATTATTTGTTATTGAGTTTTTGATTTCATGCAAAATCTTGGTAATGATTTTATTCATGTCATAAGTTATCAAACTGAATCGAAATATCGTTTTAAAACAGCTGTATCGTTCCGAATGGTATCGTTCCCAAAAATCCTAAAATTGTTTTGTAATCGTATCTCTAGGCTTCATATCGATATGTATCGTATCGTTCTAAAAACGTATCGTTACACCCCTAGTTTTTACGTTTATGTAATTTTGGTGGCCATCTTGGTTTAATTGAATAAATGTATTAAGATTACGGTCAAGGCATTTCAGTGTCTTCACTTTGTACATGTGGTGTGTTACTTTTGCTTAAACATGGAGCAGTTCAGTTAACTAAACATGCTGCGAATTCCATTTTAATACACTTTGCATCACTATTAATAACATGACTATTTTTAATCAGTGGAGTTCCCTCATTTCTTCACTCAACCAAAAGTTTTCTTCTGTAAGTGAGAAATCATTGGAATTCTCTGCTTCCTGCTGTTTCGACTTCACAAACATTCAAAGTCGTGTACAATGTTTCCTCTTTTGCAAGGTCGACAATGACACCTCAAAGTGCTGTTTGGGGAAAGTTTCTTGGATTCAATTACGTAGAATGTGTTTGTATGTTTCCGTTGCTATTCTTGAGCTGAAATTTCCCCAGAAAAATCTATCTTATCTTATCTCAAACAAGCATAAATAAAGAGTATCATTTCCATTGAGTTCCAATATAAGTTTTGCGATGCGTTGTGGAACTTTCTTTCTTCAAATCAGGATCACCAATCTGCATGTTTAAGTCTGTTGGAATGAGGCAGATGCTCTTAACATTCTCCCATCGCACCACCCAAACCCTACATTCAAAATGAGTTTAGCATTCTCCTCTATGTCAGTGATTGCACAACCCACGCTCCCGCCCAATATTAAAATGTAGCTGTTTTAATATTCCAAACACATCTATCTGTTTTAGCGCCGCATTTCTGTAATCCACAAAATCTCATCCAAAATCAGCCTTACCTGTATAATTCATTGGCAGTTTTATGCATATTTTATCACGCACCTTCTTTCATCCAAATCAGACTCCTTGTTGCTTTGCTTATTATTATTCCAAATCCTAATGTCTTAGCCCTCGACTTAGCCCTTCGTATTGTGCGTTCACAAGAGTCAAATAGGAGCTCGAACGAACGCAGGAAAGGTTGTTCTTCCTGTTTAATGAAGCCAACACCTTGTCCACTTCAAACCAAACTGGAGTTTCAACATGTTACCAGTGCACTGAATCACAGAGCAACAGAAGAAAGAATGCTGCATTCTACAACAGGCCTATAAGAACAACTTCTGTTGACATCATGAGAAAAAAACACTAACAAAGACCTGGGCAAACTGCATTTTGAGTGTCAGGATTCTATTTGATTTATTGAGTAGTTTTGCCAAGGAGCTTGTGTCTACATTTACATTCTTAAATGTTATAATAAATGAACAAAATTATAAGTAAACTAGTCTAAATTTTGCACAAACAAGCTTATTGGCCTGACACTTATGCTTGTGTTGTACTTCATGTTCTTGTGAGACTAAAAAGCAGCGACTGAGCAAAAAAAAGTCCTTGCCTACCATGGAGCGAACAAGCCCAATGGTGCAGACGGTTTCCACCGGCTGAAGTTAAAACAGCCTTGTGCAAAAAAATAAACAATCCATTTCAATGTAGAAGAGCTGCTGTGTCACTCACAGCTCAACAAAGAGAAAACATAGATGTTATGGCACCTGGCTCTGTGTTTCTCATCATGTGCCCTGTTAACATGCTCTGCATTCTGCAAAGACAAGTGCTGTCTACGGACTCTCGGGTGGCTGATAGTGTTATTCTAACAAGAGCAGGTGTGGCTTCTATAGCTCCGAAGAGACTAGAGACTAGCTTAGCCTCTCATGTTTAAGGCCTGCATTATGTACATTTTATTAAACCCATTTTCTGTCAATCTAAAACTGTTTTTAACAACCTAAATGATTGTTTTCAGTTGAACAGACTTTAAGTCATAATATTAACTCTTTTGGTATCAAGGTATAATTTTCGCTCCAACTCATTCCAGATTCTTTGAGTATAACTTGAATATTTCAGACTCAACTCTGCACCGACAGTTGTATAAACACCCTTAAACAGTGCTTAAACATTTCAGTTTGGATTCTCCATGTCAAACTCTAGCAGGCCTATTCACTTATGGCCCTGGTGCTAAATCGACCCTCCGATCACTTTCTAAATATAACAAAATAGTTTTTTGTTTGTTTGTAGATTTATTGTAGTTATTATTAAGAAAAAGTGGCCAACTTAAATGTCTTATTGTGTCAATACACGCTTGAACGGGACAATAGTAATCTTGATTTTAATATATTTTAACTGCCTTAAGATTTGCCAAATGGATTTAGGGTATTTTTTTGTGTCAATTCCTGTTGCATTTTTTGACTTGTTTCCAGAGAGAAAATGCTGTATGTTTCAGATTTTAGCAACAATCCCCTTTGCTCTTTTTCGGTTGGCAAATCTTGTTTAAAATGCTCAAATTGAAATAAATTTAAGCATTTATTCACTGATTGTCCAGTTTAAGATGGTATTTTTAAACAGTGTATAACTTCAGATCAGGTTATAACTGGCAGTAAAAAGACTCTAGTACTCTGAATATTTGGCACAACCTCGTGTCAAAAACAGTGACATGTTGTGGAACTGCCATCGACCCAGAAGCCAATGTCTTTGATAATATCTGGACCTCTGGAAAACAAATTGACTACAATTGATTTACAATGGAAGACTCTGCGTACCGAAAAGGTTACTATAGCAACTTTGAAGAGCCAATTCAATTTCTATCCACTTGAATATGTCTTTCTAATGCATTCAACAAGAAAACTCTCACAGACTTCTATACGCACCTTCATCTGACATTACTCTGTTCTCAAATCACACCACTGAATAACCACGGCCTATAAATAATACAAGAATAATTCCCATCAAAGTTGAATTCAAACTTTTCCAGCGCTTTCGACTATTAAAATGTATTTAGTTGTGTCTTTACTCAATCGTCCGTTGCCAGCGCAGCCGTTTAGTCATTTCAGAGCTGCTGATTGCGCTGTATCTCCAAAAGCTTCTTAATTTAAATGAATCGGGAGCGGACGGAGTGCAAATTGGAATGAGCTTCGATTGGGGGCTGTCATGGTTTGCTGCTAAGATACTCGTTCTGAATGAAAATGATTGAGCAAAACAGCCAAATGACTTTACAGTGGAGCTGGCTGCTGCTGGGTTCACGAGAGGGGAACTTGTGCAACTTTTAAGGGAAGAGAAGGGTCAAGGGTTCGAAGGTTAGGGCTTTGACTTGTAAAAGTGGAGAGAGAGTAAGAGAAAACAAGAAGGTATAGAAAAAAACAGAAGGAGGAGAGGAAGGGAGAGAAAAGGAGAAAGAACAGTGGTTCAATAGACAGATATCGAAGTATAAGATAAAGAGAGAAGGGGGTCTAGAGAGAAGGGAAGAGCAAAAGGTGAAAGATGAAGAGAGAGAGAGAGAGAGAGAAAAGGGGTGAGGAGAGAAAGAAAAAAAAAGACCTAGGGATTTATGAAAGCGGAGAGTTTAAACAGATATATAAATAAAGAGAAAGAGGGAGAGATTGAGAGAAAGAAAGGCTACCTGGGAAAGGGATACAGAAAAGAGTGGTTGAATAAAGAGAATGAAGGTGAAGAAATAGACAAATGGAGAAAAAGAGGGTGGACAGGGAGAGAAGAGAAAGTAAAAAAAATGAAAGACAAAGACATGGTGAAGAGAGAGAGAATGAGAGAGTTAAGGGGGGTAACGAGGGTGAATGTTTGAGATAAAAAGAAAGAGACAGACAGACAGACAGACAGACAGACAAGAAGAGATATACAAAGGAGAGATGGAGGAAGAAATGAAGAGAGAGAAATGGAGAGTGAGAGAGGAGAGAGACAGCCAATGAAGAGATAACAGAGAAAGAGGAAGAGAAAGAAAGGGGAGAGACAGATAAAAAGAGGAGAGAAAAGAGAGGAGAGAGATGAGAGAGCAGACAGACAATGAGAGATATAAAGATAGAGAGAGAGAAAAGGAAAAGATAAAGAGGAGGGGAAGATGAGCGACAGAAAAGAAGATGAGAGGGATACAGACAGACAATGAAGAGATATAAAGAGAGAGAGAAAGAGACAATGACGAGATTCTATACAGAGCGAAATAGAAGAGAGAGGGAGAGATACAGAAGAAAGAGGAGAGAGAGAAGAGGAGAGAGAAGATACTGTATACAGTGTGTGTTGAGACTGACTGTCCTGGTCTGGAGCTCTCACACACGATCACCTCCTCGTCCGTGGGCACTCTGGAGGATTATCGTTCACATCCAGCACCTGCACCGTCACCACCACACTGCTCACCAGGTTCGGGTTTCCTGGAGAGAAGGCACAAAGTCTACTGTTAGGAAAGTTAAAATATGTTCTACAGGTCACAGAAACAAAAACATTAAAAGGATTGTTTATATGAAATCATCCGTGAAGTTTTACCAGATCTGGAATTGGTCACATAATATTGGTTTGTGGCTTTAGTCAGATGTAGTACTTTAGGTACATTTACACAGGTTCATTTATTTTATTTTTTTACTTTTAATCAGGTAAAGCAGTTTCAGCAGAGTCATTTTTTACTATTTAGCTCGCAGCTATGGTTAGCATTACTTTACATATTTGGACATTGGATCACTTTATTCATCTCTTTGTCTTTGTCTCTATATTTGACACAATATATTTCCACCTTTGTTGTTGTAGTTCATGAGCAGTGAGTGATAAAGCTGTAGTTCTGTTGCACTGTTCATGTTATACTTCCCCCACACAGGTCCGTTAGTGGGCGTGGCCTCTGCTGCCGACTGTATTTTTGCCATTGGCCTGCAGACTGTTTCTTTTTCGTATTCATTGATCTTATGAAGTTACTATATACTCATTTTCTTCCCTATGATGAATTATTTCCTTTTACTTGAGAAATAATAAATAAGCCCTGTTTAGCCCCGCCCCTTTCTCATTAAAAACACCACACTTGGGTCTAACAGGAGCCACCTCACTCTAAACTAGGGCATGCTGTGCTGTGCCGTGTCCTCTTATCATTCCTCTGTTCTCAGCCTGGGAACTTTAAAGCAACATTTTGTTTAGTGAAGCTCATTTGATCATCTCTGTGTTGTGTGCTTTTTGTCCCGGCCGCCTCTCCGTACGCGACGCAGATTACAAATTCATGAAGCATGTAAGTTATACTGCTCTGCTCTCATTTTACGATACAATAACGTGTTTATCACCCACAAAATACTGCGGCAGCACTTTATCTCACGTGTTTACATTCGGCGACGGCGGCACAGAATGGAGACGTGTCAAATATACAGCTTTTATTGAAATAGCTAAAGATGCTGACTTATGTGTGCAGGTTTATAGCAGCTGGAATTGGAGATCACATTGGCAAAGGGCATTGTGGCCAATATCTGCAGCTATTAAAGGAGACATATTGTGCTTTTTAATGTACTTTATAATAAACTGACATACTATGTTGATCAGAAATGTACATTTTGTTGATATATGTCTTTATAGAGGCTCTATTTGTCACCTGCAGAAATATGCCTCTTCACTGTTTAATTTAACTATAACAAGCAACAGATTTAAATTTACTTTTTCTATTTCATGAAGTGGCGTCATGACAGTTTTTCAAGTACTTCAAATTAGATATTATTTGAGTTTTCACAGGCAAATACAGAAATAGACAAAAATAGGTAGTAGGTGAAAACAAGCATTTTCTGAGCATTTGAGTATGATTAATCAGTTGATTATTAAACAAAAGAGGAAAGATGATTGTACCAGGTTATTTCAACGCTAATTGCTTTGTCATAATGCCCATCTGCAGTTCCAGGAAACGTTGACATAAAATACAACACTGTACTGTGTACAACGATACAGGTACATTAATACAATCATTTACAGACATAAAAAAAAAAAAAAGACTGACTCCAGAATAGTGTCAGCCAGACACTCTCCTATTTACAATCAACCTATTGCATTATAATTTAATATTTGTTTTTATTGTATGTCCCTTTTGTTTTTCAGTAAAGTTCATGGAGATCGGAATTTTGTTTCAGGGGAGTCCTGTGTAGGAGAGAGGGGAGGAGCCTATATTGTACACAGTAGTAGGGGAAACTAGAGCAGGGACAGAACATGCTAATTCTACAAAGGCTCTATGGGAACCAAACCAGGACCTAGGAGAGAGTTACCAGCTGTGCCACACCACTACCTCCATACAGTACAGTGCTTCCAAGATTTCAAAATGATTTTGCTGACAATCATAGACACTTAAAAATATGTTCAACAAGACAAACATGCCCTTAGTCCTGCTTAAAATGGCACATTTGTGAATGCTTTACACTGTTATTGTCCACTGAGAATCTTATCTTGGTTTGTTATGTTCATTCATTCATTTCCTACTGCTTGTTCCTGTATCCACTTTGGGCCTTAGGCGAAAGAACACGAGGGTATTTAAATTCAGAGTGCTGAATGTTTTTGAACAGGGGTTAGGGAGGACCCATAATAACACAGACAGAACATGCAAACTCTACCCACACAGATTGTAAGACGTCCACCTAGGGCTTCGAATACACTTCATCTTGAGAAGTCAGACTCTAACCACTCTGCTACCCTCATGTTTTAAACTCTTCACTCTTGCATATCTATCCAAACACGCTGAGAGCAAACTTATAAACATGTGTATCACCAGGACCAGTGCAGAGTTATCAAAGCCTCGAGAGAATCACACAGCAGTTTGCCTGTGGCTCCAGGTGCACACAGACTCTACACTGTGTTTTACCAGAGCAGAGCTAAAGCTGAGAGTGCCCCATCAGCGAAACACAGCCGCGGATACACAAATGTCACCCAGGTGCAGCGCCTCACCTTGTAATTAATGTTTATATTTACCTTCCTCTGAATAAAAGCGCACTCGTCGGCTTATACGGGCAGAACATGCTGATTTACCGTGGTCGGGGAAGGATGTCTGCTACTGTTGCGTTTAGAAAATTAGCCTGGATTACTGCTCAAAAAAAGCATGCTTCTAAACAAAGTATTGAGTCATAAAGAGAAAAAAAAGAACTATTTTTCAAAGCATTCTTAAACTGCAAAATATGTATGGTGTAAGAAATAAGAACAAACCAACTCTGCGTTTTTGGTTCACTGTTTGGTAAGACATTATTTATAAGTAAGCAAGAAAAAAACTATTTAGATAGCTCATTTTACACATTTCAAAATTCATCAAAAAGAAAAATGATTTAATTTTGAAGGACAACCTGCACATTTGAACTCTCGTTTCGCAAAAAACTATTCTGGTTTTGTCTGTAACTGAAATAGTCATTGACAAGTGCAGATAAAGGGCCAAGGATGCAGCAAGATTAGTTTAACAGCAGTCTTTTAGTGCCAGAGGTTCAAAAACAAAAATTTTATATGAAGCTAGATCAGGGGTGCAAACTCAAAAGAAGCTGGGGCCAAATTAATCAAAGTCAGAGTCGAATGAGGGTCGCAGTTTTAAAATACATCTACCTGTGTTTTATTTGAGTATGGCAATTATGCCAATATGACATACGTACAGACCAAAAGTTTGGACACACCTTCTCATTCAAAGACCTCTTTTTTGGTGATCCTTTGGTGAATGTTCTCTTCTTTTGTAAAGTATTTAACATGTTTTCAGAGAAAATCACCAACTGCTTACTGTTCACTGCCTGATCTTTAGTAATTTTTCATTTTAGGCTGAGGTAGTGACAACCTCATAAGAATGAACTAAACAGGAAATTAACCTGCCGGCAAGGTGTTAGCATTTTTGAAAAAAAATACTCTTGTGCACACAGTCAATACTCGCACTTGCGCACTTGTGCCCTTCACTGAAGTGTGCATTGTTTGAAAGTGCGCCAAGTGTGCAAGTGCACAAGTGTGCAGAACATGTAAACATAAGAAATTGACAGTCCACACTTCAACATGTTATGAATTAAACTGCTGCTAAATTACTAGTCTATTTGGATCATTGGAACTTGCCACAAACATATAAAACAGTGGTGTGAATGTCCATGTCTGATGGGAATCAGCTGTGGCAGCACAAGGTACAAGCCAAATGGTTTCTTACGGTAGTAGATTATTAAACTGTGCCTCCAGTTAACGCTCAGTGCTAAGTTGCTATGGTAGAAGCATTGCATCATTTGAAAACTCCACACTTGCCTGAAGTGTGTAAATATGCCGTTGTGAAGTGTGGCACTATGCACACTTCAGCGGCTCGTCGTCAACGCGCATTTGAAGTGCGCAAGTGCGAGTATTGGGACAGGGCCATCGTATTGTGCAGGGCTTGATACAAACTGTGCCTAGGACAGGTCACTGTGCTTCTAGATCAAGTTTAGCAGAGCTTGGTCGCAATGAAATGTGGTCTTGGTGCCCAAGACAAAACTTAGTCCAAGATCAAGTCCAAAATAAGATTAAAACCAAGACAAGATTAAGTCTATGCAGCCTTCAGACCAAGACAATCCAATTTCAAATGTGTTTGAGTCCAAAAAGAGACCAACAACCTTCCACTCTAGTCTCGTCTATATCAGACAGTAGTTGAGATAGTGTAGGCAAAAATCTTTCAGTATTAACTATTGTCTGATATAGAAGAAAGTAGCAAACTTTTGCCTGTGAGTCGAGAGTGTTAACCACCCTCAATCTAACACTGCTACACTGTCTAAGATTTGTGACTCTTCAGATTTCCCTGTAGATAGTCCATAATCTCGTAACTCTACATACTCACACGCATTACTGAGCGCTGACACTTTCACAAAAACCTATTAAACTCACGCTCCAAGTGTCTTAACTCGACCTTGTTTCTGGAGCAGACGGCGGTCCTGACTATTGCGTTTGTGTGTTTGTAAAAGCGGCAAAATCAGCAGTCTGCGCGCTGTCTCCAAGTCTGTGCGTCCTTGTTCTTTCAAAAGCAGAGGAAATTATCAGCGCCGCTTCTGACGGAAACTTCCTTTGTAACTGTATCCTTGAATACTAAGCAGAGGTGAGCAGATAAAGAAGACATTAGCATGCACCGGAGCTAGCCCGGACAGAGATTTGCCTAATTGTGCTTACAAATTACCCGACTTACCTGATAGCAATTCTTCAACTTAGCAGAGTGATTTAAGTTCATTTCCAGAGTGGGGGGCAGGACACGGGAACAATCGGGACTAATTTGATTTGGTAATTAATTATAAGGTAAAATGTATAGTCTATTTGAATACATTTTAATCAATATGCTAATGTTCCGCTGTTGTTTTCTTTGCATTTTAATAGATATTTTAGTCTCAGCTTACATAGCTCTGGGCTGTTTTTAAGCACTGTTATTTATTATTGTTATTGGACTCTTAATAATGCCGTTAAGCCCCAAATGAACTCCCACATGCACTGGATTTGTAAATAATGTAAATACATGGCTAAGACGACCAGACTTAAAGGTGAATTATGTAACATGTGCTTTTATTTTCGAACAGTAAATCTTTGCTTTCATTTGGGTATTTTGATGTGACAGTTTCTTAGAGGAGGAAAAGTTTTGGTTCAGCTTCTAACTGTGAGTAATGGGGCATTTCAGGCAACTCCAAACTGGGACGAATGCCACCTCGACACTTCCCACTTAAACAAAATGTGCTGGAACGCCGCAATCGTGTGTTTCTGGAACGGGGAGATCCGACTTGTGAACTGGGAGTTGGGCAAAACACTCACACTATGACATCAACAACTATTAAAAAAAAAACCAAGAGTGAATGTGAGAGATTAACTGCTGCAGAAACTATGCAAACATCAGTTACAAGCTAAAGCCAACCATAATTTAGCTTATGTTTTACAAACACTTTTGTATTAGTGTTTAGATACAAGTTATTAATTTGATATGCAATAAAGAGGAAACTGAAAGTGACTGTGTTTATTAATTCAAACATTTGTGTTCATTAGGATTTTTATTTATTTTATTTTTATTTGTTGAGAAGAAGCAGACTCCCACTGATGTTGTTTATTTGTCATTATTTTATTTATACAGTTCATATGCACTGGTGGTAAGCTACTATTGTAGCCCCAGCTGCTGTTCCACTGTTGCATCTGAAGGTTCCAGCGGTCTCCCAGGTTTTCTCACCAGATCAGGCTTTGACAAGCTGCTATGGCTGGTGTGACAGAATGTCTGTATTATAAAGACCAGCTTCCTACATTAAAGCTGCTTTGTCTATTCCAGTGGTTCCCAAAATGGAGTCCAGGGCCCCGTGGGGGCCTCAGAAGCTCTGCAGGGGGGCCTCCTAAGCTTGTTCATGCAACATGCACAAAGATTTATATATTTTTTTCTATAATTACATTGATTTATTTATTAATTTATCTTTACATATGTAGTCATTTGATACTTTTACATATTAATCTTAGAGAAAAATAAATAAATAATAAAAACATTTTATCTTTTAATTGAATGTAAACTATTTTAGTGGGGGGATTAGTCAATCTTCGAGCATATAGGAGGGCCGCGGCAATGAAAAGTGTGGGAACAGCTGATCTATTCTTTAAAGATGTCAAGAGAACTACATGCATCACTTAAGCTAAAAGGTAAACCTTTACTATATTCCCAATTTTTGTTTGCAATTTTTATTATAAATAACCAAAGTCAGTATTATCCAAACACAAAAAGCTCACACTGCCCATGTCTAATAACAAAAGCTTTACCAGATAAAATCAAAGAAGTTCACTAGTGTATGTGGTTAGCTTATGCTGTTGGTCACGTTTTTAAAACAGCAAAAAAAAAAAAAAAAAAAAAAAAATAGTTTTAACATTTTTTAGAACTAAAACAAAATGGCAACTCATGACACTAAACAGAGCACTGAGATTTTATAAAATTTGTGAAAAACAAACAAACAAACATGTATGCAATCGAGAAACAGCATTAATACATAAATATTGAAAACATGTGTTACTGTTTTTAAGCCTGCACTCCACAAACACCAGTCCATTTAACAAAACATTCCTTGTCTTCACATTGATTTTAGAGTGTGTGAATCTAACCCAGCCGCGGCGGTTTCTCTCTCTGTGTACGATCCCTGTGGGCAGCTTGTAATCTCACAGGTTAGAAAAATAACACATGCATACCTTTACAACCTTTAGCCAGAACCGTGTGCCGCTCTTCTGCGATTTACACCGACATTACGACTGCTTTACATCTGATTTGCCCCACAATATTAATCCTATATCTCTGGTGATTTGTAATGAATGCAAAGCTGTGACTCATTGCATCTTGGCTTACTTTAGCGCTGGCTGGTTTATGCGCGTATCAAACAGGTAGAATTCTGATCAATTATTCAGAGCCAGGAGCAGCAGCAGAAGCAGCTTGGTGGTATTTCAGACCTGCTACTCCAAGCATATGTAATGTATATCATATGTTGTTTGGGCCTGTCTGACTTGAATCTGAATGAAGAGGTTATGGAGAGAATAAATAGCCCGGGCTGTGGGGAAAGTTTGGAGCTTTCTGATTTGGCCGTAAAGCCAAAAGTGTGAAATATGGATGGGAATATGTGTTGGTGAATTGTGTGCTGAGGTGGTTGGTGGAGCTGGAGGCGAGCTGGGGCAGTTGGGAACGTGTAATTGCAACACATATCATGTCGGAATTGAGACTAAAGTGGGACATAAGCCAGAGCTGAGGCTGAACCAGACGAGGGCTAAACAACGGAGATCCCACCAGGGCAGAATCAGGTCTGCAGCAGGACTGAGCTTTATGTCTTGCACTATTTATCCCATTAAGTCAAGGCAATATATTTTTCAAGTTTGCAAAAGAATGTCTGCATTATATGGACTGGTATCATCCAATAGAAAAGCTGCAAAGCATTTTCACTGAGATAGTTATCAATAACCTCCAGACTATGCAATTTTACTACTTACAATCTAGGGATGGGACCACTGACCTAAGCAAAAAAAAAATAAATAAATAAATAAATAAATAGACAACCAATGGCTAACGCAAAGCTAAGTTTGGCTAGCAGTGCCAAATGGAACAGCTATTAGCACAATCACCATAACAAGATCATATTAAATATTTTCTGAGTTTTGCTAAAACATGCAAGACAAGGTGATGAGCCTGGCAGTATCAGTCAGTGTTAGCCACATTTGGCTTGTAGCCACAATACACATCGCTCTGGAGATGGTGGCACTCCCTCACTAGATACTTACAAATCAACAACTAATCAAGAATGGCATGGACACACTTTTGACATGTCTGAATTGCCATTGATATCCATTCCACAACACCCTAATGTAGGGCAGGGCCAGATCAGGCCCTCCAACCAGTTAAATTTGGCCCCAAACTCATCTTCAAAACTTTACTTTACACCTTGTTTGGCTCTGGTTTAAATTTGGGTTAATCTTTGCTCAGACCTTGCTAGTGCTTTGGCTTACTCAAAACACAAGAGGCGATGCATTTGCCTGACCAGCCAGCTCCTCCTACATTCTGTTTTGAATACAGAAGGGTCTGAAACCAAAGACAGAGCAATCACTCACCAGTTATCTGCAAAGAGTGTGGGACTGGCTGGTCAGGCAAGCAATGCATATGAATGTGAGCTAAAACATATCTGATTTTTTTTTTTTGGAACTCAAATACTTAATGAAAAATTTTGTCTTCAGTAAACTAAAGTCTGTTCTAGTGGTTAGCAGCCAGAATGCAATGAGAGCCACCATGAAGAACCAGTCGAAAGAACCAACTGTGGCGACTGGTTGGGACGTGATCTTGTGCCACGACATTTAGCGTAGCAACATAATTCTGACAGAACCATCTAAACTGTCTGTACCAATTTTTGATGGTTATTCACTCGAGCAGAGACGTGGGAGGAAGAACGTGTGGGAGTGAGAGGAGGAAAGAGATCTACAGTAAAGGTTAAAGCTCAAGATTGTACCTTTGTCAAACTTTTAGCCTAATTTTATGACATGTCGGACTACTAATTATGCTAAAACACAATTAGAAGATAACATGTGCAAACTTCTCGTCAGACTTGTCATTTATGTTTACAGGTGTTAAGCAAAGTTAAAATAGAAAATCATTTAAACGTCCATGTTATCTCACTGTCGTTCAGAAGTATTTATTGTGATAAATCAACTTTTTAATAAGCTGCTCCTTTGTTTAACTTTTGCCCTCTGTGAACACTGGACTCACATCAGTTATGCAATGTTTTTGGCATTTGATTTTGAAGTTTGCATAATTCATACAAAATAAATAATATAAACTGACTAAATTATGCATGTATCAATATAGTAAACACAAGTGGTATATTTCAACCTCTAAGACTTAAAAAACGCTTTCAGCAAAGTTATTTCAAAGGTTTCTATTGCAGTGATGTGATTGATTTTCACTCAAACAAATCAAGCATTTTTTGACAGAGAGCTCATAGAAATCTATTTTTGTGATCCATAAACAAAGAAAATCCAAATAAAATACTTGTCACAAATAGTCTTATTGTCTAGATGTGTTCACAGACTACACCTCCATTTCTCTCATCTCCGTTTGCTCTCATAGTATTTGCATAGATTGACTTTTCCTGCCTGTGCTTTGCGAGGGTGATATTTAGAAGTGCATGCGTTTTGACATTTTCTAATTAAATATTAAGTTGTGGGTTAGTTGCTTCCCGTGGTTAAATCCGATTGGCATTAAAGAGCCGGCGCGCGGAGGGTAAACAGACTCAGCGGAGGCTACATTCACTTACCAGCCTCTGCCGCCATGACGGTGATGTTGAGCCAGGGCTTGTCCTCGCGGTCCAGAGGGCGAGTGGTCCTGATAACCCCACTGCTCTCGTTTATGCGGAACAACGGCTCGCCCTCCTCATCCTCCGCCATGAAATACCTGAGAAAGAGAGAGAGAGATACATGGGATTTTATATCGAACAGCATTTAATTCCATTGTCATACTGTAGATATATTTTAAATGAAGAAAAGAAAAAAACAAGGCATGAATTTAATTGGAATTAACTTTCTAGAGGTGGAAAAAAAAACACAAACTGTAAAAAAAAAAAAAAAAAAAATTAAGAAAAGTAAACACTACTATGGAACATTCTCAATGGGACCAACAGAAGTGCGACCAACTCATTGTTTGCAAGACACAAGTCAAGTCCCAAGTCAAAGACAAACAAGAGAGTTTCAAACAAGTCCAAGTCAAGTCCAAGTCAAAGAGAGACAAGTCCAAGTTAACTACCAAGTCAGTGCCCAACAAGTCTGAGTCCAATCAAAATAATCTACTTTCATATTAAGTTTCCATGTCAAATGATCAAAACAGCTTGTATTTTTTCATAAATGATCTTAGGTTTTGGTCACAAATAAAGATGTGAGGGGGGACATGTTTCTGCTTGTTCATGTAAAGTTATACAACTTAGTCGATTCCCAAGAGACAGACCATTTCATCAAGTCTCAAGTCATAAAAGTAGTCACTAGTCTGACTTCAATCCAAGTCACGACTTGCAAGTCCACATCTCTGGGATAAAATACGTTTTATGCCACATTGTGAAAAGATAAAGCTAAATGGACAACTTTTCCATGTAAACAAACAAAAAGGGGCTCTCGTCTCAGTTATACAAGAGCAGTGTTGGGAACAATATTCCGAACTTGGATTAAAAATGTATTTTGGATTGTATTATGTTACTTAGTCGATTCAAAATAGTATTCTGAATAATTGTAATGCTTTCACATTGAATTGTATTATATTGAGTGTCAACATCACATAAGATTCAAATAGTTTTTGACATTGATAGCCTTTAATAGGTTCTTGAGTTTGCCACATAAACAAAGAGTATATTACAAACTGTCATTATTTCCTGTAGAGTGACAAAAGCAAGGACATTCATTAAAGCTTATTTCATTGTTATTAAACTGAATATTGTTGACATAGTCTGGCACTAAATAAAACATTCTCAATTTCTAGTACAGCAATAATAGTTAGTACTATGGCGGTGTGGAGAAATGCTTAGCACTTTGAATTCAGTTCTGCATTTTCGGACATTGGCTTCTTTGAATCATGCTTTAATACAAGTCACAAATCCTGTCCACTTGTCTTATTTATTGGTTCGTGTGTTCATTCAGTGTCTCTGCTTTAAATTTCTATAGGTGTAAGCTGCATATACAAGAGTTGAAAGTTCGAGTGCTTGTTCTATGAACTAGTCCAACCACCCTGAGGAAGCGTGCTATGAGATCAGCATACTTTTGATAAATAATAATGTAACAATCATTTAGCCCAGGCTAAATGAGTTCATTAGTTTTGCCCATTTTTCAACCAGTCCAAGTCCAATTGCCCAGACTTCAGGTCAAATCAATGCCTTTGGAAACTCACAATCCCAATTCTCATCTCAAGTTGTCCATCTTTATGTTAAATTCAAACCACAAAACCAAGTCACAACTAAAAGGCTGGGACTCGAGTACAACATTTCTACATCAACCTCAAAGATTAAATTGCTCATGACTTACTTTTACTATATATTTGTCTATAGAATATCCATAAAAAGAACAAGCCCACATTACAAACCCTAAAAGTGAATATGAATAACATTTAGCACAGTCCAGGATTCTTTTGGACTTAGGATGATTGTGATCCCATTTACAAGGTTCAGCTTTTATTCCCAGACACCACAAGGTTGAATGTGACGTCCATGATAAATTTTTATCATTTCATTCATTTTACCTTCTCCTGTAAAAGTGTTGAATCTGCTGTTGCCTGCGCGCTTCCCCGGCTCACTGCACACTTACGTCTGCTGTCCCGACCTCACGGCTTATCCTTTCGATTGGACTTTCAGATCTAATGTGATTCTCTCTGGCTCTGTGCTAGCCTAGCCTCTAAAGCTGAAGAATTACAACAGAAAGCCTGATATTCTCCCAGATATTGTTGTGTTGAATGTGCTTACTCTGCTCTCAGAGAGTTACACAGATACTCGAGGATTTTTGCCTCAGGGATGTTTGGGCACAGGCTGGAAAAGTACAAGGCAGTAGTATAGTTTTTACAGCTGGAGTAGGCAATATTCAGAAACTCAAACTTGTGTCTAGTTTTCACGTAGCATCATTCATATGGATAAACTTGCGAACATGAGCACATCTTTGGGACTTGAGCTGGAGGATCTGGGTGATTTATTATATATCATTATTCTGCCTCAAAGTTTGACTCCAGTTCTAAACCACGTTTTATTGTCCATCCTTGATTCAAAACTTCAACCTAATAATTGATGCTTCGACATGACTGAATCTTGATATATTGATTTTTCGATTAATTACCCAGCCCTATTTAGAACAGAGCTCCATTTAAATGGTTAAACTAATGCTGTTGGAAATAATTCATCCTAAAATCCTGAAGGTAATATTTGATGATCAAGGCTGTAAATTTAACATTCATCATATCAAGGATTGGTTCTCGCTCATGCCGTTCAAATCCTATGTGCTTTTACATCGACACATATTTCTGCACATTTGCAAAACAATAGATCGATAATAAATACAATTTACAAAATTCAGCAAAGCTGGCTCAAAAAGGGACAAACTGTTTAGTGGATGTGGATGTATAGCCGGGCAATGTTTCATAGATTTATGCTACAGAGAAAGAACAAATACCTTTTTTTAAGATGAAAGGGGACACTAATGTAAATTTTGAGAAAGGACTGATAAAGAAAAAAAAGAAAAAAAATAGGGATATATGTAAAAAAAAGAATGGAATTTGTTGGCATGATGGTCTGCCTTCGAACCTTAAAATGGGACTTTTCCGAGGCCTTGGTATTACTGACTGTGGCTAGTAGCTAAGGCTGGGCGTCATTGACAAAAGTGCATATCTCGATAATTTTTTGACATATCTCGATTACAATATTCCGATGATATTGTTTCAAACCAAGCACCAAGTCTTCAAATGATCAGAAAAATTGGGCTTGACTGGGTGATTAGAGACATTCGGTCAACTCAAGAATAGATTTGTCGACTAAAAGCAAAACTAAGTGCAAATATTACCAAAGTAATGTAAGCGATTCAGAATAATTAGTCATGTGCTTTCTAACTAATAAAGATTTTGGTCAACTAAGAGACCAATGAGTGATCGCCTAACTAAAATATCACCGACTAACTTTCCATTGTGATTTTCTTCCTATTTCTTTAACACTATTTTTTGTTGCCTTTTTACTAGATGTTTTTGCATATCTTTAAGACAACTATCACAATATTATCTAAAATTCAATATATTGCTCACCTCTACTAGTACGACAATAGTTAATTTGGCCTTCTTTGTAAACTTTACCTTCCTGTCATACCAGCAGTTGTGTATTTGTCAGTCCTTTACCTGTTGTTTGCGGTCATCCTCAGAAGAGTCAGTAAATCAGTCTTGTGACTTGAAAGATGTAAAGGTATGACAAATAAACCACCACTTGTCTGACAGGAAGTTGAAATATGATTTTATTCAGTGGAATTTTAGACGGAAAGATAAGCTCCTGCGCTGATTGTAAACAGATCCACCTGTCACTTACGTTTGAAGTTCACTCTGACTATAAATTAAGCCTTGATAGTTTTATTACAGCTGCATAGAAAAAGCTGTTTTATGCAGAACCAGTCAGGCTATTTAGTTGTTTGAAAAGAAAACGATAGTACTTCACAAACTGCAACCTTGCGATTGACTAAATGTGTCCTAATTGTAATTTCGACTGAATTGTGATTAATCTTGCAGTCCAACCTTTCATAGCTTTACAGGAGAAAAGGCAAGAACACGCCATTGTGCATTGGATGATCTAAGACTGAGATGGCGACTTGTTTTTATAGCAAAAGCTCTTACTGGTAAACACCCCCTATACACGACTATTCAGAAAATCAACACCTCCAAATACAGCACAAGGTCTGCGACAGAGAAAAGGCTTTTGTAAGTGTCTGTGTTCAGTCTGCGCAGCACATGAACTCTGCAAACCTGACTTCACTGCCCACTGTTAGTCAGCTTAAAGTGCATAGGACGCTTTGAACTACTCGTTTCAGTACAGTTCAGTTTGTTTGAGATTGTATTAAACATTTTACATTCATTCTAGTGTAGCCATTTTTAGATTAAAACACACTTCCTGTTCCTTAAATAATGACATCATTTAATAAATTAGTTAAAAAATCCTCTGTTATAACATGGTTTCTTTTAAATTGAGAAATAAAAATACAGTAGAACACAGTCATTCTATTAAATTGTGCTTACGCAGTCCTACAAATGTGTTCATTGTTAGAAAATGTAAAACATACTGGTATTAATGTAGAACATTTTGTATCTGTTCTATTCTGATGCCAGTGATTTTGCACACTTGACAAAATCCAATAAAAATCTACCAAACAAATATATCAAGTGTTCAGTCTGAAATATTTGAAAACAGTCGAAAAGCACGCGTAACCAAATTCTTAAAAGCGTGCAGGACACAGAGGGCAAACATACAAGAGAAAAGAAATGGACCATCTCTTTTCTCCAGTCTGAAATTTTCGCATTTCGCTATTTTAGCAAATTCTTTTTAACTTTTTTTTTCTTCATTAAACTTTAACCTGCATAATCGTAATATGAAATCACTAATTTTATTCATTAAAACCGTGAAAGGGTCAGACAAGCAATTTTCTTTTCTCTAAACAAGAAGCACAAAGTTGTAGCAATGTCACAAAATAATTCAATAAAGACAGGCTTGGGTAGTTTGTGGTAGGGTTCTTGGAAAAAGAAGCTTAACCAACTGGGGAAGTGACTTTGAGTGTCTTGAAATATGGAAAAGCAATTGTACGTAAATAGATATGCATGCCATTTAAGACACAACAAAAATGCCCCATGGGGATGTATTAATACAGCAGCTCACTAAAACTGTGTGTTGCTAATGTGTTGATTAGTTGACCCAGCCCCCAACAGCACACACACAAACACACAAAAAGAATGACCAATAGTCAACCAAAATTAGCTTGAAACACATCTGAAGCAAAAGGAAAAAGCAGACAATCTACACCGTTCATAAACCAAACCCAGAGAAGTCAAAGTTCCAGCCTTTATAAAGCAAATTAAATGTTTTTGACAAACTGTTGCTGCTACAAGCTTTAGCTTCTTCTTGCATTGCATAAAGCATACAGAAAACCAAAGAAAAGAGAAAAGGCATACGATAAATGAACTGCTTGCAAGTTTGTGATTTTAGTTTTCATTAAAAAGAAAACAAAAATATATAAAAATTCTTTATCTGTTTACAGAGTCAAGGTAAACATGTTCAAATGCAATCTCATTTATTATGTTATTCTTCACTTTAAAAAGCAAGGATGGTAATTTGATGATGTTATCATTTGGTGTTTTGATTCTCAAGAGGATCATCCAATCAGAAAGCAGAATGAGCCTCACATGACCAAGCACTGGTGATGAAAGATGACCGCTTCTTTGCGTCAATGTATTAGCGAGTTAGCTAGCTTAGATTCAGCTAACCTCGGTTCACTAAATGCTGACCAATCAGAGCGGAAGTTTGCCAGAGCGAGCAGAAAGTTATTTTTAACTAAGCTGAACAATTTGAACTGGCAAAAAAAGTTCATACGATTTGTCACGAAGTCCAACCTTTTTGAAATGTGTGGGTGATCTGTGTGGCAAGCACAAGCAGTTTGTGATTACAAACTACAATAACTGAATGGCCACCACTACAACTTGAAACAGTATTAAGCCAGATTTTTTATTAGATACACGCACATGACTTTCTCATTTGCGTTGCCAGTTTGGTTTTCTTAAAGGACACATATTATGCATTTTTTGTGTGTGTTGTTTTTTTTCCTTCAAACCTGGAAGATCTCAGAGATTTATCTATGACATCACAAATCTGGGACATTCATCACAGTGTTTTTGGGAGAACAAAAGATCTCACAAACAAAACTTCAACAGCATTTTTGGTGAGGAAGCAACCTTACAATAGGCTTAAAAACTCAAAAAAGTTGATTTTGCATAATATGTGTCCTTTAAAGCCGGAAGCTGACTTTGAAAGACTCAGGAACATGTTTGAGTTTTAACTGATGTTGCATAGAGTCGTTTCCACACATTCATTCCTACTCAGATTAGAAAAAAAATTCCCTCTTTATGTTGAAAGACGACACAAAGTCAAATGTCCGAGAACATGTCTGTCACTTACCCAACTTCCCGATTGGTCAGTAGCTTCTAATCTCTAACATATGAGTCATTTCACACTCTGGCAACCCAAGTTCAGCTGTGACTGTTGTAGCCTTTTAAAACCACTGGTTATGCATCTTTCCTACAGTCCCTTTAAACGTAAAACATTGTTTGTTTACGTGCTCGTTTCTCCCTCCAGTCGCTGACACGGGCCACACTGACTCACTCACCGCTCTATTGTACTCCACTTCACACAGTCACTATCACAGCGGCGCCTCCAAAGCATATGAATAATATAATCCTGCTGCTTTTATGGGGACTCTGGGTCTCCACAGTCTCCTCTCAAAACACATATTTCGGAGGCGAGAGCAATTACCTTCAATATTTAATACTGACAAAAGGCGGCGCGTGTTTTTTCAGCGGTAATGGCGAGGAATACAAAGCCAAAATGGAGCTGTTTTTTTGCAAGTCCAACCACGGAGCTTGTATTGACGCGTTCTTGCTAATTCATCTCCTAATGACCTATTTACGCCACTAATCCAGTATTTATTCCCTCTGGTGGTTCGGGCCTGGTGGAGTGCTTTCCATTGATGCGAGAATGCAGACGGTATAGGAGATATAAACGCCAGGGTTTATTAGCGGTAATGACATGGTTTTCGCTAGCGCAGACTGGTGAGGACATGCACTGGAAATGTCACAGTTTATTACAGAACAGGCTCAAAGTGTATAATCGGTTGTGAAATTAAAAGGATACTGCCTAAAACAGTAGTAGTTCCTGACTTGTTTCTTTCAGGCTGCTATGCTGAGTGGGCTTTATATTTGGTGTAGGTAATTGTTGATTTTAAGGCAATAAAATCATTGTGAAAGTCAACAACAAACATTGATAAGGTGGAAAATATTGATAAACACAAGTACAGAGAAAATTTAACTCTGAGTCCAACTTGACAAAAATCTACAGTTATATACTTCTCAAGCAGTTCAAGTTCTTCCGGTGACAGAATTTCTGGAGCAGTATCCATGATGTCATTCAACTCAATCTCAGAAGAGAGTGCATTTATACCACGACCTAGCAGGAGATGTCAAAAGTATTGCACAATTTTACGACTTTTTCCTCAAAATATGACATTCGTAGCGGCTCCAGTTCGTTTGTGGTTGCAAAGATGTGTTATTATTTATGAATATCATCAAACCTTATACTAGTCTTAACCTAACCCAAGCCCCAGTCATAACTATCCATTTTAGTAAGTTGAAGCCTAAACTTACCCAAAAAATAAAATCATGTTCATCATGTGCTATTTATGTTCGTGGTATACAGTATCTTGTGTTCTGTGTTGTGTCATTTGTATCTGAGATTTAGATTTGATAATCGAATTTATTTTAAATGTTCATCTAGCCTTTACTTGTAATAGCAGTAGCTTTTTTCTTCTATTCAGACTTGAATTGTGAGCGAGATGTATTTACCTTTTTGATATGCTTCGGTTGCTGTAGCAGAAGCGTCAAATGTATTAGTATAGTCATGATAAATGTATTAATTCTTACAACTTTAATCTATCTACACAAAACCAGCAATCATAAGCAACGTTGTCTAAGTAGCACGACAGAGAACAACCCGAAGACACACTTCTCCAGCTGCATTCAAACTGGTGATACAACTCCTTTACAAGCAGTCATGTAACTGTCTGAATGTTTCATGTGTCGTAATCATTTGTCCAGGAAAGGTTTCAGAGGTCAACTTAAGAGACGTTTCAATTTGCATCTGAAGGTCATTTTCAAGATAGATAGACGACTCCTCTGGTTTTCAAGCAGAATAGATACGCTACTGGGCTACAGTCCTAGCAAAAGACCTGTGAAGAAAGTTTAACATATCATTCATCCAGGAGTAATCTAAATGGTACATGGTCTCTTTTTATAAAGCGCTTTTCAACCTTTCAAGGCGTTCCAAGCACTTTACTGTAAATGATTTCTGATACTGAGGCAAGGAAGTTTAAGTTTCCTGCCCAAGGATACAATGAGAGTCCACTTTGTCATCCCACTTAACTGTGACATCTGATGTTCCAGCGGTCTACCATCCAAGTGGTAACCAGGCCCTAATTTGCTGAGATTTTACAGGATCAGGCTATTGACTATCAGATATGTACACTAGTCTTAAAAAAGGTTTCAAAGGTCATCAAAGTTTAGACTTCTGAGCTTGCACTGTCCAGATGACAATCTCTGAAGCCATGTCTACTATTTATCAACATGAATCATTACAGTTTAAGGTTCAAACTCATCCAGGTGGGCAGACATGGAACGTGTTGAGAAAAGCGAACACGTAAACTTTTAGTTCGAGCCATTTTCTTTGGGTTTACCAGATACAGTAAATCTTAACCTACCTCAACAACACAGTCTCACTAGATGGCATACTTTTACCATGACACAAAAACAGCATATTTGACGACAAGTTCACAGCTGTTTTTAGTACTTATGTTACGCCGTGCACGATATAAAAAAGCATAAAAATGACACGAGATTTCACAATGTCAAAATAGGACAAGTTTTGGTTGCAGCCACGTGGGACGTTTTGTTCGAGCGAAACGGGTAAGTTCAGGCATAAAGTTACTAAAATGGTAAGATTAGGTCTGGGGCTTGGGGCAGGCTAAGATTAGAATCAGGATTTTATCAATATTCATAAATAAGAACACGTCTTAACAACCACCATTGAAATGAATGGGGACTGTGATGCGTACTATAATTACGCAGGACGGCCATGAACTCGTGCTAATCATACATAATTTACATATTGTGTAATGTCGTGGTAAATGTACGCTTTCTTGTGAGATCGGGATCAGCTCAAGCTCTAGTCCTAAACTTATTCATTTTAGTAACTTAAAGAGTAAACTTGCTTGTTAAACTCAAAGAAAATGTTGCCATGTGGCTTGAACTAAAAGTTTACGTTTTGGCTTTTCACAACATATTGAAGTAAAAAAAAAGCTTGAAATGTGCTTGTCATATGTTTTGACAGTTTATCTATGTTTTCTTTAGAGACTGTTGGATATTTTAGGACAGAAAATAATATGGGATCTCATGCAGCTTTCTTCAAACTGATCTTAATCTTCTTTATCTTCAAACTGAGTCTTTTAAACTAGATTCATCATTACAAAGCACATTTCTAGTGTTTCAGCAAGCCTCCATAAGGAGAACTTCATGTTCTTCGTGGCAGAAAGGAAATGGCCCTTAGAAACTGAAGCATGATTATAATTATCATAGCCACATAAACAAGAGAAGTAGAACATGACTGAAAACATAATACAAACCAATACATATCAACAAACCATGGACCCAAAACCCCAAAGGGTACAAGACAGCTTAAATGTGTCCATCAGAACACATTGCATTGACTGTATTTATGTGTGACTAATTCTCCTCTGTGACAAAATGCTTATTGTTGACATTAGGTGTGTAGAAAACGTGATTCTCACTCATCACTAACCCAGCAGCAGCTAAGTTTCTCATAAAAAAGGCAGTTTGGTATGTGTCTCTCTCAACACTCTCACAGATACAGCTGGTAACAAAAACCAAAAGTGCTTTTCTGCTGCTCTCAAACACATTTCATCTCTTTAAAGGAATTCATTTCTGCGTACCTCCAAGGCAAAGAGGTTTTCTTAATTATCATAATGAATAAAGGCATGCAAGGTTCTGACTCATCAAGACTTTGTCAATTTCACTGCACAAAGCGATGACTGCACACAAAGTCAAATACTTTAACTCACAATGCTGATCTCATTTTGTTTATTCTGGTGCATTCACTGCAGAGGTGATTCTGCGCTCTGGCCTTGTCCAACAAACCCAGGAAATGCTTAGTATTGTTTTAACCAGAGAATAGTTATTTTAAAGGTTGGTGAGTAAATCTTTTTATATCAATGCAGAAAATAAACCACACCGAAATGCAGGAAGTGGAAGAATATTTCATCAACATGACCAATTATACCAATATACTAAGTCATTGCACCCTCCCTCAAAACGTGTGACATCTTACGCTCTGACCAAACATTTCAGAGTGTCCTTTTATTGTGGCCAACCTGAGGCACACCTTTGCATCTTATGCCACATCTAGGAGTTGAGATGGATTATTTCAGGAAAGAAGAAGTGCTCACTAGCAAACATTTTGATTGGACATCTACGTTTGAGAGATTAGGTCTTATGTTTAATCAGAACTGGATTTGTATCAATGAGTTCAGCTAATGAAACATATTACCCTATTTTTATTTAGGTTCAGTGTGTTGGTTGATGTAACTAAATTGGTAAATGTATTTTGACATGAAATACCGATTGATTTTAACTTTGTTTTTGTTTTTTTTACAGAAATTACATTGTTGCTGCATTTGAGAACTTGTGTCCAGACCTTGAAGAGGACGTGTTTAGAACATGTGTTGGCGTTTAAAGCTATCCAGACTTGAGGAAGAAAAACAGACCTCATACAGAAATACCCAAACCTGAAATCCTCTGGCTGCAAGGCAAGAGGACTTCATTCAACCACTGCAATAAGGCTGTGAGTATTTAGTCATTTAGTCATCAGTCAATAGAGTCTTGGTCGATTCAAATTAGCATTAGTCTTGTAATTCTATTATTTACATTTTAAGAGTTTATACAGAACAGCAGAAAGATTAAGTAGGTTAGCTGAAAAAACTAGGTAATATGGCTTTTTACATTGACAGTTGCATATTGCTTTTTTGCATATACTGTATTCTAATTTCTTTTCAGTAACTGTTAGGATCAGATGCTGAATATGATTATATCAAAAAAATCTGTTTGATTTGGCAGCTTTTTACCTCTTTTACTCAACTAATGGGTCAATGGTACATCTCATGATGTACCATTGACTCAATAACTTTTTTGATCGTATACAGCGCTACACTGCAATTAGGCTAAGCTTACATTGCTATAGGTCTTATCAAGATGAAATAAAAACTGTAGTAGTTCTGACAATGAATCAATTAATCTGAAGTAATCTGTCTATGTTTTAAATGAGAAGAAAGAAAATCAAAATTGATCAATACGGAAAGGGGAACAATGGATCTACAGTATTATGTTCCCAGATCGCCAGGCCTAGTGTTAAATATATCTTTTTAGTGCTCCATTACACAGATTAACCTTGATTCAATCTTAAATTTCATTACACTCCAGCTCCTCCATGCTGCATTCAGGGACAATGTCAGCGTGGTTATTTTGACTTGTGCGGAGTTCAAGTGGAAGTCACCGGGCGTTTTCCTGATACCTGCCTCTATAAAGCGATCCGACCGGATAAAGGAGAGGTGTTCCCACGACGACCGCTGTGGCTCTTTCATATGGAGATTTCCCTGTCTGTGGAGAGTCTATCACACTTTCTTAAGCCTCATGAATCAAACAAAAGCGCGGCCTCCTCTCGCTGCGTTTACTGCCCGCTGTTCCCAAGATTAAGATAAAAGAAAGTGTAACTCCCAGCAGAGCGGAGAAGCACTGAGCCGTGAATATGTGGCACGGGAAGCCAAAATATAGTGTTTTTATGATGGACGTCATGTCAGGCCCATAACATGAGCTGTTATAGTCTCCAGCTGTGTGGAATTGTATTGTACTAAGATATATTACATTTTTAATGCACACAGGGTCTTTCAGCTGCTTTATGTCTATGTAGATGTTATCGCTTTGTCTTGCATGTTACACAAGAGGACATTATTCTCATGAAAACAAGCAGATGATGCTAAATAAATACATACATAAACAGAAAATGTCTTTCAAGGCATGGCGCCAACTAGTGCGTTCACTCTACTATGTCAGATATCGCAGTGATGTAGAGGATAATCGAAAACCAGATGAACAAAGATGAAGCAGTATGTTGGCCCAACTTGATCTCACAAGAAAGAGTATATATAGAGGAATTATTTGTTTATTAAAACAGGTACACACTTAATGTGTACACACTTAATATGCAGAAATAGCTCATTGACCAAGCTGGAGAAACAACTCAAGCTATAGGGCTGTTATTGGCTGATTGAGTTTATCACTGTGTGAAAAGAAAAGTTATGCTACTAATTTAACATTTGTGAATGAAATTTGACCCTACGACCCTTAAAAGTTACATTCAAGTGAGTAAAAAATGCAAGAAAACCACGGTCTCAAGCTTCAGGAGACAGACGTCTGTCAGACTGGTTCAGACCTAAACGAAACAGCTGCTTTCGTCCCGTTTTGTTGTTTTAATCAAAGAAGTTTCCCCAGCAAACCACATGGAGACTGTACCTTTCTGCATGGAGCATGAGCAATTCCTTTATACCATGACAAAATAAAACATGTCAATAGTGTATGATTAGCTCAATTTCATGCCTTTTTTGATAAATATGAAACCTAGCCCCAGTTCATTTCTATGCTGGTTGTATAGATGTGTTTTTGTTTATGAATACGGACAAGATCATTATCCTATCCACTTGCTTGTGATACTGTGTTGGTTGGCCAGAGCCAGTCCCAAGTTGAGATAACCAAATCGGAATAATTTATAAATGGTCATACAACAAGTTTAAGGATTTTTAGTTTTTGGTACAGCAGGAAATGCTTTCATATCTGTTACAGACGGACAATTAAACTAAACACTTACACAACAAACACACAGTATGCATTTTCTTCCTTTGACCTTTGGGCCAGGTAGTCATTTAGAATTTGAGTTGGTACCTTGTAATTAGTAAAATTATTGCACAAAAACAATTTCTGACACACATTGCCCGCCTACATAGAGAGAACAAATCCCAATTGGTCAACACACAAACTGCCTATTATACTACAACATGAGCACGTTTCTACCGCTTTTTTGCTCGTCTATTATGTGGCCTCTCTGCTTGACGCTGGGACTTTTCACACTATTGTCCTAGTTAGGTGTTTTGGTTAAAGCCACGTGAGGACATCTTCTTTGGGTTTAATGACCAAGATTAGGTCTGAAGTTACAAAAATTGATAAGCTTAGATCTGGAGTTTAGAGTCGTTGAGATTAAAATAATAATAAAAAAAAAATCATAAATATTAATAACACATCTTTACCTTCACCAATTAAACTGGGGCTGCAAAGTGTATCATAGACATAGAAAAAAAAAAAAAAAAAAAAAAAAACCTTTATGTATTGTCAAACAATTTCAACAAAAATATGAAAAATATCAAGGGTTTATTTTATTTCCTTTTCTTAGATTTTTAGCGAGCTTGCATAAAAAAAAAAAAATAATAATAATAAGAAGAAGAAGAAGAAAAAATACTATACTATACAGTATATCGATCAAAGATGTGCCTCCTCTTGCTTGTTTTTTTTTTTGTTTTTTTTTCAACAATATAGAATATATATAGAATTAAACTTATCTCTAAAAAGAATGTTCCACTTTGGTGTCACTATTAAGAATATTACTTTAGATTGTTGTAATTTTGTAATTCTTTATAACTTCAAAAGAAGTATTATAATTGAACCACCTTTGTTTTATGGCTTAGCTTCAGGCACAAGCTCTGCTTCTATAAAACATCCATGCAGGTCAGTAACACTTCATATTTACTGTCGAGCCTGGTCACAACATACAAGGTGTAAAATGACTATGTTCTGCAGCCTGTGTTGTGCTCCACACTGTCCTCCAAATCAAGATGTCTCAGATGGTTGTTTACTTCAAAATATTTCACAACACTGATAGAGAAATTAAATATTAAGAAAAAAATAGAACTGTCACGGATAAAATTAGACATCAAGTTGCTAAAATGAGTAAGTTTATGTCCGGAGCTTGGGGTAAATTAAAATTTACCTGCTAAACCCAAAGAACCCCCCCCCCCCCCCCCAAAAAAAAAAAAAAAAAAAAATTTCGCCACAAGGCTTTAATGAAAATTTGTGGTAATTTTACGTAAAATAAAGCAAGAAAACATGTTTTTGTTGTATATCCATGTTTTCTTTGGAGATTGAGCTGGATTTTTAAAAATAAAATAACTTCAAATCTCCGTAGCACAGATATCTTTTAAAGCGTTTATCCATGTGAAAATTAGTCAACAGTGTTCTGTCCCGGTTTGTTCACTAAAATCCATGAACTTCATCTGTTGTTGTTAGCATTGTTAAAACAAAGGCATGCACATGTGTGCATCGTATGCTATATCCCTCTTGCTGTGAATTATATTTTTGCCTCTTTGAGCAACTCTGGAACAACGGATCTTTATGTTTGGTGAGTCACAACACTGGTGGATTTATTGTACTGTATGTAACTGTGTCAGTTGGCGCTGTTAAGAAAATAAGGCTTTTTCATATGGAGAATATGTTGAACTAATCCTCCACAAATGAATGTAACTGTTTAGTCACTAGTGTCTTACTGTAACTAGTCAATGTTCTTTTTTATTTTCACAGAGGCAGAATGTTCATTAATTAGTAATTCCTATTTTTTCAGTTTTATTGTGATCCTGCTTGTGCACTTATACAAATGTAGTTTGTAAGATATTTTTTGCCCAACCCACATCCACCTTTGACCAGCTAAACAATCCAGAAGGCAAATCAAGTCCACTGTGATTTTTTGACTAAAGTGTAATTGCAGCTGTTTGAACAAGACTCAGCATAGGTGATACAGACACAACTAAAAACTATTAACATTAAATTAAACAAAACACCACTGCAAATGACCCTTACTACACTTCATTTTGACCATGTCTTCTCTCACGCTGTGCTTTGTTCCCTGGAGCTGTGCAGAAATGAGTGCTATAGGAGCCCCAGAGTCATTTCTCACACTGGACCATCGGCTGTTCTGTGTCAAAGTGAAGCTTAGAAACAGGTCAAGGTGTAACGGTCAAAGACAACTGCCACCCAGGGACCGGCACGTGCAGTTCTGTGCTCATAACCAGCCCATATGTGCCGTCCTAATGGTCATTTTTCATTATCTGTGGTGTAATATGTATGCAAAATCATCTCAGGTTTAGGGAGACGAGAAAAGCAGTATATTATATGGTTAGGCTGGGGTAGGTAAATAGAAAAAGGCAAGAATGCAAAATGTATGTTTAGCTGGCAGTCCATGCAATTTCAGCTCAATCTATTTTTGTAAATCCTAATATATGCAGTCACCACTTTACAAGTCAGGTTTGTGGAGAACTGAAAAGCCTTATCGTAGAAATACAAGTGTTTCAATATATTTGCAGCAATTGAGATCGATGTGAACAAAGCGTAAAACGTGTTTGATGTCGCACTGTAGAATATTTAGAGACAGATATATCTATGGAGACAAAGTTATGTCACATGGACTACAACTGTCAAAACATTACTGTTAATTTTGACTAAAGTAGGTAGTGTAGCTTCGGCCAGAAAACCAGTCCAGTAAATGCAGAGACTATAAACTCATCCTGTAGAATCCAAACTGATATATTTCAAGGTTATTTAATACAACTGCTGGTACAGAGTTGGATTGTGAATTTCCAAGAAACTCATCAAAAACAAAGAAGAGCCTGGAATAACTTGATGCAGAATTGCTACTTTGGCACCTAAAGAGTTAATATTTATTTAAAGTCGCAATTTCGCATAGTTTTGCTTCGAACTGAAAACAACCCTGCATCATAGTTTATATAACAATATATTGTGTGTTATTCTGACTATGACAAAAATTTGACATTCAAACTTTTTGTATTTTGGGTTTATCTGATCTAGCTATAGATGCCAGAATGACTTGGAACAGGACAAATGAGGTGAGGTTTTGTCTGCTGTGCTGTGATTTGTCCAATCTCTGAACCACTGCTGGTTCAGTTAGCCAGACCAGATGGATTTATGAACTCGCAATGATTGCAATACTCCATCATCCTTTAATTAGGTTAATTAGACTGCTTATTGACTGATTTACAACTAGGGCTGAGCGATATTGACAATAACGAATATCTCGATAATTTTTTTGGCAAATCTCGATAACAATATTTGAACAATATTCATCCAGTCCCACATAAACTTGTTAAAACCGATCTTCAAACTTGTTAATATATCGGAAAAACATCTAAAACTGATTGAATGACTTTTTACATGACTTTCTTAAATAAAGATTTGCCAATACAGCAAGTAAATGTAGTTCTTATTTCATAAAGTTTTTCAATTCAATTAATTCAATTTCAAGTCAGTGTGTATTTTCTTACTTCATGTAAAACAACTTGTTTTATGCTTGTTCCATTGACAAGCATAAAAGAAGTAAAATACTACTTGTTTCAGGCACATATTGCCTCGTTGTCTGGTGTTTAATATTAGACAAATATTTGTCAGATGAATTACAAAAGTGCAGCCATCTACCACTATAACCTCTTTTTGTAAAGCACTTATCTACCAAAACTTAAACTTACTTTGTCCATTAAAAACTTTACAGCATCACTTACAACTTATTGTAAATTAGCTCTTTTGATAGAATTTTTTACTGCACAATATACTCGATATTAAATTTTTGCAATCTTACATTCACGATATTGTCTAAATTTCGATATATTGCCCAGCTCTATTTACAACTGATTCAAAACTAAATGCTTTTACTCCAACATCCCAACATTATACAAATACAGTAATATGCTTAATTTTCTTTGGGTTTAACAGGTAAATCTTAACCTATCCTAAGACCCAGCCCTAAACCATCCTAAACGTATCTGCTAACCCAAAGAAAATGTTGCCACATGGCTTCAACCAAAATTGTGGTTAGTTTACAATTTGACGTGCTTATGCTACATTTTTGACATTTCGTTGTATATTTGTGTTTTCTTCCGAGACTGTGTTGAATACAAAATGCCTTTTTCATAGATCCACTTTGGTGCTTATTTATTATGAAAGATTTAGCGTTGACAATTGTGAGGGAAAAACAGCTTTGACTGTGACATAATGCAAATCTAACAGAGCCTAAAAGTGAACTTAATCAACAATCAACAAACATGAAATACTAAAATGACTAAGATGTTGGTATTTCTCCTACATTATATAACCAAATACAGACTGTAAAGCAGCCGAGACAAATCAATGTGGCTTGAGATATTGACAGTTATTTGTATATTTTCACCCTTGAGCTTACATTGCACATTCTCAAGCTTTGCATCCATCCAAGTATCTTTCTTCATATTGATTTTGAATACACTTCGCTGTTGTAAGGGCTTCTCCGTACCCACAAGACTTGTCCGCAGGTGTACACAGCCCACTCCACATCTTTGATTACATATTACTATTGAAAGAAATCTCCTCTGCACTGCCCCTATAGCCAACCTTTTAACCACAATCCTATAATGTGTAATAGCCTTGTGCTGCTGCCCTGAATTCACACGACTTTACCTCATAAATGTAACATATTTATAGCCAGAGCCATGGAGAGAAAATCTGTATACAAGAAGAAGAAGCAGGTGGTGAATGAAGCGAAGAGACCAAAGCTTCAGGCTAATATCAATCTCTTTTTTTCTTTCAGTATGACACGAGCAGGTTCAAAGCATGCATAAGGCGTTTAAGGAAGAGGAGGCAACAAAGGAAATAAGCCCTGACCAGAATAATGCAGTAAGGAACATGTTGTACAGTATAAAATCACAAAAAGGAAATAGAAAGTAGAAATGCAATAGGGACAAAGAATGGGTAAAGCTTTTAGGATGGTCTTGTTGATGTTGGGAGAAAAAAGGTACCCTGGGTCCCTTCTACCTTCAAAACCATGCAGTCGGCATCATTGTAAATGTGATTGTCTGCCTTTGTCTGTTTCTATGTGTTCACCCTGCCTAATGCCCAAAGTCACTGGGATAGGCTTGAGTCACCCGTGACCCTTGATCACAAATGAATGGATGACAGCTAGAACGCCTACAAGCCTTGCACAGACGCAGTGCACAGAACAAAAAGGTTTAATTCAATGCTGCAGACATATTTGGGAGCGTGGCCGGCTGAGGGAGAATTTCATGGTTTTAGATCCATATTTTGAGCACACACATTTCAAGTTGAGTCACGACTAAGTCTTAAAGGATGTTGTTGAAGTGGTGATATCTCAGAAAATTTTCCCCTCGGAGGTCCGTTAGTGGGCGTGACCTCTGATGTCAACTGTATCTATCTTACTTAACTGTGAGCCAACTCATAGTTGTGTCAAACCCAGGATTGAAGAAGAACTAAATGACCGTTATTTCAGAAACTTAGTGGAGAATTCTTTTCAACCTAGCAAACATTCTGAATGAACATGGATCTAAAACCTACAGAAGAGACACAGAACGTGAATTTATGCTTCAAATGTCTGGAATATTTTGACAAAGCTTCAAAATGGATTTCATAGAAATTGTAGTGGATTTATTACATTTTTCCCTGTCTTTTGTGGTTTATGAGACAGCAAATTTTAGCCTTGAACATCACATAAATGTCAGTACATTCTGCAGATGAGATGTGACTTTGAGGCAGTGATGTCATCATGGAAAAAAAAAAAAAAAGGAGTGTAACTGCGGAAACGCTAAACCGGAGTTTTTAAATATTTTCACTCTGGGACCTGGTTTCAGAAATATTTGGTTTCAGTGTCCTGAAAGTCCTGATTTGTATGGATGATGTGTGGTTTAGGTCAACTATTTTTTTCTGAAACGCCTGAGCTTGGCTTTGTGTGGACAAGACATTATTTTTGTTCCATTTGAATAGTGACTTCTGTTGATCTTAGCTATGTACAGTAGCTGTTGCTAACACTATGAACAAGAAGTAAAAATGACATCAGATCATTTATTTTAAGTTTTTCACAATCATAGAAAAATGCATACTCTTTTTCAGGCCATTGAACGCACCTTCACAGCGCCTGACTCTTTATTTGGGACACAATGTCACGTCTTAAATGTCCTTTCCGGCACCCGTAGTTAGCAGATTAGTGAGTTATTTGTGCTAAGTATGATTATGTGTCTGTGCTCTTGTTAATAAAATTACTTTTTAGACCAGCGGTTACCAATGATTTTTCCTCGAAGATGGACTAAAACAGGACTGAACAAGAACTAAAGTGGTGATTCAACCGGAGACGTGACCTCCACTACTGCTCAAAATAATGACCCCCACAAAGATATTTAATCATCAAAATGATGACTAAAAAGCCTTTATTACAGATGCGTCCTGCGATCTCTTCTACGACTGCCCAAAACTCCAGACAGACTGGACCACATGTCCCGCTCAGTCATGTACAGTCAACACACTTGACCTTTCTATCTTTTATTCAGAGACATTTTCAAGTTCAACTGGAGAATAGAGCAGTTCACAGGTGCTACAGACGGAGCTGTTTTCTCTGCAGGAAGCTATGGTTTTGGAATGACTCAAATCTGCCCGGAAAGTACAAGCTGTGCCAGAAATAAATGATCTAAAAACTATGTAAAATAAAAAGGACAAGAAGAAACATGGTTCAAGCCCTCCCAAACATCATATTTATTTACCACAATGAGTTTATCAGCCTGTTTTACAACTATCAGAAGCATTTCTTTTTACAAATCTATGAACCTGATATCAGATTGGCTTTTCTTTTACACCAAGTGACATGTTCACTGAGTTCGTGCTAACTCTGCACTCCACCAAATAAAAAGAGAAATGTGGGTTCTGTGGACACGGGTGAGCATTGTGTGATCATTATTACTGAACAAACATGTTTTTCACCAAGTGCAGCCTCAATCTGTGCTGTTGTTGACCCACCAGAGCAAAGTACAACATATTTAGACCTCACGCATGTAAATCTCCACAAGTAACTGCCAGAAATCATGTTTAATAACTTATTTTACAGTAAAGAGCACCAACAATGTTCTAGAAATGTATTTACACATGGCCATTTCCATCAAAATGTACACCAATTTATGTAAAAATGCATTTTTCTGAAGAGGTTTTGTTTAGACAGAGCCTCAAGGCAGAGTTGCCTGCCTCTTTGTAGCAACTTTGGGATTAGCTTGTTAGCGCCACTTAAAATTCACAAACACAAAAGGTGATTATTGGCAGTTTTTCCAGGTTTGATCGACGAAACAATATCCACTAGATATGTTATAGCATGTTTTCGTGTTTTCAAGACTTTATTTATGGCTTGACAATTTTTAAGAAAACCTCTTCAGTGCTGTGTTTCAACAAAGAAAGTGCATAGAACAAGCGCAAAATACATAGAATTAATTTATTGTTTAGTTTTTTACTATAGGCCTATTAATTTATTCCAGTGCACTAACTCATGTGAGCTAAACTCAAACAAAACTAGACTCACACTTGCAGATAAACTGTTTAAACAAACAAAAGCTTCTCGCAGACTTGACCAAAGCTAAAGTTTATTGCCTCATCATCCCCTGCAGCGCTTATATTGGTTATTAATTTCTGCTAAACAACTGTAGTAAAGCTTCTTCAAACCTGCGTTATGTATGTTTTTTTGATTTCTAAGTTGCCGTCCGTGCACGCCACGCTAAACTGTAGTACTACATCCCTTTAGGGACATGTTACACCTCTTTTTAAAGCTCTGATTCTGCACTATTCAATCGCTATTTTTCAATTTGAAAAAGTCACTAACCATGAACAAGCACAGAAGCGGCAGCTACTGTGACCAATATTAGTGGCTGTTGCACAACGACTGCACAGACACAAAGGCATGACACTATTACATGGTTATTATGGTTATTACAATTTCTTTTTTGAAAAGCAAAACAATCACAGTTTGAATGTGTACATATCTTTAGCTGTGTGTGAAGGACTAGAACTGAGTGCACAATGCTCTACGGAAGCCCGGAAGGACGAGGCAAGCGCAGCAAAATCAAAGTAACAAAAAACAACAACTTGAGTTTCTAAAAATACAAATCAATTTGAGCCACAAACTCGATTTATAGATTAAACCGATTTCTTGCCCAGCACTAATAGAAATGCTATTAAAATATGTCAAAACTATGAACACTCATTCTGCTGTGACCACTAATGTTTAACAATTATTTTGATAATCTTAGAAGGACTTGCTTGCTTTGGGCGTGATTTTTTTTTTTCCAAGCCTTGGTCACTTTTTGTTCTCTGAAAATCTGGTCACACATTTTCCTGATCACAGCTATCATATAAACAGAACCTCTAAAGCCAAAAGTAGACACAATGACAATATATACTTCACCTTTCTGTTGGCGAGTGCCCAATTGATCAAAAACTAAAACAGCTGGGACATGTCCTATATAAAACTGGGACAAATCAATGGTTTTGGAACATGATAGACTAGGATCTAAAAAGCATTAGGACAGTTCCTGCAGTAGTGGTTGCCATAGTAACAGAACTAGCAGTGACCATAAAAGAGAAAATACTGCATGTGTCTTACCTAACAGGGCTGTTATTGCTGTCCGGGTCCCGAGCCGTGACTGTGCCCACTTCAGTGCCACCAGGAGAGTTCTCGTAAACATCCATGATATAATAATCCATAGAAAAGACCGGAGCCTCGTCCACGTCGCCCACAGAAATCTTCAAAGTCGCAGTGTCTTTGAACGCACCCAAATATGAAAACCTGGGATCCATGTGAGTGTTAGTGCCCTCGATGTGCAGAGTGTAGGTCTTCTTCCTCTCGTAGTCCAAAGGCTGCAACAGACAGTCAAGACAACGGAATTAGACATTTATGAAACATTTTCGATACATAATCTAGTTTTATTTAACTGGCTGCTTGGCTGTGCTTGGGTGGGTGGTCCACTCCAGTGTTGTTTCTAAAAATATATTTATTGACCGTGTGTGGAAGGATTTATGAGAGGAAGTTGATAGATTTAAAACATAAATTGTGTTTGCAGTGCGAACATCAGCTACTCCATCTTTAAGTGTTGGCATATTCATGTGTTTGTGTTCTTGTCTGTGCACTAAAAGTACAAGCTGTAACTTTTCATTGAGGTTCCATTATCAGCGTATGAAATGACCTCTATAGAAACCTTGAAGAATCTACAGTGTGATATTAGACATATCTGATGCAGTGCTGTGCACGTACTCTCATGCATTCAATCACATGACCCTTGCCCTGTCCTCCACTTGAGATGGAGCTCAACGGTGCAAAATGAGCCTGGTTTCAGATGTACAGACTCCCATTATAAATTCCCATAGGGATTCAAAAAATGCAATCATTAGGGACCATATTTTGCCCCTGAACTATGTCTTAGCGCTAGCGTAAAGAGACGTTTTTGTGTGTTGGCCACTATGAGCTCAAGGGCGCAGCGGTCAGCACGTGGCACAAATGCACTGTTTGTCTGATCACAGTTAATTAGTGAACCTTGCGCACACTGCAGTCCTGGTACAAACAAACCAGGGTTGTTTCCACTTCGGCCCGGTCTCCAGTTGTGTGCAGTGCGCTCTTCATGATCCGGGTAAAGCACAGCACGGACGCATGACACGCTTGTTTTTTAGTTTAAAAAGCACATCTAAAACTTTAATTTCGGCAAAATATCTTTAATAATTTTGTAGTTTATGAAGCTGCAGAAACAGATTTCAAATGAAATGTAAGTCCTGTGGCTAGTATTCAAACAAAGCTGATCATTTTCCAACTTTTTTTTTTTTTCAATCCCTTCAAGAGTTTTTTCATCCTGTTTTGCTCCAGTGCAATTCCTGATTAGTCGTGCTACGCCTGTAGAAGTATGTCGCTGTTTATTTTAACTGTGTTTATTATATCTGTTTGAGATTCCCTCACAAGACAGGCAAGTTAACATGCTAGTTAAATTAACAAAGCTAAATAGGAAGTGCATTGCCAAGAAAAGTGGGCGGGGCAGAATAAGGTGAATAATGGAAGTTGTGCTTCCAGAACAAAGCAGTGGGTTGGGCTCCACTGACATTAAACTCTGAATTTCTATGGCGTTTCTGTCATCCCTGCCATATTATGTAACTGTGAGACAAATACTTTTTGTAAAATGACCTCATGTCTGTGCCCTGTATTGTGAGCAGCCAGCTTTATTACTAGACTTTCGTGACTTCAATACCCACAATGCACCTGAAAACCCTAACTTCGTCACCACTGCTAACATGTCATTGATGAAACTTCACAGCTTTTTCCAGGCTGTTCTTTACAAAAACAAGTCCTAACCAGATCCACGCCTGACTCCTTCATTTGCATGGCGACTAATGGATAATAATGGAGGCATTCTAATGAATATCTGGATACACGCCGCTTCACATTTTGTTTGTTGATTGAAAATTATTAGCCCGCCTCAAAAAGAACAGCTGAAAATTACGTGGAATTGGTTTATTCCTCAGAAATAAATAGGTTCCTTCCCGTGAGGTCGACTGAGGTTTGGGGCAAAGCAGCCAATTGTTATTCCAATTGATTTGAAATTGCTGTAGCCTTAGATATACTTCGGCTTCATTCAAAGTGGATTTCTCTTATTATCTACTTTTAAATGCATTGGGATTGGATATAGCAGCTGCAATAGGAGCTCAAATGTAAACACAAAGAAGCTGCATTTTCACACTTTCAAGGACAAGTTTAGTATCTTCACTTTGTTATATATTTTTATTATTTAAAAAAAAACAAGGTGAAGGTTATACTCAATAAGAAAGTTTGTCAAAAGTAAACCAATGCATGAGAATACTTTAAGAACACTGTAAATATTGTCTTTTCATTATCTTGTACGGAGAATGTCTAGAGCAAAGTATGATTAAATAAGCAACTTAATTGTCTTGGTTAGAGATTATTACACAAATTTAAGCTTATAATTAAAGAGACAATTGTAAATAAAGGTGTATAACTTGTGGGGTTTGCTTTATACAAGTTTATATGGAATTCTTACTGTTCCACATAAGTTGTCATTTACAAATCTAACATGTTTTGAATCAAACCATTAATTTCAATGATCTGTCTTGTAGATCTTAAAATTAGCATCAGGAATTTTGTACATAGTGTTTGGTGACCTTAATTTGTCCTAAAATAGTGTCTTGCAGCCCTAAAGGCGGCTGCACACTGGAGGAGTTTAAGATCTGTTGTGATTTTTATATGTGTCAAAAAAAGAAGGGGCTGCAGACATAAGGACATTTCCAAAGATTATTTGACTCACAGCAGCATCATGTGTCAGAAGAACATGGACGACACCGACTTGTGAAGGAAGAGAACAGTGTGAGTGTCATGTGATTGAGCGCAGAGTGTTCTTTTTCATGTCCGTGTTTATAAAAGTAAAACTACAACAATGATGAAATGCCAGTGGATTAAACCAGGTCTAAACAAAAGAGCCGTCACGAGGCAGATGTACCAGATGCTGTCTGTTGTGTAAGTTTGTGCAGCAGGTGAATCTCAGAATGATGCGCCCTGACAAAGTTGCAGTGACTCACAGAAATAAGGAGAGAAATGACAAAAAATCTGCTGCGGAAATCCTTACTCTGGCCACGCCTTCCTGAACTCGAAAAATCGGTCTTAAAATCAAACCAAAACACCTGTGGTGTGCAGAAGGCTTAACTAAAGCATGGACAAATTACAGTTTAGTGTAATAAAATGTCCATGTTCTGTTTTAGTTTTTTCTTGGTTTGGTCTCTCTTTATTTTAGCTTTTTAAACGTGCTTTGCTACAGAATTTAATAAACTTCGTAAATGGAGTTTGGCCTCTAAAGTTGCCTCAACACACCAAACTTAACAGTGACTGCACAAGAGTGTGAAAAAAAAAAGTTGTGATACAATTAAATTCTAAACCAGAGTTATTAAAGTTTTAAGTCTTAAAAAGGTCAACTTTGGAATTTTCAGTCAGAAATAGTTTACTCATGTCAACAAAATGAATAACTGTGTTTTACCATGTTTCTGTTTTTTGCTAAACCTGTTAAGTGCAATTTTAGACATTTTAATAGCTAAAATAAAATGCCTAATTCTATGTGACAACTTGAGATGTTGAAAAAGCATACTACTTTTCTTTTCTTTTTCTTGCTTTTGTGTGTAAACTACTTCATGTTGATAAATTAGTATTATATATTTATTTTTTTCCTCTTCACTGCAGGCGTAACTACTCAGCTCTTACCTTCTTGAGGCTGATGATGCCCTCTCTCGTGTCTCTGTCTGTGGAGATGGAGAAAGTGTTGGCTCCCTCTGAGTTGATGATGCTGTACTTTATGTCTGCGTTTATCCCGATGTCGTCGTCGTTGGCTTTGATTTTCCCCACAGGTTTTCCCACTTGTGCCGACTCCACCACGTACAGCTCGTAGTTTTCTACAACACAGAATAACACCATTAGACTGGTATGACAAGCTTTTAAGAGTCTGTACAAAGCAGTCATTTGTGGACTAAGCAAGGAATAATCATATTTAAATTGGGGAGTTAGTTTTAAAATAGGAATGACATATTGTATTTATAATTGAGATTTCTACAGCCAAATGGATACTAAAAGATTTGGAGCTGAGTTCAAACTTTTTGGAAGAAGAATTCTGACTTTTTCATATTTCAAGGCATTTATTTTCTTTAAAAAATAGAGAGACTTATCCAAGCTAATGCACTACACCAGGCATGTCCAAATGTGTCCCTCAAATCAATTTTTGTTGGCCCTCAAAAATCCTGAACATTTGGCGTAAAAAGCCCAGTGAGTTTTGGAGAAAAAAAAAGAAATCCAATATCAAGCTTTTTACTGCATGTTTTTGTGGTTTTAGGACAGAACAAAAGATTTGCAGTCTAAATGAACATGATTGAAGTGCGTCCATTTGAATTTTTTGTGTCTTTCCTTTGAGCAGGATTGCATGGCCACACAATGTCCTGTTACTTTGTACACTTCAATGGAAAAGATGTTCTTTAAGCTATTTTATTTATTTATTTTTTTCACATTATGTATGCCATTGTCCCCAATAAGAACATTATCTTATTTCTGTTAAATCATAACTTTGACTTTTCAAATACAGAAAGTTCCACAATGTCACTTTAACTGAACCTGTAACGACTAAACATGACTCCAGCTTTTATTAGTTCATTTGGATTCATCAAAATTAGTTTCACCAATGAAAGACTCAATAATTAACTATAATTAATCCTAAATACATATCACAATTTAATGAAGACACTGCTAAAAGTTCCATGCCACAATGAGCCAATTTTTGTGCTAATATTTTGTTTTGTTTTATAATGTGTTTTCATTCACAATGCCAGTTATAATCTTTTTCAAACTACCACAACACTGGATGAATTAAACCTACAAGACAATAACAAGACTGCAGATTATTATAGCACGTTGTGTTTAGATCTTTGAATGCAGTAGCGTACAATACAAATCATTATGAACTGACTTTTAATCATTTACGTTGCTGGTGGAAAAAATGCAACATCATTGCAACGTGTGAATCAATTTGGTCAAAGTGTCAAAAACTGGAAGAAGTTATTTTTTTTTGTTAAATCCAGTGAACATGCACATTTTTCTGTCAACGCTTGTTTGAACGTCCATTTTCAGCTAAACCACCATGCTTTGTTGTGATTGGTCCAGCTGACCGTGGGTATCTTTAATCGTATGTCTGTGAAAGTCTTGCAAAATCTCGAGAAGTATCGGAACAATCGATCTAGTAAAGTCATAATTAGGATAAATAGTCTTGTTTGCTGCACAGCTCTAGTAAATACACACATTATAGTCACTAAATTAAGGCTAATATACAGGTTAACCTCAACTTTGATGTAAAAATGCACCGGAAACCCTTTACAGTTATCCCAGTCTATAAACACCAGAGTTAAGCATTTTAATGGCACTGCTGATTGCTCCTGGGGGAAAGTCGTTAAAAATAGTCTTTGGAGATGGAGATGACACTAAACGCAGAGGCCAGGAGTGAAGTCACAGCAGCACAAATGATGATTCACTCACTGTTGATGGTTTGGATCTGGTTTTCACACTAAAAACGCTTTGCCCAAGGGTGATTGTGCTTGATGAGGCCCTCTCAAAGACAAAGAATCTCTCCACTGTTATTACTTAAATTTGTCATTAAAATGTTGGAAGCTGCGTGGAAGCGTCTGACGAGTCGTTTTGGTTAATTGTGCCATTTCTGCAGAGGAAATGAAATGCAGGATAGTTTAGAATGGGCCATCATAACGGATGCTAATGTGGGAAGGATATTTGGAGAAAAAACACAGCTTCGCTTTTGAAATGGACAACAAAAATCTTAGCTGTAATTTCCCACTTCTGACTGCACTACTAAAATAATCAAGATGTTCAAGTAGTTTCAAAGTTGAAAGTTTAAACGTCTGAATTATGACATAATGACATTTAGAGACCCATAGTTAAAATTTCCCTGATATAACATCTTTCTGTTTATTATTTGTTCAAGGAGTTTTGTTGCACACAAAAATGTGTTTCTTAATTGTCTTTGTGATTGTTCAGAGCTTGCTTACTGCTTGATAAAGCTTAATTTAGTAGAAAAAAGACAATGCTTATCAGTCCAATGTCTGTATCAGGCTCTCTTTATTCTACTGTTTCTTTGCATTTTTGGTTTGGTTTAGATAAGAGTTTTCAACAAAATGAGGACATTTATAGTTATCAGTTTACAGCAGCTCTGCACATTGTCTTCAGCTCTAGTCACTAACCTGGCTCAGACCAGATGAATGTGTTGAACTCCGAGTCGAGTTCTTCCACATTATCCATCTGGAACTTCACTTGCTGAAAGTTTTGTACAAAAGGTGGAACGTTTAATGAAATACTGACGTGTTACTAGTGCCAACCTTACTTTGTGTTCAACCAATAACAGTAAAGAAAATCTTTTACTTTTTAAAGAAAAGTGACACTTGTTGGAATGTGATATTAGGATTTGTTGCTGTGACTGGTTAAGCACAATTGAGGTCACCCAATCTCAGGGGATTTCTTGAAACGTTCCACCTTTTCACAAACATTTTCAGCTGAGGAAGTCCCAGCGTTCCAGAGCTAGGTTAGGAAATACACCATTTCTGCATCAAATGAATCAACAGAAGCAGAAACACATACATCGATAGGAACTGCCATCTTTATTTTGCTTGAAGGAATGAATGAATGAATGAATGGTTTGCTTATATACCACATTTACACAGACATATGTCTTCCAAAGTGTTTCACACAGTACACCCCCATTTAGTGATGGAAAGCAGCCCTGGGGCAGCTCAGTAGAAGCAATTCATCTTAATACCTGGTGCCTCAACCTCCGACTAAAACTAAGTACCAAGATTGATTCAGGCACTACTTGTTGTCGTCTTTGCTAACAACGTTTCTGTCGTCTTTGCTAACAAGCCCCTTAACCCGCCCTGTTGCAATGTTGTTGGACTGTTAAGGGTCATTGTTGATTGAAAGAACTAAAGGTCACAAATGTATTTGAGAAGTTTGTGACGTGAATCGAATAACTGCATCAGCATTTCGAAACAAAAAGTTTAGTTCAAAGTGTCGCCTATAGCAGGAAGCTGAAAACCATGAATCCTCAGGATTTGAAAAATGTTCTGGTAAAAGTTCCTCTTGCAGAAACAACACAGTCACCTACTAAACTTGTCCCAGAGTGTGTCAGTGGCACATGCACACAATAGTTCTGTTGTGATCTATGGGAGCGGCTGCACGGCTCTGCTGGGGGCACATTGGACTAAGAATAGCTGTTCCTTGCTTTCCTTCTGTGTTTTAATGTGTCACACTAATGTATTCTGTGGAAGGTAAGATGTACTTCGCTCCGTACAACTTTAATTGGTTACTTTTCTAAATCTTCCCTCTGGCAAAGTGATCATTAAAAAAGAAACGCGTTGACACAGGGAGGACCTCTGCTTTGTTACTTACTCCACAAGCAAAACTGCTGATGTGGTAAGACATGGTGCAGACCTACTTTAGTCTCGATAAGGTCTCAAACACACTGGATTAGTTCTGATGTAGTCCAGAGCTCAGATTCTTTGGGTTACAGCTCTTCCATATATGTATTTTATCAACATTTCCAGTGCTTGCAAACAAAATAACATATTTCCATCAGCTGCTTCCCTTCCATGACTTAGTGCAAATGTAAAATCAGTCGGAGAGTTAAGAGTTACGTTACATTTGTTTGCAAACTATGGAAACCCAAGGCTTGTGAGAAAAAAAATGTTGAAACACGTGAACACATCTACACCATTTTGTTGATATTTCTGTGTTTCTCAAAGCTTTGCAGTTTATTTATCTGGTTAATTTTGGTCTTTGACTTTTGGGGTTAGTTTTGGCTTTAGGAACAGTAGGTATAACAATGTGTATTTAAAATCAGTGAAAAACCGAATACATCTCAGCAGAATGGTCACAGACAGGTTGAAGGTTCAGCTCCTGGGCTACTTTTCTTTCTGTGTCTTGGACCGAATAATCTGGGTTTTCCACATCTACCTAAACAGACGCTCTTGGACAATTCTTCCAGGCAGATTCTTAACCAAGCCAGCAGCTGTGGAGTTTAGCTTTGATATAGGCCTGCGTCTTCATTTCTAAGGTTTAGTACGATTCTTCTGCATGCAGTCTTTGGTTAGACCTTGTTTGAACCCTGTTCCATTATTAAATCCCGACTTTGTTCTTGTGGAGTTTCAGTTCTAATGCATTTCTTTTGCCAAGTGTTCTGGGGAAATCTCTTCTAAACTAAGATCAATTTCAAATATTGCTGCTTGCATCACTAAATTGCCAGAAGGGGATATTAGCTTCAAGCCGTGAAAGTGCTAAACTTTTTAGCACTTTTAGCAAGTTATTAAAAGTTTGTGGTTTCTGATTGTGATCACCGTTTAAAATATGAATAGTAAAAGTCTATCATAAAAACGCGCTGCTATGATTTGCTGCTCAAAATTCAGAAAAAAGAAAACTTTATGGGTGTTGATGAACTTGTAAAATGAAAGATGCAAAGTGAGAAATTAAATTCCGGGTGGTTTTTAAAGCATCTTTGAAGGAGAAACTTTTGTTATAAAAGTCAAACTACGGTTGCCCATTATAATTCTTGTTCTGAAGCTGCAATGAACTAAATGTATTTGACTTAAATGCACACTCTGTAACTTTTTGACCAAAAGCACCTTTAGATAAAAGTATGTTTTTGCCATTTATTTTTCTTTGCTGCACTACATAAATAATAATGAAAAAGCTGCATTTAATTGCACTTGCATGGCCACAAAATGGAGAGTTGTTTGGCCTAGAGGGGTTCCTAAACTTTTCCGACTGAGATCCCTCAAAAACATACAACTGACTTGTGACCCACCACAAAATGTTTGACATTTTGAATTATATCAAGTTAGAAAAACTTCACTCAAACATGCTGCTTTCAGTTAGAAAAAAAAAAAAAAAAAGACCAATGACAAATTGTAAAAGTACATCTTGAGTGAACCCCAGTCTGATACCCACCTTGGGAACCACTGGCCTAAAGGAGCACCTCCTCTTGTATGTTTTCAACGAAAAGCTGTTAGCTGTATGTGTTCCTTTACATGTATTTTTTTCCATTATGTTCAAAACCAACCTTCTCTTTCTACATGATGCTACCCAAGGTTCTTCACTCCAGTATACATTCACAGTACAAAAATAAATGTGGACCCTATGAGAAATAGTATTTGTAATTGAGAACAGTAGTCCTTACTTTGTGGGAACTTGGGCGGGTTGTCGTTGACGTCCGTGAGCGTGATGTTGACGGTGGTGGACCCTGAGAGACCTCCGACTTGGCCTGCCATGTCTTTGGCCTGGATCACTACACTGTAGTGTTCTCGAGCCTCACGGTCCATGTTCGCCAACGCCGTCCTGATGATTCCTGCAACAAAAACACAGCAAATTCAAGATCAATAACTAATGATTGGAAATAGCTGGTGAAATCTTTGTTGAATCGAGTTGAACACAATTGCACAAAGTCTCTTTTTATCCCGTTGGAAATAAATCATGCATGATGAATAAAACGTCAAGTACAACAAAAAATATTATTTATGGATTGAATTGTCCTGGATTTAAAGTGCTATGCCATGAGGTTTAAGTACTTTATTTATTAGAAAGGTAAGTCCAGTCACTATTTTCATGACTACATTTATTAATAAACTCAGAACTCGACTCTTTGCTTGTCTGATTTCTCTTTACAGTCTACCGTCAACATACTTTCAAGGCATCATTTATCAAGTAGATGCAAAATTACAAGAATGAACTGTGAAAAAATACATAAATACATAACATGTATAAATAAACTATGCTGAAGGAGGCACAAGAAAAATAATCTATTAAAATATGTGCCTGACTTGTGCTTACTTTAAATAAATATCCATGAACTAATTACCAATAAACATTACGGTTAAAAGCATCCACATGTTGCTTCCTTTTTCAAAATAAATTATCTGTAAAGCAGTTCTAAAATGGAAGAACTGTAGGAGCAGAAGCTAATATTTTCAAAGAAATCCCAATGCTTTGTGTCAAAATGTGTATCAGGCATAGTAACAGTTTTCAATCTCTGCTATCGAACAGAACCATAAACCACCACAGCCTTTTCTCTGTCTAAAAAAACAAACAAAAAAAACAGTCCTGTGTTTTCTTTTGGAGTGTGTGAAATTGAGACGGTATTTTAGTTTAGTCAGTGTCTTGGCAAAGCTCTGTTGTCTGGACAAACAAAAGAGGAACAATGAATCACTTCCCAGCAAAACAACACACTCACTCTGAGAATGGATTTCATGTTTTCATTCTTCTACAAAGACGACTACAACGCTGTTTACGTTTTAAGATGAAAGCTCTGATGTTAATGAAGGAAAATACTGGTGCATCCAATACTGTACATATGAGATCTATGATAAAGCTGGAACTATATAAAAGACCGCCACAATACAACTGCTTAGTTAAGGCTCTATCAAAGATTTTAAGTTTTGTTTTTTATCTTTTTTAATTGTCAGTCTCAGTATACAGGCTTTCATGTGGAAACAACACAGTTTCTGTTGTGTTTCTGTTGTGTTTTGTTCCAAAGATGTTTTATTATTGAATCCACTTTATTCATAGACTTTGTAACTTCAAAGAGGGTTTTCGCAAAATGTATTTTCCTTCACATAGACATCAGTATCAGCCCCTAAAGCAGGGCTATTCAACTTCATTTTCCAAAGGGTCAGATTTGACAGAGGACTATGGCTTCTGGGCCGAATATTTGCAAAACACGTCGCTGCTTTTGACATGAGGTTGCACCAATTCTTCACAGGACTAGATTTGTTTTTATATTGATAGTAACTATAATGCTAAATGTCCAAAGCAGCATTAAAGCACATATGAAGCAGGACTAAACAATGTCTAAAGTGGAATTAAATGAAACCAAATGCTTATGCCATTTTAAATTACACAATGAGTAAATAAATGCTTAAATTAAATCTGATTTATTTTTATCTGAGCACATTTTAACCATCTTTAAACAAGATTTGTTGTTAGAACAAGACCAAAGTGGATTGTTTTGCTAAAAAAAAAAAAAGAAAAAAAAGAAAAAACATGAAAAGATTGCATTTTGCACTGGAAATGAATTACAAATGAAACTGGGAATGAAACAAGACAAATACACTAGATCCAACATTAAAAATTGAATAAAATCAACGTAACTATTGACACATTAATAACTCTAAATCTGCAAAACAAGAGAAAATATATTTTGTGTTATTTGAAAAATGACTAGAGGGCCGGATCAGATTTTTTGATGGCCATTTGGCACCCAGGCTTAAGTTGAATAGACCTGCCTAAAGTATGGCGTGTTTCCACTAGCCCGATTCCACGCAGTTTTTCCACGAGCCCTATTTCTCTGAGATAAGGTATTTTTTTGGTACCTGCTTGGCCCTTATTCTAACCAAGGCCAAACAGGGACCTTTTTTGTGTGATCAAGTTGTTATTGTGTTGTAAGTGATTACAGCTCCAATTGCGTATAGTGCAAGCATGTTATACTTATTTTTATTTTTATTTTTACTCTCACCCATGTTGATTAGGATTTCTTGACAATATTAAGACATTAGACCAAATACAATTCCTATCCCACTCAGAAGGGTCACTCGGTTCTGTTTCCCAAGGCTGTTTCTGTATGCATATCTATACTTTTAGCTTGTATAACTCAGGAGACAGTAGGCTACTGGAGCTTTCTGCTTTCTTCAGAATCATATGAAAAGATATATTCGTGGCATTATATCAAGTCACACATAGATCCAGTGTGTCTATAAACATGGCAGAAGTCTATGTATTATCTAAACCCTCCTGGTATGATTACTTTTTTTTTTTTTTTTTTCACTTAACCCTGCCTTCGCACACTTTCTCTTCACCCATTACAGACAAACATAAAAGCATCATCTCTTTGTCAAGGTTAGGCTTCCTCACTTTTCATTATTTTTCAAATGACTATGCAACCTTGCGTCGTTGCGGAATACAACTCTCCACGGCAACCGCTCGATCACGTTTATTACGACAATAACACAGCAAACACAGCCATGAACTCTCAGTGCGCCGGCCCAGTGATGTACAGCCCCATATGCCACTGTGTAACTCCATACAAGTCAATTATAATGAGCCATAGGGGTTATGGCAGATAGAGATTTATGGGAAACAGGAGTTTCTGTTTGCACAGAGTAATTCAACAGTAAAGTAGACACATATACATGACTGGAAAACTGCAAGAGGAAGTAGCCTCACAGTTTAAATCCATGAAGTTCGCTCTCACATGAGCACATTTTTTACATGGATGCATTTTTGGAATAGATTGTTGGAGCAACTTGAGGCTTTTAAGCCGGGTTTCCTCTGCCTGATCGTAGCTCTCTGATCTTTGTCAAACATGTAAATAACGTAACCTCAGGCTCAGACTGCACACGGTCCAGCTCAGGTGGAGTCATCGTAAGATTTCAGTAGCAATAACCCCTGCCATAACTCGCGAGAGAGAGAGACGTAGAATATGCTTCAAACCAATGCGCCCTTGTGCACAGACCTCTGTGCAGTGCGAGCGCTCCTTCAAGAGTTGTATGAGTGTGCGAAAAGAATGCGTATAGTCTTTTTTTGTCTGAGGTTGCAGCGGTCTGATGCAACTTTCAAGTCATAATACGAGCATTCTCGCTAGAATCCCTATTTCGCATGGCTTTGGTAAAATATGGACCACAGGACTGGAGCTGGTGTAGCTACCACATGGATGACCCTTCCAACACAGTAGCTGGAGCTGGATCAAGAACAGTTAACTCTACTAGCATGACCCGGTAATCTCATCCAACAAGTAAAGTTATAATGGTTTGAAGCGTAGTTAGATATGTTCACGTGAAACCTCACACAGTGAGGCTGCAAAGAATTATAGCTCCTCATATTTTGCAACCTGACATCTTTTTATGGTTACAGACAGACAATGTCTGTTTTATGCTGTGAATTCTAAAAAGGTTGATATTCTGAGTTCTAATTAGCAAGTTAACAATAAAACAGCATTACACCTCGGAATGTCTGTTTGAAAAGTCTGAGAAGCTAAAGGAGACCATTTAACCATGTTGAAACTGAGTTCTCTCATCATTAGTTCACCTAAAAATTGTATTTGGATTGCTTCAAGTCTGTTTGAGTAATCTTGTATTGTTTTCCAGCTGATGCTCCAGTGGTCTTCACCTACCACCTATCCCATCCACTTGTCTGTGTTTATTTGAGATTACTCAAAAATTAGGATTTAGAGTTAAACATGAAAGGTTCAAAATTGTCATGTAGACATTCTACAATGACAAAAAACACACATTTTTAAATCCGTGGCTTATTAAAGTTGCATTTTACAATGAGGTGGTGGGGCTTATTCGTTGTACAGTTTTGAATTGGAAGTCAATGGACATGTTTCTATTTCTACGCTGTTGTAATTCATTTCTGCGTTTTCCAATGAACAAAATGTGAATTATTGATCTGCCAAAGTTTATTCCTAAATGTACAGAAAAGTCACAACAGGTCGACTTTAAACAATCAACAGCTAATTTATTTTACAAGAAGAAAAAAAAAAAAAAAATAGTTGACCAAATAATAAAAATGACTTGCTTGACTAGTTTTGTTTGTTTGGTCTACCAGTGCTGGGGGTGGATTGTTTTTAATGCACTGTGAAGCACTTTGTGTTACATTTTATGTATGAAAGCGCTTTATAAATAAAGTTTGATTTGATTTGATTTGAACCAAGAGTAGATCACACACCATTACACAGAGCATTTTGTGTTAGGCTACTTTCACATTTTTATTCCATTGAAGTGCTGACGTAAAGCTTACTTATTCATGGAAAGTTTCAGCACATACATTCACTGAAGGACAAAAGCTATATTTAAAGCTTCTATAGACCCCTGGGGACTCTCCATGTATAATACCACTTATGCTACAGAACATTTGTGCCTGAAGAAAGAAAAGAAAGAACGTATCGCAGGAGACAGGTTTTTTCAGTTTATAGAAAGCATAACTCTGTACCAGATGGGACAGAATGCCCTAATGTGATTATATAGACAATGCAATTATAAAGAAAAGTCAGAAATATCTGACATGAAGCTTCACAAATGTTAGACCTGGTCATAATTATTACACTGTATCCAACAGTTTAATGACGGCTTAACTTTAGGTTTTGGTAACATGACACAAAGCAGACAGATCATCCAGTTTACATTCAATAAACACATAAACATCTCCTGTACCATGCACATACAGTACATCAGTGCCTTGTTAACAAACTGACTGTATTTGGTACAAATTATTCTTTATACACTTTTTGTTGTCAGGGACATCCGGTATCAAAGTCTTGCCTGACCAGTCCCTCCACATTGTGACAGACAAGTGTGTGCTGTGAACTAATCACAGAAAACCCAGAAATGACATTGAAACGGCAACACGGTAAACCACTTGTTATCGTAAATTTGTATGGCAAGGATTTTTTCAGTTCAAAGGCTCTCAACATGGTTTGCTGCTTAGGTTTTAAGGAACTCATATGTATAAAAATTGTTCAAAACCGAAGCAAGAGCCGAAGAAAATCATCTATCAGCTATACGTCTGCCATCTTGAATGTTTTAAAATGGTTAGAAAACCAAACGTTTTGATATTGGCAAGGGGTGGTTGAGGGGAGTGGCCTTTTGAGATTGAATCATCCTAATTTTGGACAAGCAAGTCTTTGTCTTTGGTTTCAGATCCTTCGGCATTTAAACACAATGTACAAAGGGCAAATCAATGTCAACTTTAAGATTATTATACTGTGTAAATAATTCTCAGAATCTCTGGTGATGGACATTTGTGATAGAAAGCGCTAAGACAAGCCTCTTGATTTGGCTGAAGAATACTTTTGCAGATGTCACAAGATGACTGAAGTCAGAATCTTTACCAATGAAATATTTGATAAACTAATGCAAATTTTAAATCTGTGTTGACCTTTACATAAAATATGATAAAATGCTCAACAAACTATTCATTTAGACAAATGTTACTAAAAAACAAATACGGTGATGAGACTGAGCACAGTAACCTTTGCATGATTAAAGTAAATATTGAAGAATGAAAACATGACATGTGTGATAATAATGTTGGTTCTTTTGAAAACATACACGTTTTTCTTGTGTTCCTAATAAGTCCCACTATTGAGAATAAAACTGAGTATCAGTGTGTGGTTAATTCTTCCATCTGTTAAAATGAAAAACATTGTAAATGGTCATTACGATTGTCGATCTGTTTGTTGCATGTTGGACCAATGTGAAGCCTTCAATCTTTTTAACCCTTTATCCGAGCAAACAAAACACGATTACAAACTTTATTTGCAATTTTTTTCATCAGAAACTGCTACTAGACTGATGTAAAACTATGACAAATCCCCATCACAGTGACAACCCCAACCCCACTAACTACAGCCATATTTAGAATTCTCATAATGACCTTTTTGCGCTTAAAATAGCTACAGCAAGGTTACAATGCCATGTAATTGATAAAACAGCACACATGTAAAAGCAGCAGGCCGCCTCACATATGTCAAACATATTACACCACATTTTTACAACACCAATTTGTCAGCATTAGCCTTGGATAGCTTGTGCCGCGTCGATGGCAGGGCTGCAGGGAACCGGTCATTAGAGCTGGATAAGCCACAGCACCGCGGGGTCGAATCCGATGTGGTCCCGGTGACGTGGGACTAAATCAGGTGCTTTTTCCCCCGAGGCAGGACCTACAGCGGGGCCACAGTGAGAGCAGCCGTGAACTCCTGAACCCCGAGGTGTAGGTTGTAAATGGGGGAGGCAGGAGCGGGAGCAGGGGCGGTAAATAAGGGGCAGTTAAGAGCACGTCGTGTAAGCTGTAAATACAAGCAGTGGTTTGGTCAATAGGCTGTGTTCATGTTTGAGAATGTAAGGATGTCATAAGGCCAAATGGTAAAAACATTGTAAATGGTACAATATTTAATTGGATGACTTCTGTTAGTGATATGGATGGGATATCATCGGAAATAGTATTGAATAATGCTGTTTCAATTCATTTTTGGTGTTGGGTTTAATCCTCATGTGTTCCAGCATAGCTCTGCTTTGTCATTTTCATGTTAGGAGAGAGTTTTTCACTGTCATTTCTCCGTCAGAGGAAGTAAACAACAGGCTATGCTTTCTATATTCTTATTGGAAGGAGTTTTGTCATTTTGATCCATTTTGTTGAATGACTAAAATAGCATAAACATTTCAAACATTATCTTAATAAACTAAAGACAGAATTGCTTAAAAACTACATTAAATCAGTAGTTTTGATGTTTATTGAAAAGTCAAGTTTGGTTTAGTAACAAAAGAAGCCACAAAAAAAAAAAAAAAAAAAAAAAAAAAGGTTGTTTTAGTTTAATCAGGTTTGATTTGAACTTGCATTATTGGTCACATGGTGGGTGTGCAGCAGATTTGTTGGGGAATAACAGCTCCACACACGCCTCTAAATGCAAATATATTTGAATGATCAGCCTTTCATGATTGTGGTTGAATGCAGAAGGGTCTGGTGACACCCCAGAAGGTGTCAAAATGAGCCTTCTGTCTTGGAACAACACAGCTCCATGTGCAAGATATCGCCTTTATAATATTATCAATGCATTTAGAACAGAATGATTGCATTTTTTTTCTTCGGCTGTCATGTTGGATGAAACCCAAAATGTCTACAAATGTTTAGGCGTTCTGGAAAACTGACCTGAAAAAGAACAATCAACTCCTACCCATTCAAAAAACATTTTTTTTTATCTTCAAATAAAAATGGCTGCAGGAAGCCCACTTACCCCTCTCATAGCCATGTCTCTATGCCAAAGCCTCGCACTTGTAATATGCTAATGCTAAGCTGAGTGTTTTCATCTAGCACTGGTAAAGTTTGGCAGAGATTTGTTAAAACACCCAGGACAAGTTGATTAACCTGACACTTTCTGCTCTGCTCATGACATTTGCAGAAAGATACGCTGTACATCTAGATGGCTGGGGAAACTTCTTTGAATAAAAAACAACAAAAAGAGACAAGAGTCAGCTGTTTTGATCAGATATGAACCAGTTTGATAGACGTCTGGCAAGACATTAAGATGGATATATTCACAAACGTTCATTCAGCAGCACAACGTTTGTTTTTACAGTGACAAACTCTTGTAGTTAGCTGACAACAGCGCGGGCTAGTGTTGCTGCTACAGCTTGTGTGAATCTGTCTGCTGTCCGGTTGCACGAGCATCACCCGAGTTAATAAACAACTAATCCATCTATAGGTCAGTGTTAGCCACAATTGGTATTTAGCAGCCAAACAAGCCTGTTTGATATAAACAAATAAAAATCTCCTCCTCAGCATTGACACAAGGTTTTAGCATTGTGTTTGAAGCTATAGTTGTCTTTTGAATCAGGCTGTAAAGTGGTTGACATGTCTCAGTTGCCTTTGACTCTAAAGAGATTTGAAGACTTTTCACATCCACAGCTACCTGCCGCTCGTAAGACCAATGAATTGTGTGAACACTGGGGACTGTTCTAGAGAGACGGCCACAAACAGAGGTCACACCACATGTTGTAAACCAGATATTCAAAATTAAAAACTTGAACATACACGGATTTGGGATGAAAATAATACTGCAACTCTGAAAAAGCTGTATATTATAGTGTGCACTGAGTTGGTCTCTTATCTTTGTCACGACTAATTTGAATCTGACAGAATGTTGCTAGTATTTTTTTTCCTCAATTTTAGCTGAATTATCTTTCTATATTAACTACTATTGGGTATCAAATGGTCAAAAACCAGGCCATGTATTGTGTAAAATTGGGACAAAATAATGGTTTAGTATCCTTTTGTTGGCTCACGGGACACAGAGCTCAAAATAGGTACCGCTCTGGATAAGTATGGACGTCTGGTCAGCCTGTGTAAAGTATTTCAATCAACCATTTCTAATTTCTCTCAGCTCTTCCTAAGTTGCACTATATTAAGTTCTTGTCAGTACATGAAGTCCAATTTGAGTTTGAGCTGACTGAAAAAAAAAAAGAGCAACTGCACTAAATTAGCACGGTTTTACGATTTTCTCATTTCCGGGAGCAATAGGACATGTCAGTCATTCACAATAGGTCGTTTTTACACTTCCTTTCTTCACGTGGGCAGTACAGAGCAGCTAATCCAGCCGCCTCAGGCCCTGACGGCAGATCATTAAAAGTGGGTCAGAGCCGGAGCGATACCACGAGCATATGAGGTCACACTTCACTGTCACTGTGAGCTACTCGCTAACCTGCTTCATTAGATCAGCCCAAAGGCAAAGACATAGAATCATAGCAATGTACGCACAAAAAAGAAATGTGTCCAAGAGCTTCAATGACCTGGTTTAGAATATGACTTATGAAATTAAATGTGATACTTTTCTTGAAGTTTACTGCAAGCCATATTTAAATGCATTGGTGTATTGTTGATGTTTTTTATATCAAACTTTTTAAGGAGGAAAGTGTTGTGGGTGTGAAAGTAAGTAAAGTTATATTTGTGTGACACATTCAGCAGATTTCAGAGCCTGAGATTGTAGATTGTAGGTTCGACTCTTGAGTCGAGCAAGTCAGCATCTTACGATCTCTCTGGGTGGAGTTTGCATGTTCTCCCCGTGTCGTGTGGGTTTTCACCAGGTACTGCAGATTCCTCCCACCTCCAAAAAAATGTATGTTTTGATTATCTTTCTTGAATCCTCCTACAAGTTGGCTACTGTCCAGGCTGTTCCCCTGCTTAAGGCCCAAAGTCACTGGGATAGGCTCCAGTCACCCGTGACTCCTAACAAGAACAAGTGATATAAAATAATTGACTGAATGGATGTTTTTAGAATTAGACACACATTTTTACACTATCTTGTCTCAAAACATTTAAACTTGTACATGTGACAAACAAACTGAGGCCTTATGTGCACAAGCAGGTTCTTGTTAAATATCTACAGTCTCTCTCTATAGCAAGGCTATTCAACCTAAACTTCCCAAGGGACAACACTTTCAGAGCCATTGCCTCTTTCCCACAGTTTTCCCCACAGTTGTGACCAATGTTGCCATAATTTAGGGCTGTACAAATTATCTACTGTTATGTTAGTAACAACTGCTACAGTCTCTATTACATTTGAATTGATCTACAAAATGTCCAAGCCAGGACTGAACCAGAATTAAACAAGGACTTGTCAAGTCTGAACCATCATTATTATTATCGGGTCTAAAGCAGAATTACGACAAACTAAAAGACACATTGTCCATGTTTACATGATTATGATGTCTGACTAACGATTGGAAAATAACATGGCTGTTATAGATTGGCTATTTTGTTTTTTCGTCACTACCAGAGTAGCTATAATTACCACCATTGACCAAGGAGTGATTTAATAATTCTGAACGTACAAATCTGAACAACTTGAATACCACTAATCAAACAAACGCACTATTATTATCATGCAATTACGATGGCAAAGGTAAAGGTATTGTCAAACGTCTGTTTTTGTGTTCAGATAAATACAGCAGAGGGTTTGGATTATAATTCTCTCACTGTTTTTGCTTATCTTTCTTTTTTTAAGAAGGAAAACAGATGAAAACATTGACATCAACACAGAAACATGAGCAACACAACATAATTTATCTACACCAGCCCCTATGCATTTATTTAGTAGATATTGTATTGTTATATCCTGTGTTGTCGGTGAAACGGCAGAAACAGGAGAGTGCTTTTCCGCTCTGAAGTCTACATCAAATTACATTGAGCAGTGCATTCTGAATGTAACCTTTAAAAGCGTTTGACAAGGCTCCGAACTTCTTTTAGAGAGATAAATGCCAAATCCACACAGACATTTGCTCTTCTGCGGAAGCTGTTTGACTTACAGTGCAGGGGTTTCACACTAAACTTTTGCAATGGTTCGCAGTACGTAAAAAAGATAATATAGTGTTTCTCAAACTTTTACACCAAAGAAAATGTTTAGATTTATCTGAATCTGGTCTAGAACAGATTTTTCATGTTTATGTATTAGGTTTGTTGGCTGATTGTAAATAAATACTAATTTTTTATTTACATTTTCCTTGTATTGTAAAAGGGACAATCTGTTAACCCATTTAGCATCGTTTTGTATAGATCAGAAGTTTCGAACACACCCTTGCCTCACTCAGATCATTTGCGTTCCTACAACTTTCTTTCTCACCATCCTCACTCCAGAGAGACTGCATGTGTCTGTCCATGTAGAACTCATTAGCAGCAGATTGTTTGCCACACACATATTCTACAAAACTGGAGCTTCGTATTGATGGTTAATTTGTGTAAATCTGCCTTGTATCTGCGGAGAAAAGGTCCCAAACATATCGTGAAATAAAACATACGAGAATAGTAACGGTGTAGCGCGGAAATCGTCAAAGTGATCTTTGGAGTTTTTTGCATTTGCAAGAATGTTTCAAAAAACTGAAGTCCTGTCCTGACAAAAGTTTGAGGAGCAGCAGCGTTTTCTCTGCTCTGATCACACAGGACAGTCTCGTCACTCTGAAGCTTCTGAATGCTGGATTTAAAGGCGGACCAAAGTTGGGGCCCCTGAGAGTTTTTGATTTCAAAAGGATGCCAACATGCCTTATACCTTTTCTATAATAATATAATTCCATTTTGTTTATAAATTATTTTATTTTTGTGATAAAGTGTGTACAAGCGTCAGTAGTTTTAGAGGCCTTTATTGTGATTTTTTATGAAATCTATATAAACTGTACATGTTTTAAATACAAAACGTAAAAATGTAAAATTATAAGGGGTGCCTCGGCTTAGGGCAAGTTTGTTTAGGAGTGCCCCAGTGCTGAAAAGTCTGAGACCTCTGATCTAGAGAATCCACTTTTCCCATGTATGACCTTTCAGAAACTTCTAAAATGACTACGTACCAGCATGTGCATGAAATAATCCAGTGACACATCAGTTTGAACTCTCTACATTTACTTGATTGTATTTCATTTTGTCTCGGAAGCTAAAGTCTGCTAATTATGAAAAAAGCTCCACAACGTCCAAGACCACGAGTCACGAATGAAAAGTTGTTAAACCTTTGACTCCTGACAAGTTTGACATGCATTTATTTTACTAACGAGTTGTTGATTCTGTCATTAGGAAGTTGGTGTGGTTCCAGGAGACTTGTGAGCTGTTGGCGACGTGTTTCTGCTGCCTTTGAGGAGCCAAACACACAGCGACAGATTGAGCGTCTCCAAATGAGGCCAAATCATAAAACCGGGCTGCCATTAGCAACAGGCAAAGCCAACAAAGCATGTGTGACCTACTAATAAACGGGATTAATGGTTACACTGTAGGCTGTTTAAAGGCAAATAGCAGTTTTTGCAATGTTGGTGGTGTGTTTGATGGATCACCCAGGTCATTTCCTGTGTTTTGAAGAGAGTTTTTGGAATTAACCATTTCTCAGTGACTGTTTTGGCAACTTTTCTAGCATGGGCATTTATATCTATCTATTCTTGGCTTGAAATTCTGGAATCTCTGCTTTCTTTACAGTTCAAAAAGACTGGAGCTGGAGACCTGGCAGGCCTATGTCATATTTGCACGATAATATTTACCTTCGGGCATCTGTAAACTTTAAATTATCCCACGACTTCTGAGTTTTTACATGCATCCGAAAGAGGATAATCAACGCCTATAATTTGCTTGTTTTACTGGCTTTAGTTCGGAAATAGCGACAGATATGACTTGATTTATGACATCAACCTTTTGGTTCATTCATAACTTGAGCATTTCTTTTGTTTTCATTTCACTTGGTGGAAACAGTCTGACATCGCATCATTAGGTTTTGTTTGCTGTATAGTAAGCAAAGGCATTTTTGATCATTTTGGAAGTAGAGCATTATCATGTGTAAGTAAATGTTGTCATTTCTATGTTGTAAACTTAAAAAGTAAAATATCAGATTGTAAGTTACTAATTGACACAAGGTCAGAGGAGGGAAATGTCTGCTATCTCAACTGGCCAACACACCACTTATCTATGTTCACTGATTGGACAACCTCACTTCTTGCTTTTTGGGAACTGTCTGGAGTCTTGCCATACCTGACCTAAAGCTGGAGTGAAATAAAATTGAGTGCAGACACTAAGTGGTGCCAGCCTGGCTAGTTTTTGTTTTTTATGAAAGTGTTTTCTTCTAAATCAGACATGTTTCGGTAAGAGATGGTTTGTTACCTGACTACTTTCGACGGACCTTTTTGTCAGAGGTGTCGCACTCGCCTAGGTAACGTGTTTTATTAGCTGTTGTTCCTAGGCATGGTCAGCCCAGCGGACATGATACTTGTTTGATATAGAAGAAAACACTTTATAAATACTTTAGGAAGACATGATGAACATTCCTAACCTACAGTTTTCGGTGTGTATATGAAATAACCTAATGTCACTTTACCTGAGCTGTGGCAGCAGGGTTAGGGTTAGGGTTAGGCTCCTCGCCATGTTGTTACTCAGATTTCTTATGAAACAGTCATAGTGTTTTTTGCAAATAAAAGTTTCTCTATTCAAGTTCACCCAAAACCCTTTTTTCTCTACCTCCCAAATTGTATTTACTGGTCATGCTTTTCTAGTAGTTGTTTAATGTTTAGCTTTTTAACTGTAGAAAAAAAAAAAAAAAAAAAGGAAATTCATTGGAGAAAAATCCCTGGTGCATAGCAATAATATTTAGTTCAAATGTAAAATGGCATTAATAATTGTTTTTACATATATGCACACATATAGGTTACTGTATATATTGAGATAAAATTTGGGGACAACTTTTTGTGTACAATTCCCACAGTACTAGAAAATCAGACGACATCCGTAAATATTCCAATTTACATGAGGTCCAGGTAAGATTTATGCACATTGGACTTATTCTCCTTTAGTCCTCCAGGCTGCCCAGTTTAGCAGCTCTATTTAAAATGCCATTGCCGAAAGAGTTCACATGTTTTAGTTTTACCGACAAAGCAAATCAAAAGCCTAACCAATATAAAACATTATGAAATCCAAGCATTTTCCCACAGCTTCATTGTCGTACAGGAGCGGCCATTCCTCCACTCCGCCGAAATGTCACGTCTCAGCACGGCTCCACTTCTTTCTGGACTTCAAACCGAATCAAAAGCGCTCAGAGCCACTTTTCTGTAATGATGCCGCCTTTATTGGAAGTCCTTTGTTATTAACTGGAGTCTTAGCATTACTTAACCTGGGGTCCTTGGGAAACGCAGCCTTGGCGCGAGTCCACACTTTCCATTAAAAGTGCGCTAAGACAGATGATCTGACCTTTAGGGCGCTTATTAGGCCTTTACTCACCACTCTGCAGCTACACGGCAATATTTTAGCTCAGCATTTAGAGCTAAAGGCGCAGAGAAAGGAGAGAAGAGAGACGGTGTGAGTGGTTTTTCGCTTAGCCTCGAGGAATCCACTGTCTAAACTTAACAATAACAGAGCAGCTATGTTTTTAGATCTGGACTGTCCATTTGTCTCCGAGGATTAGTTTTGCTTTACCTGCAAATTATGATTTATGAGTAGACCAGATTTTCAAATTAAAAAACACTCGAGTTGGGGAGAAGGTAACATTAAAATTGTGAAAATTGCATTCATAGGCGCTGGGTCAATTCTTGGGTATTCTGAACCATCTTGTAAGACGCTGTTTGGATTGATATCAATTAAAGGAGACCTATTGGGATTTTTCTTTATTTTAGAATAAACTATGACATATGTATAAGATAATTCACATTTTGTTCATTGCAAAACACAAAAATGATCTAAAACGACTTAGAAATAGAAATAACTAAAAAGTCCCTCCACTTGACTTTAATAGACCACATCTTTTTTTTTTTTTTTTTAAACATGACTAATTTTGGATGTTGCAGAGTGTCTACACGGCGATTTTGAACCCTACATGTTTTACTCAAAGTCCTAATTTTTGAGTAATCACAAGTAAATGCAGACAAGTGGGCGGGGATAGCTGGTAGGTGAAGACAGGGATTTTCTGAGTCAATCATCAGCTGGATGACAATAGAAGATTACTCAAACATGCAGGACTCAATCCAAATACACTCTGGGTAAACTAATGGCGAGAAAACCTGTTACAACGTGGTGAAAAACCCAGAAAAGTAGATTTTACTTTTTAAATTACTCTTTAAATTACTGCCTTTTTTTTGTGTGTGTTCTGGCTGATCCATCGGTTCATCTGATATCCTTGGATGTAATAAGAATATTCACAGGCAGTTGCTGATCCAGAAAGGCTCATAGAGTTTGAGATGGTACCCTTACCCTACCCTTTACCTTAAGTTGTTACTTAAACAATAAACAACACTTACACAACCCTATATGACCATTTTCAAATGATTAAACTTTTGAGAATAAAAAGTTATTTTCAGTCCTTACACTATACAGTATTGGTCAATATCCGGTATCGGCAGCTAAAGTATCGACATGGGAACTGGATTGGCGCAACTCTACTTTACTGTATCGAAGTTAAAGAGAAGCACTGGCACATGTCTTATATAAAACACATTGTACATACTGTACAATATATCCAATAAAACAATGCAATTGAGTCCAATTTGACATTCTAGTTGTAAAGAGGGATTATCAGTTGAGGACACTTTCCGCTCGACTGCACAAGTTGCCTGCAGAAAGATACACTGTCTGTCAGTTGTGAACTGTTTAAAGTGAAAACAAAACAGGACATGGGGTTGGCTGTTTCACCAGGTATAAACTACTGACCTAAATGCTGGCTACTGAAGCTAGGGACAGTGTTTTTCTCAGCGTTTTTTCTACTCACCTGAATGTAGTGTGTATGGTCCAGGGTCGACTATCAAGTTGGCAGCATGTTTCTGCACTATGCTAGACTCTACTAGTGTTAAGCTGGAGCTTTTACTGCTCCTATTGATAAACAAATAATCTTAATAATTCTGGTTTCATCGTTGGAGCTAGACATGCCAGTCAATGTGCAGCACTACCTAGCAAACCTAATCATTGTTACACTTTTCACTTTGTGATGCACCAATCTGATACTGTGATTGAATATTGGCGCTGATCCATGACATTTTGCCTGGAACAATTTAGTCAATATCCCTGTTGTGACTTCAATTGGACTTAATGAGACTCATTTACCGGCTAATTTTGACACAAAGTAGACATTTTCTTGTTGTAATACCATCATGTTGTAATACCAATTGCAACGTGATACCAAACTTCTTTAATTTGATAATAAAAAAGCAATTTAGTCCCTCTCTGTTGTGTGCTTGATGTTGGGTATCGCAGACACAATCTGTACTGGAACTGAAAAAGCTGAATGAGTGCATTAATAGTTAATTAAAGCCAGTTGTGATGAAAACACACTACTCCAGTCACGCAAACACATTACACAGTTATTATTTTTACAAACAAATTAGCCAAACACTGGTCTGTTCTGCTACTAGCTATGATATCTTACATAACAGTGTCTCCTAACATTCACTAAATACAAATAATACAAGTTAATTTAGTTTTTCCAAACTCATTAGCAAGCAATGACATGCAGTGTACAACGTTATTATTAACTTCACTCAAGCCATTCCTGTGCCTTTAATAAACAGAACAAAACATACTTAGTGAGCTGAATGTTCTTTATTTATAGAACATAATGTGTTTAGTCACGGCTACGTCTAATGCGCTGTCATTAAAGTTCTGTCTCTTAACTCTCGTTGTAATTTTCTGGAACATCTCAAAGCCCACGCTCAATAAAAGGTTCAAATTAAAAGACTGCATTTGCTAATATGTTATTTTAGCTGTCAATCAAAACGGAGCGTGTCTGCATCGTGTGTGACTCACTTGGAGCTGACTTTGTTCACTATTGGGCTTCATTACAATTGCAAATGTGAGCTAACACTTTTTCCTCAAATTATGAGACAGATTTAGAAACAAAAGACAAATTTGAACCAAGGTAACAGCAAATCACAAACACACATACAAAAAATGTATATTTTTTTTTTTTAATTTTTTTTATTGATTAGAATAGAATGTTTAAACAGGCTGCATAACTGTTCTAAAAAGAGTATTCTAAAAGAGACTAAATACATTCTGAAGATATGCTCTGATGATTGGAGTAATTTTAAAGAGACAGTAACTTGTTTCTGGAATCTGGTCAAGTGTTTTTGAATAAAAGTATTTACAATCCAACTATGTATCATTTCATTCATTCATCCATTCATTGCTGAAATAAATAAAAGAGCTAAATATTGCAGTAGGGCTAGGATAATACACTTTTGTCACAATATGATACAATCATAATGCACAATTTACAAAGAAGAAGAATCGAGTGATCTCAAGTCGCAGAGTTCAAGTCCAAGTTGTTCTGAGTTGCTCTGAGACATTCAGATCTAAGTCTAGTCCGAAGCTCTATTCAGTTTATTAAAGCCAAGTCTCAAGTACTTGATTATATAGTTAACTAAACTATATAACTGTATAATATAGGTTTATTTTTCATGAAGTCACATGAAATCTGATACAAAATAATTTAACACTAATGTCAAGAGCTGTTTGATAAAGTTTATTAGCAGTTAAATATGATGTTTTCACAAACTCATATTTAACTTTACATAACCGTATTTGAAAATATTGATGACAATAGCATATTCTATGTTGTTTGTCCTCGTAGGTGTTGCCAAAGTCAAACACTAGTTGCTTGCACAGAAGCTTCTGGGCATGTGCATATCGACTTTTGACTCAAATATGGCACTGACTCTGATTGGGGAATACAATACATTAACTCATTAAAACAGACTAAAAACATCTGATGTAAGCAGAGAAAGGTCATGAGTTGAACTGTGTGTGATCCTAAAGTCTGTGTCAGTGAGAAGTGTGAGCGAAATAGTAATTGTTTGTCCAGGAGTCAAACCCAGGATCTTTAGCTGAGTTTTGACTTTTACAAATAAGTCTCATTCATTTCCCCTGACATTTAGAATCTGCATAACCTCTATTGTGATACTTTACCTATTATAACAAGCAAAAACAAATAAGCAAAGTCACAATTTATGGTTAAATATTATGTTTTGAGAGAAACAAAAATAAGTCAAGCTTACTGAAACAAGTCTGGCTGGCTGGGATCCCAAACAAGTCGGGCTGGCACCGAGTTGGTATTATTAATACTGAAGCTAGCACTGACTTATGTGTGCAGAAATTAAGTTTTGTTTGCATGAATTCATATCCAATTTAACTCAGCCGTTACATCATATATGAGGTGTCATTTGTGTATTTCAATGCAAGTTTCCAATACAAAACATAATGTGACACTGCATTGCAAAACAACATAATGTTCAACCTTACTAAACAACTACGACAACCAATTATCGACTAAACAAGTCAGGTCAGACTCGTACTTTTCTAAAATTCGATACATCCAACAACAATAGATTCAAGCCTTCAGAACCTCTCTTTATGTCACTTCCACTTCAAAAGCCTCAGCTGTTTTCTTCTTTAAATCAAACCCTTTTACACCGCCGCACTGGGCAGACAGGGCTATTCTTTGTCAAGCGTCTTCTCCTGAGTGCTTTGTCAGAAGCTTTGACATCCGGGTCGGCACCTCTTGAACCGGCCGCGGCCCTCCACCCGCCTATCCGTCCCTCCATTCCCCTCGAGGACGGCGAAAACTCGCTGAAAATGTCCCCAAATCTCCCAGGAACGCCGAGGCTAATTCGGAAAATAATTGAGCGAGCCGTGACTCTGGTGAACTCCTCCTCACTTTGACACTCGGAGGTGGTTAGCCTTTTCCTCAACCTCCCCCGGTCTATTAGATCTGATACCATCGCACTATCCAGCTCTTTGTCTGGGCGGAAACTTCTAAGGCAGCAACAATCTCCCGGGTGAACAAAAAGGATTAGAGAAGATTACCAAAGCGCCCGTATATATCTGAGGAAAGCACTGTCTTCTCTGCTTTTTGGTACAATCGCATCCCAGGCAAGCCTTTGCTAGTTTTACTGAAGATTTTACTCGGTCCAGATAGCATCCACGAAGGAATCTTTTACAAGGGAGAGATTTTTATAGCGAGGCGAGACTGCAGCAGGTACAGTATGAACAATAGGATAATGTACTTGTCTACGGTGGCCTTGAATGGTAAAGCATCTATAGAAAATTGAAATCACAAGCACAAATTTTAAAATACAAAGTTCAAAATAAACACATATTCCACAAATTCCAAAACAAAGCATTTGAATGTAGACCAGGAGTGTCGAAACTAATTTTGACAAAGGACCACAATAGCATTAGAGTTGTCCTCAAATTACCTGACTAATCTTTGACGTACTAGTTGTAGGCCTATTTGATTATTGTATATTTATTGAAGCAAAAACGTATAAGACCACGAGTACTGCATGAAATAAGGTGGAGGGCCGCATCTGGCTCCCGGGCCATGAGTCAATAGTTGAGTGTTTTTGAATTGTGCATTTTAGTCTGTGCAAGGGTTTAGAAGTGTTTTTTGAATCCATGTTTCTCAGTGATTTTTAATGTGTGTATTTGAATGTGTTTTTCAATGTATTTTTCAATGAGTAATTTGTGCTTGAATGTGTGTGTGTGTTGTTTTTAATTGTGTTTTTTAATCTATGTTTTTTCAATGAGTGATTTTTATTTTGAGTATCTGAATGAGTGATTTTTTTCAATGATTATATATTTTTTTAATTTGTAAAATATTTTTTTATTTTGTATTTTAATGTGGGTTTTTGAACCTGTGTTTTTCGTTATGTCTTCCAATGAGAGATATTTGATTTGTGTATTTGAAACTATGTATTTAAATTTATGTAATTTTTGTTTTCAAATTCAGGTGCGTGTTTGGTACTTGGTTTTGAATTTGGTTTTATGTTTTTGAACTTTTTTATTTTGAATTTGGTTTAATGTTTTTCAGTTTGGTTTCATGCTGTTTGTCTTGTGTTTGTAATGTGTTGCCTATGTTTATCGACCTAAAAGGCTTTTGACAAATCCCTGGGGTCTCTGCAAGCTGAAAGATTAAATTGATTGACTGATTGATTTATGAAGAGAAAATACTTAATATTACTGTTCAAATACACCATTACTGTAACACACTTTACACTTTAATGTGATATCTAAAAGCATTTCAGAGCATTTGGCAGTGCAACCAACCACATATAGGCGAGACCTGGGTCAATTGTAACACGGGGCAAATGTAACAGAGGCTCCCATTCGTAAAAGAAGCAAACCAGAAGCTCCAGCTCTGCACAGAACCTGCTCATTTCATCTCCACCTGCTGTGGAAAGATATTTGAGATTTCAGGAAACTTTTACATAAAAAACATTTTTTGAGTAGTAAAGTTCTAAATCACATGACCTCATGTTTTTGTTCTGGAGAGAGATGTGACTGAGATATGGCTGTCATTTTTATATGGTTAAATACAGGTTTTGTGGTCTGTATTTGGTAAGTTTTACAACAACAAATATGAATGCTAACATAGAAAAAAATCCCTCCAAACATGGCCGCCCTCATCTGGGGCAAATGTAACAACATGTTACACCTGCTCCTTGGACATTTTATGAATTAATTTTGGATGGATTTATTTAGATTTATGGTTTTTGTCCCAAAAAGTTTGAGTATCATTTGTTTGACTGATTTTTATCAGAATAATTCTCATTTTAGTTCGAGAAAGACATAAGTAAAGTTATAGCAGACTGTAATATTGTTTTTTTTTCCTCACCAGTTTTGTGTTTTATTATAAGATTACAGAGTTAAGGTTATTTAAATGTGGACAACCTTCCAGTCTGTCAAAAATATTATCTTTAATAAAGAAAAAAAAGAAATATTATTGTTGTAATTTCATGTGTTGCATCTGTCCCATGGTGTGTTACAAATGACCCATGATGTAGGGCAATTGTAACACGTGACTTTCTTGTCCTGAAATGATAACTTCAAAATAAATAGCTCTAGAGAATCCAAACCTGTTCACATGTCAAGCCAAGATCTTTCATTTCATGTAGTTTTAAGCAGGACTTCATCTAAGATTAAGCTGATACGTCAAATTTGAAAAAAAGTGTTACAATTGTCCCAGTCTCCCCTACTGTGTTGCATTTATATGTTATTCTGTCTAACAATAAATGAATCTTTGAGCAAGTAAAACATGCGATCTGTGCTAACTCTTGTGTCGAGTTGACTCCCATAACAGCAGAGAAATTAGCCTATTTCTGAAATCATGTGAGTAGGAAGGGTCTGACATCTTTACGGCAAAATGTCCCTTTCCTGATACGAGAGAGCAGAAGTTATGACCCAGCCCATAAAAAAGAAAAAGAGAGAATATGCCTGTCACCGGTTTAAGCCACACGACTGCTGAGACTAGAAAGCTCTTGTTGAAAGCGCTGCCTTGCATTTCTCAGATTTGCAAACTCACAGAATTAATTGCAGCCGTCCTTCTCTTTTTAATACATTTAGCGTGTCACATTAACATGCCACATCACAGGCTCCAGTATAATTGCGGATATTATTAAAGCCGAGTTTGACAGGGCAAGACGTAAAATAAAATGTCATGTGAAATTCCCAAAGTCGTTTAGCGTCTGTTGCTGGAGAAGTGATGTGGCTAATAGTTTCTGTTAAATTTTCTTTTATAGATTGAAGCAGATAAAAATAGTACCTGCCTTTTAGTAACAGATAAAAATATGTATATCATGTAGCCTTTTCTTTGTAGGTCATGTGTTTAATTTTAGTGTCTCAATACATTTTGGTTTAATGGTCAATAGTTAGTTGTTTATTAGCCTTCATCTATTTCCTAAGTCACACAGTTAAACATCTACATCTTTATTTACAATAGAGGTTATGCAGATGACATCATAGCACTCCAAATGTCAGCACTGAGTGGTGAAAAATAATGAGTCAATGGAGACTAATTACTGTTGAAGTAAAAAGCACAATTAAAATTGGAAAAACAGCTACAGTTTGCAAATAGAGATAAACAGTCACAACTGTTGCTGAATATTGAGATTGTACAGTATGTGACAAATCAGGTAAACAGTGGCAGGAAAGCAGAAAAACTACAATAGAACTTCTCACTGAGGACTAGGATTACACACAATTCAATTCCTTATCTTTCTGTGTTTAAATAAGACGTTTATGTCTGTTTTTTGAGTGAATTATTTGTTGTTCAACAGTAAAAATGCTCTAAATCTAAACTAGTTAGCTAAAGTCTGCACTAGGGCTGAGGTAAAGCTATTCACTGCCAAAACATTCATTTTTTCATTCATTCATTTTCTACCTCTCCCGTTAGGGGTCGCGGGTGACTGGAGCCTATCCCAGTAACTTTGGGCCTTAGGCGGGGGAACACCCTGGACAGTGGCCAACTCGTCGCAGGGTCAGACAGACAACCATTCACTCTCTCATTCATTCACTAAGGGAAATTTACAGTAATGCCCAATTAACCTAAACATGCATGTTTTTGGAGGTGGGAGGAAACCGGAGTACCCGGAGAAAACCCACGGTGACACGGGGAGAACATGCAAACTCCACCCAGAGAGATCGTGAGACGTTGATGTGGTCCGACTTGGGAGTCCAACCCACGACCTCCTTATTGGGAAGCCAGAGCTCTAACCACTTGACTACTGTGCACCCATCACTGCCAAAACAACAGACCTAAAAATGTTAAAGCCAATAGCCAAATTTTGTTCCATAAAAATGTAAATAAACAAAAATGACCAAATGCATTCTGGCCTCAGAAATGTTCACCACAATGTGTTTTAAGCTTTTTTTCAAAGCTGTTAGGATCAAGACATGCCGGCATGCTAACAGTAATTAGCCACAGCAAACAACAGACACACTTGTGGAGCTTGGTGAACGAATGGACATTAAAAGATGTACACAAGTCACTGCAGATTCATTTCAATTTGTCAACTCATATGTATTGATTTTAATTTTTTTATTGTAAAGCAGACCTTCTTAAATGTCTTTATTAGTCTCCGTGACGATAGTCACAGATGTATTGCTCTCTCTGCAGAAGCATCTGTAACGTTCCTCCCCTCCACATTCTCAACACATTCGCGACCCAAATTTCTGTCTCTTTTTTAATTAACAGTGTTTTAGATGTGTTTTGTTAATGGCAATCTTAAAGTTACGCAAAAACAAGACAATTGATAGGCTAAATAATAATAATTTGATTCAGTTGCGTAGTTTAAGAGAGCTGTAGAATTAGTATTGCCACTGAAGTTGCTTAGTTCTGCATTAAGAAACACATCTAATCATTTAAGTTTTGCTACTAAATCAGAACGTTCAGGAGCATAAAAGAATGTCTGTGCATAACCTGTAAAGGAAAAGCCATGTATTAAATCTACATTGAGCAATAAAGTATAATATGGCTGGTTCCAAAATCCCATGGGAAGCCACTTGAAAGATGGTAGATAACCACTTCTAACTCACGACAGTTTCAACCTAAAACAAGCAGTGAGTACTTAAGGATTATTGCTGTTCATTGCCTGATACACACGTCTGTTAGTCTGCCACAAGAAAACAATAACAACAAAAAAATCTCATTGTTTTTTTCCTGACATTATAAGCACTAGCATTAACACTTGTTGCGAGGTGCAAATGAAAAGCCTGCACTTATGCGATGTCTATTTAAAAGCACATTTACCACATAAGCACATAAGTTGTTATTAAAGTTTGACACAGTCACAAAGCGCTCAGATGCAGAAAAAGCAAAAGCTATCAATCACTCCAACAGCCTCCTTATTGTTTTCATTAAAGGCTTTGCAAGTGCTTAGACAGTCCATTTTATACCCGCCGAACAGTCGCATTTGAAAGGTATCATTAAGTCATTAAACAAAAGAATTAGCTGCTTTGCACAATCAATGCTGTTCAGTTGTCAAGCTCTCAACTGTGGACCTGTGGAGTTAAAAGGTGAACTATGGAACTTTACTGAGACAGGTTGAGAGAGTTCATGGATACTTTCAAGTGGAACTGACTCACTGCAGTGGACAATAGTAAAGTTTCTAGACTTTTTTGCATGCCTGTTGTATTTCATGCTGTGAAAAATGTCAAATAGAGATTTTATTTTCTTTGCATCTAGGTGTTTTCTAAGATTAGGTCTAAAGTTACAGAAATGGGTACATTTTGATCTGGGGCTTTGATTTGTCTAAATTTAGAAATAGGATTTTGTTAATATTCATCAATAATAATAAATTTTGTGGCCATACCAGCTTACCAAAGCCTGATCCTGACAGATCTCAGAAGCTAAACAGGATTGGGCCTGGGCAGTACTCGGATGGGAGACCGTGGAGGAACCTAAGGTGCCACAGTGGGGCGAACAGAGGAGAAACTCGTTGTTGTGTCTGTAGGCAAGACACTTCACCCACATTGCCTATTATGAATCTGGTGTGTGTATGAATGTTTGCCCTGACCAAGCCCTGTTCAGGCTACCTCACCTTGGTGGGGCACAGACTTGGTATATAAATAATTACCATTGAAATGAACTAGGAAAGCAATATGCATCGTACACAAAAAAAAAAAAAAAAAAAAATCACGTGGTAAACATACACATTTAAATGTGTGATATGCATTTCAGTGAGATTGGGATGACAACAGATACAGACTACAACTGCAGGAACTCCCACAAATGGTCTACAGATTACAGGTTTACTTTTCTGAGAGAACGTCACATAAACAACCTCCATTGCGACTCAATTGTGACGAGACTTTAACTACTTGAGCTTAAAATATGCATGTTAAATACTCTTAAATCACCAGAAAATGCCTTTAAAGTGTCAATAAAATTGTGTTTTTCGGAGAACTCAGCAGTGACATTTCATACACAACAAGTTAATGTCTGTGACTGTGTCATTTCTAGTTTACATCTGACATCGGGCTGGACTATTTTGATTACAGTCAAGTAGAGCTGCATATTTAACTAAATGTATTCTTGTTTGAGGCACGGACAAAGTAACAGTTCTCATACAAAATTATTTGTTGCGTTACTTGTCTGGTTCTTTGGAAAAGTACAATCTGAGAAAACTATATGTCAGATCGATCCAACTTCTGACTAACTTTACAGCAGCCAACTTGCTCTGTACAGAGCTCTGCGTGCCTGTGCTGTCTCTGATTCTGAAAATATCAGCCTTAAAGACATTACAGTCTTCTATCATGTTCCGTAAATAAGTATAAATTTACATTATGCGTGACATTAAAAGAAAGATAACTGATAATTGAGGCTTCTCACCTGCTTAACACCATTATCACCAGTGATAGTTATATGCACTGAGGCAACCATCGAAGCAGCAAATTAATTTACAGCAATCACTTCTACTTGAGAATAGCTGAGTTGAGTGAGAAATGAGACAATATAGATTTACTGTGTTAAAGGGTAATTGTGTAACTTTTCTGATTAAACTTCTTGTCTCTATTTCTGTGCTTGGGTTGTTTCACGTGGCACAAACAGTTGTGTGATTGTATTCATGATATCGATCAGGGCGATTCAACGATATTTTGAGCCGGCTGTAACTCAATCAAACTACATTTTCAACACAGTTTGGTCTAAATATCTCCGACATGTCTTTTAAGATAGTAACTATAGCAATATTATTTTTGTAGAAATAAATACTATAAAAAATTGTCACAACCAGAATCAAATGTCTAAACCAAGAACAAATCAAGTCTAATCGACCCAAAATGAAACCAGTAAATAATAAGAAGAAGACAAACCATTCAATATTCAAAATATGTGTTATAGCCTTTCTTTCTTTTTTTTTTTTTTTTTTTTTTTTTTTTTGGAGTGTTGACTCTAACTAAGAATTACTTGAATCTTGACTTGATGAGTTTTCCATTAGTCTATAGTTTTCTACCAATGGAACAAGACTTCTTCTCTGGCAAGACTTATTATTTCTGTTCCGGTTAGTACAGGAAAAACCACAAATCTTTGGATTTAATGTAAAAAAAAAAAAAAAAAAAAACAAATCTTAAGTTGCCTGAATCAAGCAGAGCAATGTGTGAGCTTGTTGTACTGCAGATAACTTTAAAAGTAACATTTGCTCGTATCAGAATAATCAGTCAATCCATCTTTTTTCATGACAACACAAACTGCATTTTGAACAATACTTGTTTTAGCTGCCTTCCATTGCTTGCTTTTAGTTATTATGGACCTATAGTTAACGATGTTGTGATGTAACTTGAACAAACACTCAATGTTTCGATGACTAAAGTCACACTGAAATGTATGAGTGTGTATGCGTCTCCAACTTGTCCATTGAGATAAGCAGCTCTCTACTAAAGACAAGTTTTATTGTGAATATTTTAAATTACAAACAAACAAATACATTATGACAAACAAAACTTTCTGCAGCATTTTAATCTGAAATAACCATAAGAAAAAAGCTGTAACCAATCTGTTTCCTCTATTACCTGAAAAGCCCTTTATTCTTTCTCACAAAACAAATGGAATGGAGTTGCTAATGTTGCGGCAGCAGAATTGAATAGAGTTGAGTGATCGCCTGCGAAACCGGCATTAAAACCATTACTTGTCCTCTTTTTGCAAACAAGATTGAATCACAGGAGTCAAACTGTAACTGATGCCTGTCTCACAAAACGCAGAGAAATCCAGGTGAGATGGAGAAATGTCGAGCCTGAGGGAAGAGGTGCAGACAGCAGCCACAACAAAGCTAACACGAGTTATCTTTTTGACTTTTGTTATGAGAAAACTGATTATAGTTCCAACGCAGTTCAGTCTTGAAGATGCAAGTTAAAGGTTTTGAGTCCATCACCTGCTTATGGGATTGTAATGAATTGGTAGTGTTGTTAAACTGGGTGTCCACTGCACAATTTTGGGCGCAGTAAAAGATTTCAGATGTTGAAAAAATCTTGAGTTGTGTCTTAATTCATTTCACTCCAGCTACAAGGTCAGGTATCGCAGGATGGCACATGGCTCCCCCAAGGCAATCTACCAATCAGAAAACAAAGATGATGCAGTGTGTTGGCCAGAGCTAACCCAAGTTGAGTTAGCAGATTGTAAATGTTCTCGTCCTTTGACCTTTAGTCAAATATTAGCTTTGAACATGATGTTGTACCATTAAATCTGTACATTTATTTCACAAAAGTAACAACCGCTGACACACATGTTTATGCTTTACTTCCTGAACCTCAAAACAATTAAAAAGCTGTGATTGTTTAAAGCAAAAAAAAAAAAAAAGTGCCTGCTTCCATGCCAACAAAAAACATGCATTTTGATTGAAGCCACTTAGCAACATTTTCTTTGGGTTTAACTGGCAAGTTTAGTCTTGAAGTTACGACAATGGATAAGTTTAGGACTAGGTTAAGATTTACCTGTTAAACCCAAAGAACATGTCGCCACGTGGCTTCAACACAATTTGTGTTTATGCATGCATCTGGGCCGTGCAGGAGTAGAACCATCAACCTTCTTGCTGTGAGGCCAGAGCACTATCTGTTCCGCCACTGTGCTGCTACATCTATGTTCTCTTTGGAGACTGGACTGACTATGCAGTGAAAGGACCTCAATGGTGCAATATCAGACGATTTCTATGAAACATCAGGCAATTTCTATGAAGTGAAATGAAACCAGCTGATGCTTCAGGATGATTTCTTCAATATTTTCTTATCAATTTTTAAAATAATGTGCCTCATTTAGACTGAGGGTTTCATAATCCTGTACAATATCTAACAGCCTACATTTAGAAAAAAAAAAAGCATGCCTCTGTGATGATTGCATATGGCATTGCTTAATGTTGTGTGACCCAGACAGACACTAGCAGGATCAAGCTGTTCTAATACAGGAGCAGTGTGGGCTTTTCTGTCAATCTCATTTGTTCCAATAACATTTGTTTGACCAGATTGTAATGTGGAATACATACTGTAACAGGAATCTTTAAGGACGGAAACCTACACATCTGATGGATTGACTAAAATAGAACCAATTAAGAATCAGTTCTTTTCCACTCAACCCATTGTAATTCTCCTAGTGAGGCAGAGATAGAGATAAAACTTAAAACCAATGGAACACCAAAGACTAGCTGTAATTAATATCAAACAATGCTGTTCTCAGAGTGAGCTCTCCTCTTGCTGCTTCTACCAGCACGCCTCAGTGTCTCAGCAGAAGAGACGAGACTCTGCTAATAAGAGTCGCTTTCCCACATCGCGCCAAGAGCCTGGTTTCATTTAGACTTTAGTTGTAGTAAGACCTGATGACTTACCTGACCAGTCCCAGGATCTGACTTCAAAAGCTCTTGAGAAACCCCAAGTCTTTAAATTTGGAAACAAATATGGCAGCTCTGGCATACATCTTTCTCCTTTAGTATCTGGGCTCAGCTCGACTCGACTCTACACGCTTCTACCCGCCTTTGCACAGCTCAGAGGGAAAACATTTCCATTATAAGAGGAGCTGAGTGGGGTTGTTGTTAAGTTAGGTGGTCCCCAGTTCCAGCTCTCTTTTAAAATTTTATTTATAGGCCCAATGAGCCATTTTAAGTTTTATTTTCACTTTCTCACCACACTGTAAGAAAAGCAGCAACACAACATTTGCTTTTGATACTAATTTTTTTCCTCTCTTTATCTGGAGAAAAATGGGAAATGGAAAAGGCTGGATTACATTTTGTTGGATTACATTTTGACTTGTTTGGCTGCATCGTTCGGGATTATGCCTTTAGCTGGAGAGATGAGCGGAAAGATGCTATGGCAAAGTTTAGTTAATAGTATCCGTTTTGGTGACATTCTTATGCATAAACTGCAGACTGAAAATGAATCACGAGGATTTATAAATCTCATCACGGATTCTTTAGACAGAAAAGCTCGCTCTGGGTTAGGACTATGTTTTCAATTGAGCGTGGTTGGTAACTCCGGACATGTTTCTTCATCTGTTTGGAAGAAGTATAAGACAAAATGTGTTCCGCTAGTTTGTGCAAAGGAAAAAAAAACAAACTCTATAAGTAGAACTCAATTCAGAAGGTTACACATAACCATCTGGTGTTATACAAACCAACTAATTTATACTTTTGTCTATTGACTTTCAGCTAGTGCACCAAGGAACTCTTCTGTGTCTTGAAAAACATTTTGGAATAAATGTATTCAATAGAAAGGACAAAAATACGAATAATGCCAAATCTGAGCCCATCAGCGTCACACAGATGTATACTTTTTGGTATAATTTAAGCTTGTTTTTTAGAATAGTTTCTATGGCAGTAGATTTATCATCCTCTGTCTTCTCATCACATCACAAAGTCTACTTCCAAATACATTCCCCCATCACATTATACACCTGCATCACATTTCCCAGGTTTATTTTTGAATTTCCGTCTCTTCTCGCGCCACAGAAGCAAAAGCCAGTTCATGAATTGTGCAAAAAAGACACCAGATATTCCGCTGACATCTTCCAAAAGGTTGAGCTGTGTTGGTAATAATACAGTTTGACTTGACTTTTCACCACAGCAGTCAGAGGCATTCATGAGAAAACAGTGGACCACATGTGAGTTCAGGTCTGTCTGTCTGCTGCTGCTGTGTGTGGGCGACTAGTGGAACATGGAAATCAACCTGCAAGACTTTTATGCACCAGTGACTTCTGCACAAATAAGAATCTCTCACGGAAAAGCCACTGGACCGGCTCTAAATAGGCACAAGCAAATGTTGTCAGCTCACCTCCCAAAGCACAAATATTTAATGGAAGTGACTTGCAGCAGGATTTTTGTTTTGGGAATGCTTGGAGTTGTTTTTAGTTTGGCAGGTAAGCCATATTTATGATTGTCTAGTGTCAGGGAATTTGCAACTGCCAGCATTTTAAGACTATTGTGAGATATAGGACAGATGGACTGATTTATGTCATTGACAACCTTTACTTTAGTATTCTATGAGCTCGAACTTAAAATATATCTAAACACTTATGTGTGAACTGAGTTAAAAACTATATGTATTGGGTGCAAAGAAAGTTGCATAGGAGGAAACAATTAAAGTGAGTTTGCCTGATATGCTAGAAAATAATTTGGATGTTTCATGGACTTAAAAAGAGTGCCACATAATTTTTCCTTTTATGTTTTTCTGCTTCAGTTTATTTCTATGGTGGATGGAATGATGTGTTATTATTTATGAGTACTAACAAAATTTGAATCTAATCTTAAACCAGGTCTAAGCCCCAATCCTACATTTTTGCAACGCCAGTCCTAAACTTAATCACAAAGACATGTCCCCCATGTGGCTTCAACCAAAACTTTGTCACAAAAAAACAAAACAAAAAAACAATCGGACTTGAAATAGTGCAAATCAGAGCAGCAGTGAGACTAGAAAGAATCCTAAACCAATAATAATCCTATAATATTTGGATAACCTTAGACATAAACTGCATCTCGAACAATACTAGATCTCAAACCCTGAAATGGGATTAAATCAGGACTGTAAAGTTTTAGTGATTCTGGTACAAAAGATGTATATTACACAAGGCTGCTGAATAACAAAGCTAATGTAGTGGCGAGTCATAAGTATAAGACATATATATATATATATATATTTTTTTATCTGTTTCTCCAGTTTTATAAATTAAAAAAGTTATAAACTGTTATTAATTGTTTGCCAAATTTTAAGTTGTTATTTAGCACATAGCTGGCTAGCCCACAGTATGTCTTTATTAAACTCTTAATATTTGAACTTTTAGAAATCCCTGTGGGACTTTACAATTACTTCTGGAACAAGAGTGATCTTTGTGCTCTCTATGGTCCAGTCCAAAGTTTGTTTTATCAAAGTGGGCCAAGGCATACGGTACATCATTAGGTGTTTTGCACGTGACAGTACCAAGAACTAACCCAACATTCCTCCAGCTCCCGTCAGTCAGAAACTACCCTTTAAGTTTGTGTTCACACAGCAACACTTTCTGTGGCCTAACTGGTTTTAACAATAAGGCATCTTAACAATAAAACACAGTTATTCAATGTTTTTCCTTACAGTAGTTACTATTTATAAAAGTAAAAATGTATTTTGGGAGCTTTTAAGTATTTTTTCCCAAGCATACAAAAGGTTTGTCTAAATGTTAAAACGTAAAAACAGTTCAGTATTCTAAATGTTCTTGTCTGACTGGAAAGTACTGGCCCCAAAGCAAGAGTTAAAACAGTTCCTAAAGCATGGTCCAATTTCTAGTTCCTGCTCTGTGTGAAGCACCAATGATGGAAACTAGTTCTAGGAGCTGAAAAAAGTTCCTCTACAGTGTGAAAAGGCCTTATTGGGTCACATTTGGCCCCCAGGCTGCCATCTGAACAGCCCTGACATACTGTATATAACAATCTAAAACACAAAATCAGCGATAGTACTATCAGAGTCCCAGATGAACATATGTAGGTTAAATGTAACACGATAAAAAAAACAGAAATGAAGATAGTACTATCAAAGTCCCAGCTGATGAACATGTGTGGGTTATAATTTAGAAGATATAGATCTAGAGCCCATTAAATTGACAGGCACTTTAGAAGATACAAATCGCCCGCATTTGCATGAGGCGATCTGATAAGCGCTCGGTTAATAAGTGAAAAGCCATCTCATTTCCCTTTTGGACCCACTGACTTGTAATTGGTTCAGGGGCGCACTCCAGACACTCTTGCTAAAACTTAATCGTCAAAACGGACGCATTGATTTCCTGCGTGTACTTTGGATTTTGTCAGACGTTCTCGTGTGAAGCTACACGTGTTGAGCTGCAGGTAGGTAATTACACGCGTACCTATAGGATTTTTGCTGATTAAGTCTTGACTGACAGACCAATCACGTGGCCTTCAGAGTAATGGGAGTCTTAATGTAATTTAGACATAATGGTGAGAGCCTGAAACGATGCTTAATTAACTGGACATTGGTGTGATTTAATAAGACTATCCGTGGCTAATGGGTCCGCAGAGGATCAAACATGCACCTGTCAAAGCTATAGTAAATTAAATACAAAGTTAATTATTGTAGTAATTGAATCCATTGTGGGTGAGATAACGATACTGGTGGTGCTACTGTACAAAAAATTAATAAAAAATGAAGTTGTCATCATTAAGACATAAATTAGATAACTTGAAATAATAACAATAACACCAAATAAGAAGAAACCGGTGTAATTAGGTCTGATCTTAATGTGTGTTTACAAGCACAACAATATCTGTTCATCTGAAATGCAAGTTGACAATTATATATGATTTATTTGTTTATTTAAGTCTTGCATCTAGAAGACAAAGAACAATGCTGTTTATTCATTCACTTTCTACCGCTTGGACAGTGGTGAAGGGTTAATAAATAGAGACAGTCTAGATTTGCATTGTTGCCAAGTGGCCTTAGCACCATGGCCGGAAGAGGCATTGAGGTTCGTGACGTACGGATCTCTGTATTTTTTCTAGACCTTTTTTTTATTATTTTACTCATGATTTTGAAATATGAAGTGTTTGAAATGTGTTGTTGATTGTGGCTTTTTAATTCAGTCTTCTACAAATGTGCCCATGACAAAAACAAAGCAAAATATTTCAATAATATTGTAATATCTAATATATATATCTTTTCATATTAGACATTTTTTGTTGTTGTTGAATTGTGTGCTAATGAAAAAGAGTTAGAAAGGGTTAAAAATAATACAATATTTATGAGTGAAGTAGTCAAGACCACACTAACCAAGACCAAAACTGATACAAGAACACAGAGTCCTGAAACCAAGACAACCAAGACTTTTAAAGGTTGAGATCAATACAAGACCAAAACCTATGGTCCATCGAGCCCAAATCAAGACCATCTTGATACTTATTACAAACTGTACCTGGGACAGGTCATCATGCTCCTGGTGGAGGTTTAACAGAGCATGGTGGCAATGAAATGTGGTCTCAGGGTCAAACTCCCTGAAACCACATTTGTCTTTACTTTAAATAGGCTTGCATGGTCACAAAAGCAGACTAGAGTCAGAGACAAGACCATGGCGGTAAAAAAAAAACATATCGAAACCAATCAACCAGTCTCACACTGTGTTGCCAGATGTATGATAAAATATTTTCACCTCCTGTACGATCAGTAATTCTAAGTCACTGTAAAACTCTATGTAAATGTACAATAATTTAGAAGTGGCAGGTAGTTTCTTCGTCTTGACTAACTTGAGCCTCAAAAACTGATCCAGGATCAGCAAACACTTAACACAGTGTGAGCTTTAGTGGTGTTCTGTAAAATTATTGGTTAACAGCACCAACAGTTCTTCACGGCTTTAAATTTGATTTATTTGGGCTGTGAAAAGGAAAAAAGCTTGCTGTGAATTGCTCAAAATGTTTTTTGTCTCTCTCCCAACTGAGTAGAACATTTTTAAAAATGAACTTCTGGAATGATTTTGCATCATCTAAAGAGGTCTTATGTAATAAAACAGTTTGGATGTGTACGTTATTTCATTATTTTATTTTATTTTTTTTTATACAATAATTATGAGGCTCTGGTACGATAATTCAGTATAATTACTCATTTGGCAACACTGGTCTCAAGTGCTACTACACTAACATGAAAACGTGACTTCATAACTATTTACATTGAAAACCTGTTTATGTTTCCCAAGTAAATACACATAATAGACCAGGATAACTCAAAATATAGGACAGACAACATAGTACATTACTTGTTAGTCTACCTACTTGCAGTTCTGTTACAACAAAGTCTACTGACAAATTCACCAATATCTTAAAGCTGCTACTGCGCCAGCCCCAAAAGGCACAGAGGTATTGTTAAAAAGTTTGGAAGCAGACAGTGTATTTAGGTCAGTCCTGTCCCGTCCTGTGGGGATTCCCTCAATGCCATATGTGAGGGCCAAATGCTCTCATTACCCTCTGTGCTCACACGGGCCCCCGCTACACCTCACAGGCCCCAGACAGATCTAACTGAGCTGCTCAGGGCTACGGAGCAAAGTCAGAGAGGAGGCCACGGCAGCAGATGTGTGAGATAATAATAATGTTTCTGCTGATATCACTGCAGGAAGGCTTTGTAAACAGGTCTCACCTTTGCAAATGGCTCCACAGGGTTTATACAGGTTTGACAATGGCATTAGGTTAACAAAAAAGGAAAATTATTGGGCTCATGTGTCATTACCAGTAGTGTTTCCTTCCAAATGCAAAAAGAACCCACATTTTCTAGTTGCTATTGTTATTCTACTTAATTGTAACTATTGTGACTCCTTTACTTTCCCATTTACATTAGCACAACGCTCTGCAATTAGGCAACTATTGACTTTAAGAAGAAAACCCCTTATAAACAAGCTTGTGTGCGTTGAACGGGTGGCAGTTACTACAACACAAATGGACCTGAAAACTCAATAAAGACTTACAACAAGGCTCTGACCTTTGACCTCTATTAAATGTGGTTGGTATGTTTGTATCAGCTGACACTCTAAGTCATTCGTAACTTGACATTTTTGAAGCCTAATGCAAACAACTAATACTAACAGCAATAAAGTAAAACACAGGATCACTCCTACCAGACTAGCTCAGATGCTAATTGTTTGATAGCAGCAAAATCAAAGTCGAACTCCACATCTTCTGTTTATATGTCTATGGGCACGATAGCACAGGTGAAGAAGATCATGGGTTCTACTTCATACTCTATTCATGGAGTTAACAACAGTGAAGTAAAATGCTATGAAATCTCGTACCATCTTTAGTCTAATCCAAAATGATGATCTCATTTTCTCCAAGTGGGTTAAGTAGCTATTGTGGCACTTGAATAGAACTTTGGATTTGCATTTGATTGTTCTTAAGCCTAAAAGAATGGCCTCTTTTCTCCCACTACACTTAGATAAAACACTGGCCCACGACACGACTTGGATTCAGAGGAAAATTATACGCCAAAGCAACACAGTGTCCAAAGATATTTTACAGGAAAATACATCACTTCTTTTGAATAAATAATAAACATAAAGCAATATTGTTGGAAGTCTGTAGGACATATAACAGTAGAGTCTATATGAGAGGATAAAAATGTGTTTATATTGGCCTATAATTCTCATTTTAGAAAATCAACTATTGACTTTAATTCTCCAAACAAGGCCAAAAACACACATAAAACATATTGCAAATAAGACACTGCATAAATAAATAAAAATAAAAGCATGACTAAGCTTGCCCTGGTGAAGCAAGGCTGTGGCTTAGTTTGTAAATGTCAATTTCCTATTCCAAATGTCAGCAGAGATTATTGGCTATTGATTTCTCAATCTCTGTCACTATGTCTACAGTAAATCACCAACTAAATATTCACTTTAGTAAATATACTTCAGCTACAGTAGTCCTGATCAAGTCTGACAAGAATAACTGGACATAGGTCCCCAAGCACTGCACTGTGAAGCTTACTGGTCCAGAGGAGATGCTCCAGAAGCATTGGAAGATGGGTCAAATGCAGAGGACAAGACTACCTGCTGGGACGGTAAGGGTACGTCAACCTTAAATTTAACCTTAACCACATTATATCACTGTATGAGTTACAGTAATTCAACATTTCTACAATCAACAAAATTAATCTGGAATTGTTGTAGTCATGTATCCTAATCAATCTATATATGTTGAAATAAAAGAGTATACTGTTTTAAAATGATCAGCATGAAATCTAACTGGTAGTGAGGATGTGTGGAGCACTTCTTGTGTTACTATTTGAAGATTGTATCAAATATTTTCAGTCATGTTTTCCATTGGCCTGTCAAACTGTATTCATTCCTAAATTCTATGTTCCTAAATATATTATATAGCAACAGTGGGGAGGGCTGCACTTGGCAAAACCTCCATTTTGTTTTTGACATTATGACATACATATTTAAATTGGGTAACATATGGCTCTTTAATGCATGCATGGTCCTGGTGTGCAAAAGGAAGCTATACAAGGTCATTTCACCATTGCTACATATTTCATTTACAATCTGTAGCAAGAAAAAAATTACACATTACTATTTCCAACACGTCTTTGCTCTCGTGGGAATTGGGGAAATGAAGAAATCAGTTGTGAGAGTATTAAAAACAGATGTGATGACCATATTTTCAATGCAATCCTTTCCAACACCGCTGCAAAAAAACTGGCAACTCTATCAATCCTGCTGCTTTGTCCCGAGCGAATATTCAGCAATTCATTTGTAGCCCTGCTCCAGCACAGAAGTCATGTTTTACACCTCTGCGGTACAGTCTCCGAGGGGCCAAACTACTTGTTTTAGACGACTATGAATCAATTGCTACAAAGACTAGCGTTGTTAGCATACAGCGACTAAAGTTGAGCCGTGTGCACTGTAAAAAACACATCAAACAAAACAACAAGCACTCACAATAGCGCATACAAGACATCCATAAAACTTATATGTCCAGCACTTCGGAGCTTTATTAACATTTAATCGACTCCGGGAGGAAGCTCTTAGACGAACGCCGCGCCGAAAATCACAATGGATTTCCTTGTTCCTCTTTTAAAACAATAGCTTTCTGACGTCTGCTCGACAAAAGTCTCCGGTGACCCTCGGGAGATGGTAATGGCGCACGGAAAAAGGGTATTGCGTGCAGTTGGGGTGAGGCGGGCGTGTAATATGGATAAGGCTGTAACTCCAGTGAGGATGCTGCTGCTTCTTCTGTGGCGTTTATGATGTCTGCGGCGCGAGAAACGGCAGTGCCAGAAGAGAGAGCACACACTGTGATATACTCAACAATTTAACAGAACAACAAAGAAGATCACAGCAAAGTTATGAGGCGGGCTTACAGCGATTACGGTCCTAACGGCAGACAATGTGCAGCAAAAATAAAGACTGCTGAAGCTAAGCTGGCGGGAATTACAGATAATGTGTACAATAGTTTCTCTGCTATTGAACGGCAAATGAAAAGGCAAAAACAGCCATTCTATTGTGTGATCTAAAAGATAATTAGCTGAATGTTTTAACCTTGGAAGGAAAAACAAAAAGTTCACATGTTGCTAATGCACTGGTATGCTAGAACAGTGTGGCGGGAAACACTAATCTGCTTTGAGATATTGTCAAGTGTTTTGTAAGAAATGATCAGTTTTCAAAATTCAAGCTATGAAAGAAATCTAAGCTGATTTAATTTAGTCATTTTCAAGTGTTTGGAACAACTTTTTCAGCAACAGTGAAATTAAAACAATCACTACTTACTAATTTAAACAAACATTTAAAGGTGCACTATGTAACATTTTACTTGTTTCATCATGAAGAGAAGTACTTTGACTGGTGTGTTCCAAAGTGATATATTAATAGATTATTAACCATTTGCACCCACGTCACATGATCACGTAGGTGAAGCATGATGAAGGGCAGAAGTGTGTGTACACAGCATTACAGGAAGCGCAAAACTGACAAATTCTCTCAAATTTTCTTATTTTTTGGTAAAGAAAGCAATAGATGCTTCTAGTGCATAATCAGTACATTTGCCCGTGGAAGTAGGACATCTTTAAGATGTGCACAAAGTAATGAATTTGGAAAAGCTAATGAATGCAGCTGATCCATAACCTCTTCCTCCTGTTATGTTTGCTGATTTAATAAAATGTACATTGCAGGTTGTTTCAGATAATGTCATTATTATTTGTTTTTTCATTAGCATTGTCTTACTTGTTTAAAGTGTTCACTGCAAATCTGTAACAACTTGGAGGGATTCCAGTTCTTTTGCTTTACTGCTGCCACCCACTGGTGCCTTCTATCTTCGTCAAATTGTAAACGAAAAAGGTTGGGCATCACTGAAATTTCCCCGAGTGAATGGTTGTCTGTCTAACCCTGCAAAGAGTTGGCCACTGTCCAGGGTGTTCCCTGCCTAATGCCCAAAGTCACTGGGATAGACTTCAGTCACGAGAATAAACAGTGGCAAATGAATGAATGGTTAAGTTGATTCATTTTTTATCATGTATGTTGCACATTAGCATCAAAGCAAATTCCTACTTTGTTATTGTGTTTTGTTCACTGACAAGGGCAATAAACATATGCAATTTCGATTCAGATATTTAAAGTATGAGTCCTGAAATGGTTATCCTATATTGTGCATTTGCAACTTGCATGATACCAATCAAAGAACACATTGAGGCAAAAATAAAAATTACAGCTTTCAGTGAAGAAACAGAATATGTAGCTTGTTCTCATGTAAAAAAGAGGCCCGTGTGATAACAGAACGTTGAGAATTTGTGAAAATGTATTCCCATGTCAACTAAAGCTGATACTTTACACATACATAAAGCATAGCCCTTGTTTTTTGTTGCACATAAAATACAATCCTATGTGAGAATGTTTGTCCAGCACAACAACAATGGTGACACAGCCTTTCTGAATCAAGTCAAAATGACCCATCGACAAAAGCAAAACTACACATTTTTAATCCAAGTGATTTTAGCTCATGAAACCTAGTTCTGTGTCCCAGCCGAGTTTGAGCCGTTCAGCCCAGAGGCACGCACCTGTTTTGGGGTCGACGGAGAAGTATGGCTGCCCCTGGAGGATGCTGTAGACCACTTTGGCGCTGTTTCCGTAGGTTGGGTCGTCTGCGTCAGTCGCCGTGACCTGCAACACTGACGTCCCTGGCACAAAAGAACACAAATGAAAGGGTTAGGAAAGGTATTGTTGAGCGATTTTACAAAGTCTATTTTTATGTTACGAGTTCAAGTGAGTCAGGTTTTAGAAGAAGACGAAATTGTCGAAATAATGGAGCAAAATAGCAGTTTTTGAAAGGTTAGCAACTTGAGCACGTTTCTATTGGAAGTGTACTGTTTAGTGGTCATAGAAAGTATCTCACATTCATCATATTTTTGACACATATAACACACAATGCAGCTGTTTTATGCATATGCTTACTTTTCTAAAACTTATCCATGTACCTGTGTTATTTGTCCTTAGAAAATAAGCCTCATGTAACCTCACCAGACAAATGAATTCTCACAATTTTCACATTTTCTGTGGAATAAAGTTCAATAAATAAACCAAAATATAAATAAACAATTTCTCAAATCTTGAGGCTCCTGCAGTGAAGATTACATCACCAAAGGTGGTTAAGATCAATCGTAGAAAAATTAAGGACCAGTTAATGTGCAAGATTTAGATTGGATTTTCCAATCCAATCTAAATTCATTTTTAAGTTGACCAATGTACAACAAAACACAATCAGGAAGAAGGTAAGGAAACTGTTACAAATTAACAATGTCAACAGGAAAGCAATTCACACCTGGTTGAAAGCCAGTGTGAATAAATCTATATTTTAAAACAAAAGTATTCAGTGACTTGGCCTGTCTCACATACAAATGTAGGCCTGGTGTAAACTCTGTTTCTGTTTGGAACAGCTAAGATCAGCTGAACAGTTAACCAGAGAGGGTTTGTATGACCGGATCAGATCAGGCAAATATCAAGGAGCAAGGAATAATTTTGCTTAATAGAAGCAAAACCCAAAGAAAATGTCCCAACATGGCTTTAACTAAAACATGTCCAGTATATAGCCTATATAAGACACTAAGAGAGGGGATAAAAGGGTTAGAGACGTCCTCATGATACAATATTAACATGTTGTATAGAGGGGTTAATGATTGAAGTCACTTTCCGCTCCACTGCTCATGTCACCTGCAGAAAGAGAAGCTGCCCATCTGGTTGACTGGGGAAACTTCTTTGATTAAAACAACACAATAGGATGAGAGCAGCTGTTTTGATCAGGAATGAACCAGTCTGACAGACTTTTGTCTCATGAAGCTTGAGACAGTGTTTTTCCAGCCATTTTTTGCCTCACATGAATAAAACATTTATGGGTCGTAGGGTCGAATTTCATTCACAAAAGTTGAATTAGCAGCACATTTGTTTTCTCACAATGATAAACTCTTGTACTTAGCTGACAACAGCTCTGGCTCAACTTGTTTCCACTGCTTGTATCAGTGTAGTATATTTACTTTTGCATTACTATTTTCAATTGTGCAGATTCTGAGACATCCAGGAGAAATATAATCTATAAATGATTAAAACTAACTGCAACTGGACTTACTCATTAAGTAGCTGACATTTACAATTTTGATGTTGTCACAATTTGTCAGCTGTTCTGGCAAATTTGTGACCAATTTGTCAAAACAACTGAAGCGCCTGTTCTCCATCAGTACAGCTTTGAAACCCGTTAACACCTTGCGCTAGAGGCTGGTACACCTTAAGGCTAAAATTCCGAAGGGTAGGAAAGCTAGAGTAGTGTATGCAATTAAATGCAGCACTGAGGGTTGCAATAAGCTGGATGTTGGTAAAACAGCTCAGCCATTTCAAAATTGTCTCTATCAACACCACAGCAAAACATCTTCTGGTCAGGATTTCTGCTGTGTATCTACATACGGAGGAGACAGGCCACTAATTTGACAACAAGGACACTTCCTGTTGAATCAGGAGGATCAGGTTTGAGAGAAGTGTGAAGGAGGTCGTGTTTGAAAAATATAAACAGACTCAGAGGACTGCACTTTCAGCTCTCTCACACCTGGGACAGAGCTGTGCAAAGGATGCCCCAGGTCATTTTGTGGTGACGTCACTGGAACGTCCCCTTCCACATCTACATCTAGTGGGTCTCACCGTCACTCAGTCAAGCCCTGATAAACCACCTGGATGGGCAGCGAAACATCGGCTTCTCAAAAGTCCAGTTGCAGTAATTTTAATAGTTTTTTGGTATGTTACTATTTTCAGTTATTCTTTGTGATGTTATGCGATTATTTTTAATTTGTTGTATGTAAACCACTTTGGGCAGGTTGTGTTGAAGTAAATGTGCTAAACAAGTAAAACTGACATTGAGGTATAACAAGACAGAAACTTGTATTTAAACTTCATTTTGGAGAAGGAAGCGAGACAGACCTTGTAGAAGCTTCATCATTTAAACTGTTATTTAAGAACTGTGCTTCAATTTAACACTCGAGGTGTTGCTCAAATAGCATTACAGGCTTCATTAACCCATTATAATTGCACTATGGAGGCTATGATTGCACTACAAGCTTCTGTGATGCATTAGAGATATTAACACAAACACAGCACAATCTCTTTTCTTTTGACCTGGTCACTTTATGGATCATGTTATTTTCCCTGGACATGTGCTTGGGTCATTCTGCTCTTGGGAAATAAACTAAATGAGTGAAAATGTAATGTTTGTGAACAAATAACATCTATTGTTTTTTGGAATTGTAATTTTGAAGAACACGTGGAAAAGTCACCTGAGGTTGTACAAATAATTACAGTCACAATAATTGCTACAATCACTTACAAAGAGTGTAATCACGAAGAGTTACAATGGAGCTCAGCAGTCACATCCACTTTAAAGTTCACCGTGGTTACAGAAAGACAAATCCGAGTCATTGTTACCATTGAAATTAGAAGGGGGGTCAAATAATAAAAGTGTAAATGCATGCTGGTTGCTGTCAGGGTGTAGGTTTTTCCTGTTCACTGAGTGGCCGACTTTACTTCCTGGTTTTGGAGAACCATCTGCTGTTCTGCGATACCTGATCAAGGAGCTGGAATGAAATGAAACTGAGGGGATGCACTAGGTAGCTCTACCTTGGCTAGTTTAGTTTAGCCGTCACAGAAAAAAAATCTACACATTTTAATCAACCTAATGTTTGTGCACCTCTGGTTTAACTAATAAACAACTTGTGTACCTCAAATCACCACATAGTATACAGAAAGCCCATACACGTTTAAAAATACACTGTGTAGCTTTGTGAAGCAAACAATATTGTATTACAAATGTTTGTTGCTTGACTAATAATTTTGCTTACTCTGCACAGGCATGAATATCCCTAAAATTTAAATTTGTTTGTGTTCCAGACCAAAACGAGAGACTTGTTGTGCCTGTTTTCTTAAACTTCTTTTACCTTAAGCCAGTGGTTCCCAACCTTTTGTGTACAATTAAAGTACCCCCTAAATTTTGTCCCACACGTCAAGTACCCCCTAAGTTGTGCTTTTAGGTAAGCAAATGGGTGTTCTAGTGGAATACTGCCAATTGTTGCTTTCTTGTTTGTATGAAATTCTAGCTCAAAATGCCACGAAAGTAATACAAATTCTTACATTTCTTCAAAAGTCTTAAAAATCCTACAATTTTATGTTAATTAAAAAAAAAAAAAAACAACATTTCACCTTCAATTAAGATCTGAAATCATTCCAAGTACCCCTGGTGAGGGCTCGCGTACCCCCGAGGGTCCACGTACCCCTGGTTGGGAAACACTGCCTTAAGCTATATAATAAAGCCACAACAAAAACAACTTTTTATTTATGTGAGATTTCTTAAAATACATAAATAAATGGGCAAAAAAAAAAAAAAAAAAAATCAAGGCACTATAGTTATTTTGCTTTTCACGAGTTACTTCAAAAAACTACTGACTGCTACCTGTCATTAGCCTGATGGTACTACCTGTTAGTTTCCATGGAGTTACATCACCCTTGTTAGTGTGTCTATATAATAAATACTGCCTTGCCTAGTGTCCTACATTCAAACAATGTAAACATATATTTCAACCTATTTGTATGGAACTTAATTGTCTCCAACGTTAAAGAAACAGAAGCCTCCATATTAGCTTAGCAATCAATCTTACCCTGGTTCCAGCTCCATTTGCATTCAGAAATAGTCTCCGGCATGTTAAGCATTCGAACAAACAGAGAATACATAATTTGTTTGTGATTAAATTCAACTGATGAAGCTAATTTTGTGGGCGGGGTTTGCAAATTAGCCCAGACGGAGAGGCGTGTCTGCTGAAAGTTCAAATAATACAAATCTCCGAAGACTGCGCTAAACCGCTTTTAATGAAGAGGCAATTAGTCATCAACGTATTGGCGGCAGCTGGACAAAACACTGGTGCGTATGGGTTTAGTCCACCTTTAGTCTTTTTGAAATAATACAAGGGCTACCTCTGATACAGCGCAGTAAAATGACCTCAAATGAAAGAGTAATGAAAAACATAGCCAGTGCTCCAAATGACACTGTTTACAAAGGTTTCCCCATTACTCATCCGTGCTGTTGGACTCGGTGTACCTTTATTACTTCAATCAAATGCATCAGAATTGAATAAAGCAGATGCAGCCACTTTATTCAGCTTCACCAGCAAGCTAGTCCATTTAGAACAATAAATAAATAAAAATGTATGATAGAATAGGAAAGATAATGGCACAGCACATATTGAATACAAAATGAGAGAATATGTGGTTTATGAAACATTACATACATAGTGGGAGGATGCAAAAGTTTGAGTCGGTTTAACCCTTGTGCTGTTTTTGCATATAGTTTTGCACCCTTGGTTTTCTTGGGCAATAGGGATCTAAAATTGATCGAAAACTTTGAAAATTGTTCAAAGTATGCAGGGATCAAATCAAAAGACCAAAATCGATCTGCTTTGCTCCTGCAGCCACCGACCTACACACATGCACTGCAGTTGTACAATAACTACAATAATACAATAGTACCCACGATGTTTGAAGAAACAAACTGAATGTTCTTTATTTGTGTTAACAACCGATGGGTGAACTTCTACATAAATATGACTGTTTACTGTTCAAAGGTTTATAAAAAGTTCTTAAGGTAAAAAAAAAAAAAAAAAAAAAGTTACTAAAGACATACTGAAGAAAATCGTAGCTGCAAAATCGTAAACTGAATCGCATCGAGACTTGAGTGAACCGTCCCATCCCTATTGGGCAATAAATTTATTTATTTATTTTTTCATAAGGAGGGCTAAGCAGTGGCTTATTTGGGTTGTATTAGAAATGGGATGACAGCATTTCTAAACCTACAGCTATCATGAACTCAAACTCAAATGGAGGCGAGGCCAAAATTATCGAAGTCAAAGATGGTCAAGGGCCTCATTTTGAAATGTCTGACTATGTCTGACTATCATGCTTTTATAATGTGTTCTACTACTTAGGTCTGCACGTGATTAAAGAAGAAGTGATTAAAAGTGATTTACTTGGGGCAAACTGTCCTTGGAAAGTTGGAAAAATTGTATCAATTTGCTGTATCCTCAGTATCCCCCAGGCCGCCAGTTTGAGACCCCTGATAGAGATGCTGTAGACTAGGTTTTTGCTGCTTTTTGTCATTTTGTAGTCTTGAAACTAGAGCAGAAACATGTCGTTGTTGTTTCTAAGATAAAACAAGGAACTAAAAGAGAAAATATCACATTATAAGTTGAAACAGTCTGCTATCTCAGCTCTGGTTGGTTCAGGACAACACACTGCGTTGCTCCTGTTCGCTGATTGGTCAACTGTACCACCTGGTTTTGGAGAATCGTTTGCAGTTTTGCAAAACCTTTTTTAGTAGATGGAATGAAATAAAATTGAAGAGATGCACCAGGTTGGCTGGCTTTGGTTAGTCCTCCCAGGAAAAGAACTACACATACATATTTAACAAGCTAATGTTTGTGCACCACTTGTCCCATACATAGCACTTATAAAACATACTGTGTAGCTTTTTAGCCAAAAAATAAATAAATAAAAAGGGGTCCCTTGGATGTTTTTTTTTTTTTTTTTTTTTTTTTGTATTTTGTTATTGTTTTGTTTGACTTTCTTTACTCTTTTCAAGCTTGAATATCCCTGGAGTTAATGTTTTTGTGTGCAAGGAGGGATCCCTCTTGTCTGTTTCTATGGAAACCGTGTTGGGGACTCATTTTCATCCCTGGAGTTTTTGTTACAAATTAATTTTTATGCATTTGTTTAACAATATTCTTCAATCCTCGTTGACATACTAATTCAAACACTGAAATGGTCAGTTAAAGCACTGCAAACAGAAACAGTTTCGGTGCCAAACTGAAACAGCTCACCCACTGATACTAACACATTCTTAACCAACCACACCACTGTCTGCCCCTAAAACAAAGACAAGATTACCCCACTGAATTCATCACAACTGGTTCAGCTTATCACCAGGTTGTCAGAATGTTCCACCTGATCTGTGCATGGCCATGTATTGTGCAAAAGAACAGCATCAGCCAGTTAGCTGCCATCTCCTCAGAGATATTGACAAATGCTTTCGGATTAGTCAAGTGGACTCGGGGACAGTTGATTGTTACGGCCGATTTGAGACGGAAAGACGCCGAACCACAAAGGAATCACTCGAAGAAGACACTAGAAAAGCAGCAGCTGCAAGAGAGCAGGATAATTATTTCTCCCTTTACAGAAAGCTAGGGTGTGTCTCCGAGGTTATTGATGGGGATTGATTCCTTTGTGCGGACAACAATGGACGGGCGAGGGTGGACAGGGGACAAGTTTGGAAGACGGTGGAATGAAAGTGGAAGGACAATAGGAGTTGTTAGAAGAGCAATTGGTAGAGACATCTGACAATATTTCAATTAAATGAAAAATCACAATATCAAAATTGAGATTCAAACTAAATATGGACTACACCAAGCTACTAGAAAATAACTAAACCAGATCTGAAGTTATAGAGGGATTTTCTGTTGATGTCACTTTGCGCTCTACCCATGCAGAAAGAGATGCTGTCTATCTAGTTGGCTGGGGAAACTTTTTTGATTAAAACAACAAAACTGGACAAACGTTTTGGATCAAGGTTGAACAGGTGTTTTTCTCGCTGTTTTTTTCACTCACCTGAATGTAACGTTTATGGGTCGTAGGGTTGAATTTCATTCACAAAAGTTAAATAAGCAGCATAGCATTTGTTTTTGCACAGTGATACACTCTTGTAGTTAGCTGACAACAGCGCTGGCTCAACTTGTTGCTACAGCTTGGTCAATCAGCTCTGGCTCTTTCTGCATAATGGGTGTGCGTACATCACATGTTGTTAAACAAATAATCCCTCTATAGTAGGATGGGCGTTATCCAAGACCAAAAATGAAAAGTGTAAAAGTTCATTAGTACTGATGAACTATGAGAGGTAGATAATATGCTATTGTGTTTTTAGTAATAATAATATATTAGATCAGTGTAGCACTTTTCATGACACCAAAAAATGCTTCACTTTAAGCCTTATTCATTCACTCCACACTTGGCTGTGGTAAGATACTATTGTAGTCACAGCTGCTCTTGAGCAGACTGACGGAAGCAATTCTGCCATTTGTGCCCTCTGACCACCACCAACCATTCACACTCACACCAGATCCACACTAGGCAATGTGGGTGTCTTCTCTGTTCGTCATACTGTGGCATCTGAGTTTCCTGCGCTCTCCCATCCAAGCACTGCTCAGACCTAATCTGCTTATATTCTGAGATCTGATTAGTTCAAACAGTGACAAGCTGCTCTGGCCCCATTTTGTTTTATTATGTTTTAAGATTGCTTCCTCATTTTAAACAGCACTAATATTCTGTGTCTGAGATATGATCTTTACCCCTCTGGGCTTCAGAAACAACAGTTTTGTAATGTCACATATAGGTCTCTGAGATTGTCTTCACTGTTTTAAGTACATACATCATCCCTCTCACTTTGAGCATTTCTGCAATATTAGCATATCAAACATGATCTGTGGGACTATTTTCAACAAGTAATTTCTTTTGTAACCAGTAGATGGAGCTCTAACTTAATTCTGATATAATATGGCTTATACATACAAGGCCAAAGTAATGTATATTATGTGCCAAAAAGCTGTCATATTCAAAAGTGAATTTTCTGAAAAGAGAAGAAGAAGAAGAAGACATTTTGCATGTGTGTTCATTAAAATGGCTCCTGGCTGTGCAACATCACACTATTCGTATACTCCAATGATGGAACTAAAATGATTTTTTTTTTTTTTTTTTTTAAAATGGCCGTTTTTGATTTAATACAAAGTTAATGAGTCTTTTTACAACTAGTACAACTACACAAGTGAACTACACATTGCCCTACATCTGGCCTAACGACGTCATCAAATTCTAGAAATCTTTTGTGTGGACAGCAGTGTTATTAATCAGTTTAGCGCCCTTTGCAAAGCTATACAAGATGCATTAGCCCATTCTCAGGTTCAGAGTCCACTTTGTTTGAAGGTGACCAATGTGCCCACTCACGACGTAGTAGCAGGTGAACTGAATGAGACTCACACTTCTGACAGATACCAGCTTACGTACAGTCTCCTCTTCTTGTGAATATGCATGAATTTGAGCAGATATTGAGTGTTTATAAAGACGCAGCCTACAGGTCCGTCGGGGTTTGAATTCTAATCACATCTACACATTTCCATTTTCTTTCTCACAGATAGAAGAAGTTCTCTCCTCTCTCTCTCTCCTCTTTGAGACGTCTTTGACTGAGTAAATACAGTCATTTTAATAGAGAGAAACAGGCTAAGGAAGTGGGTATAATTACTGCTGGATTGTAAAGAGATTCTCTGTTATGGTACAGTCTGCAGCTCACTTATTACCATATGTTTGACTGCAAGAGACACTGGGGATAGGCACAAACTATTCTCTATCTAATATTATGTGTTTTCCTCACTGCTCTAATCTCACTGCGAGGAAATCTGGAGTCTGAATCCCTGTGGGGCCTGTTTGTGTGAAATCTGCATGATCTCACTGAGTCTGGATGGTTTCCCCAATAACCTTAAACATGTAGAATATAGTCTTAAAACTTTATATGACCATGCCTAAGTTCTGAAGCTACAGTGCGGTCACTAAATCTTGCATTGCTATATGTTTTAGTAAATTGGAAGGTTAGCATTTTGCCAGATTGATATGTGTAACATTGTCAAACACCAAAAAAGCATATTTATCATATGCTATATTTTAGCATAGCTTGAGCACCTTTCCATCATATATGTGCAAAAAGAAAAAGGAGAAATTGCATGGTATATATACGTGTTTAAATTCCCGTAGTATACATGTGCATTTCAGTGAGATCGGAGAGTAAACTGCCAAGATCGCATTTGATTTTTGGGGCATTGTCACATTGAGTGCCTTCCCAACAGATGGAAAAAAAAAAAAATCTAAATTTTGCAAAGTTCTTACAAACTCCTAATCTCTAATATCTGACTCTAATAATACATAAGTGACAACAAGCTCTGCACTGAAGACAAACATAATCTAATATTTTTTGGATATTTTTTTCATTAGTAGATAGAGCTTGAATGGCACTAGATTTGGCATATTTTGGATTTTGACAAATGTTCTTGAAAAGGTGAGATTAATTAACAAAAACAAAAAAAAACGTTGTGGTGAAGAAAAAGCTGAGTCGAAAGGCAAAGCTCTCGCTTTACCAGTCAAAGTCAATCTACGTACCAACCCTCACCTATGGTCATGAGCTTTGGGTAAAGACCGAAAGGACAAGACTGTGAATACAAGAGGTTGAAATGAGTTTCCGCTGCAGAGTGGCAGGGAGCTCCCAGAGACATAGTGAGGAGCTCAGTCACACGAAAAAAAAAAAGAGTAGAGTCGCTGCTTGTCCACTTCAAGAGGAGCCAGTTGAGGTGACTCGTGCATCTGTTTCGGATGCCTCCTGGACGCCTCCCTGGGGAGTTTTTTTTTTGAGCATGTCCCACTGGTAGGAGACCCCGGGGAAGACCCAGGACATGTTGGAGGGATTATGTCTTTCGACTGACGTGGGAACACCTTGAGATTCCCCCAGAAGAGCTTGAGAAAGTTTGTGTGGATAGGGAAGTCTGGGCCTCCCTCCTCAGACTGCTGCCTCCGCAATCTGACTCCAGACGAACCGAAAGAAGATGAAATGGAATAGAAAATTTGATTTAGGGACCAGTACAATTTTCAATGGAGTCCATTAAAAAAGTATAAAAGTCCTACTAAATTTAAAAAAAAGTATAAAAGTCCTACTAAATTTTGGGGAATGTTTGTGGTGTTTTTTATTTGTTGTATTGTAGCACAAACTGAATCTGATTCACCCCCAAAACGACTGATTCTAAATGGGACATTTCTAAATTTCTGTTTATCTTTATCATTTCTAAGTGCCTCATAGTTTGTTTTTTTAACAGATGGTGGACATAAACTGAATTCAGAATGAAAAAAAAAAAAAAAAAAAAATGTGAGTACACTCAAAATTTTAAAATTGTGATAAAAACATTTCCTTCCTCCGATACAAAAACCCTTCTAGATGCGACTTTTATTTTTCCAGATTAACAGTACTACACAATGGCCTACGATGACTCAAACTCCCTCTTTTGAACTGTCCACAGCACTGGATCACTTTCCCTCTCTTATAAACCGCTCCAAAACAGCCGGGACTGCAGCGTGGCCAGCTTTTGGACACCCACCACACAATTTCAAGGAGTGCAGTGAAAATATCTGAGCATAGCACACTTCTGAAACCATTGTGCTCTGAGGCATGAGCCAACGGACAAGGGGAAAAAGGTGGCTTTGCGCACTCAAGCTAAAAACGACTGACGGAATGAAGCAATAAAAAAAAACGGTGGCCGAATGACAAAGAAAAAGAAGAAGATTCGGGGCAGTTTGGAGTCACTTGGAGGAGATTGTTATGGTAGAAGAATTGATAGTTCTTTTTAAGAGGTGCCCACTGGGAAAGCGACACTGCATCACAAAACACAAAGATGGAATCCAAGGCTTTGTAGAGGGACCTTATTCAACGACTGAGGTTATTATCAAATAGGAGACAGGCAAGAACTAAAGTGGTGAACTGAGGTTAAATGTTTTGTGTTGGGTTTGAAAAGTCCTCTTTGAGTGTGAACAGGGATCTATAGGTTTATTTATTTGGAGTTATATACAGTATGTGTATCACTCACAGTTGAGGTGTTCCAACAACAGAATAATGGTCCAACACAGTGAAACAAAAGGCTGTTGGAATAAACTGAAAAAAAAAAAAAAAAAAAAACAAACAAAAAAAAAAAAACGATAAAGTTTGCTGGACAAGGAAAGCTGGCAAGTTTCTGTAATAACTTTGACCAATCTACTATTACTACATCTTCTTTCCATTAGAACTACTAAACAAAGATGCACTGATTAAAACAAAATAATCATAACAACAAGTGTATGAAATGCCAATAAACTTAGCAGTCTGCTCTAGGCCAGCCCATGAAGACATTCCTGATTCCTGAATGTGATGTTCTGAGATCCGATAGTAGGCTATTAATATTCTACTCTAATATTTATAAAGTAATGGTGATTTTCAATCAAGACTAAAGTCAAGTATTACTACAAAAACAGCATGATATCCAATTAGCCTGGACTCCAATCCATATTTAATTCCCTTAAGCACAAAATAAAAGTAGGGCAGCTGATTTTCAAACAGCAAACACAATTTAGGTTTTAAATCAGATTACTTCCTCTCATAAAACACATGGTTAATATCAACATTTATTCATTTTGGTTGTAGTAATCAATTATACATTTCTATTTACAAACAACAAAGTGAAACTGGAGAGGACCACCCAAGCACAGCCAATCAGAACGCTGCATTTGGTTCTTGTTTAGGACCAAGAATATTTAGTATTCAATTAAGACGGTACGCAGTGGTCTCACTTTTTCTCTGCAGTTTATTATTGTAGTAAAATTTAGAAGTAAAAAAAAAATCTAGCTACCCCAACTTTAGTTCATAAATAATCAGATACCCATAAATATCAGCCAACACAAGTCCATTTTTAACAAGTAATTAATTAAAAACCATCTCTAGCATTTGCTCTCACAGCTCATTTGTAACAGTATGAAAGCAATTGACCGAGATCATTATATACAGTACGAGATGGAACATCAAAACACAACTGTTACCATGGAGATCTGCCATTTCGCAGCAAGTGTGCTAAAGCTTCAATCAAACCTTAATCACGGACAAACATTTAACAACAGGAATACTACTGGTAACAACACTGCTCAATGAGTGACCTGTGAGCATGTTTGGGATGCTCTGGATCGGCGTATACAACAGCGTGTTCCAGTTCCTGTCAATATCCGGCAGCTTTGCACAGCCATTGAAGAGGAGTGGACCGACACTCCACAGGCCACAATCCACAGACTGATCCACTCTATGTGAAGGAGATGTGCTGCACTGCATGAACAATGTTTGGGAGAAATTGTTATTTTGTGTAGGTAGAAACTGTTTAAATGTTTGAGTTCATCTCATCTGTGTTTATAATATATGATTTTGTTCAGTGTATATATCATTGTGGGGTGTCAAAATATAAGTTTATGAATGCTAGTTTCAGCACAGCATTGTCTAACTTTTGACCAAAAATAAACTTGAATAAAAAAAAAAATAAAAAAATACTGTAAACCACCAAAATCAACCAGCAGCAGCAGCGTTATTTTACACTGTTCTCCTCCAGCACAGTCACGACACACAGACCAAACCTATGGACCAAACAGCACAAGAAAGTGCTGGCAAACGCTGGCATCACAAGCAAATGTACATCTGCACTGCTAATATAGAGGAGAATACGCAAGTCGATCTGTAAACTCCATTGGCCAAGCTGGAGCAATGACTTGAATCAGGTCTGTTGTCAACTAACTAGTTTATCACTGTGTGAAAACAAAAGTTATGATGCTAATTCAACATTTGTGAATGACAATCGATCCTACAACCTTTTAAAGTTACATTCAGGTGAGTGAAAAACTGGGGAGAAAAACACTGTCTCAAGCTTCAGGAGCTAGACGTCTGTCAGACTGGTTCAGACCTGACAGAAACAGCTAGCTCTCATCCCGTTTTGTTGTTTTAATCAAGAAGTTTCCCCAGCAAACCTGATGGACTGTGTATCTTTCCGCATAGAGCTGAAAGATACTCCTAAAATAACGCTGTTACTAACACCGTTATACTTAAATGTTGTTACTCCCAACCATGGTCGATTTTTTTCTTTTTTTTTTTTTTTTTTTTTTTACATTATGGCACTATGTCTCTTGGAACGCCTTGGGATTCCTACGTAAGAACTGGAGGAGGGTGTTCGGGTCTGGTCTGCTCAGATTGCTCCACACCATGTTTAAAAAGTAAATGGATAATGCAAAGACTAATCCTTATTATTACCATCTGGACAAGAGAAATTCTCAAAGGCTTTCAAAACATTCATCTCAGGTGGCATCAAAGTCATCAAAACCAACCATCAAAACCACTTTCCGCTCTGTTCCAGTACTCACCAACTTCTGACATCTCGGGCACATCGGCTTCAAAGGGTCCGTTGGGGAACTTGGGCGCGTTGTCGTTGATGTCTTGCACTTTGATGATGAATTCGGACTTTGGCTCCAGGGCGTCCTCCGTGTTGCGGTCCAAGGCTTGTGCGTGCAGAACGTAATGCGATTTCCTTTCCCGATCCAGGCTTTTAGTAGCGTGAATATCTCCCGTCACCTCGTCGATTATAAATATGGTCCCTGCTCCTTCTCCGCTCAGGATGTACCTACCGAACCGTCGCCCTTGTCCGAGTTGGAGTGAAGCTGCAAGGTAAAAAACAAACAGATGAGAATGAGATTATTAGATTAAAATAATTCTCAAAAAATTTTATCAAGGTGTCAGATGTGCACAAAAAAAATACAAGATGTACACATAATAAAGAGATTTGTTATATCATATCCACTTTCTGAGTTTTTAGGCTCATATAACAATTTTCTCTCATCGCACTGCAAAAACACTTTTGAAGGCAACTAAAATGCTTAGATTTTAAGATTGTAGCCTAAATATCAGACATTTTGACAAATTGACAAATTTTTCCTGCCTGGAAAATCCAAACGATAAAAACAAATTTACATTGTCTGGCTACTGTTTCCCTCTTTCAAATATCAGTGGGCTATTGAACGAAGCTAAGTAACGATTTTATTGTGAGGTGAGTGAAGTTAGTTTTGGTCTAAATGACATACGACCAAATTAACTCTTTGTTTAAGTTCGTCACACAAATAAACTAATCTGATTGCCTGGTACGTTGTTGATCTGAAACACAGACAGTTGCGTGACCAGACCAGCTCTTCTCAATTTGATAAAGCGTAGGCTCTAGTTCCAAGGCAATTTCTTCTTTTTTTTTTTTTTTTTCTTCATATTTGTCGATTGGCTTACCCTTTTGGCAAATTTGTTTTCCCATTTTAAGCCTAATTCTCCTCTAACTCAGACATTTCGTGAATGGGACTAAAACAGCGGTCCCTAGCCTTTTTTGTTGTAAGGACTGGGCTGTCACACTTTTTTTTATTTTCCAGGGACCAGCTGAGTTTTTGTAGAACCAATAACAACAACATAAAATGCAAACAACTGGTTTTTGTGTTGTTGTTTTTTTACCTCTCTTTTTGCTTGAATATGCCGTTAATTGGGTTAGTGGTGTATATATTCTTGACAAAGCAAAAAGAAGGAGCTATAGACAATGAAATAAAATACATTTTAAAAGGTCTTTGGGGCCCGGTAGCAGATGGCCTGTGGCCCGTTTTTGGGCCCTGGACGGGCGGTTGGGGACCCCTGGACTAAAATATTCTACATTACATTAGAAAATTATATCTTATGTTGCTGAAATCACTCAAATCAGCACCAGACTAGAAGCAAACAAACCCCAATGCCAGACTGTTTCCGCAAAGTCAGATTAAACCAACTGATGCATCAGGCTAATTACAAGTTGATTTCTTAAACTTATAATCCTTAAATTATATTTAAAGTTACATTTAATGGTTTGCAATACCAGGCATGTCATGTAGTTCAGGGGTCTCCAATCACCAGCCCACGACCCAAAATCTGCTCTTGGGCCCCAGAAGACATTTTAAATACATTTGATTCTATTTTATCGTCTATCGTTACTTCCTTGTGATTACTATGAAAAGTATAGCACCACTTAACCAAAGCAATTGGTAAAGTTGATGTAACAGATACAGCTAAATAAAAAAGGAAAGGAAAAAAAGGAAAGAAAGAAGTACATATGCTATTTGTGTAATGGTAAGACAAGAGCAATAGAAATAAAAGCCAAACAGAAACAGAATGTTCTCCTATAACAAGACCATGACATCCTTTCTAATCAAAAAGCTTTTTCTCTCATGGCAACAATCCCAAAATGTTCCCAAAGCCTAAACCCAATTTAAACTTTAATTTGTCTCTTCAGAAAACGTGTCCCTGATGACCGCAGCAGCCAGCGCTGCTCAAGGAAACACAAGAGCTTTTGCCTAATTCATGACCGTTTTTGAGCGAAACTACATTTGGTTTGGCACCTAGAGCAAAGTTTAAGTGGGAACAACACTACTCTGCATAAAGTATTTATCTGATCATTTATTTTATCATGCTTGTGATGTTCTGTCTTCAAATCTGCTATTAAAACATGGATGACAGGTTCTACTACATTTTTCAGTTGGACCAACACAGCCTCAAATGTGTGTGTACACCACGTCAATCAAACACAATCTTAACCAACTCCAAGCACCAGATCTAAACTGATCCATTTCTGTAACTACACCCCCCATGCAGCAGTCTGGATTATCGAACTTTGTACAAGTTCTAGAGAATAAGGGCCTGATGTATCAAGTCAGGGGCTAAATAGCAGGTAAAACTAAAAAAAAAAAAAACAAAAAATCATGTTATTTGCGAGCAATTAACTTCAATATTGGAAGATGTACATATAACATATTACACAAAACAGATATGCACCACCTCAAATTCTACATCTTTAGTGTCTGTGTGAAAAAAAAAACGTTAGCTATGCCAAGTTTTTGCCCCCCTAACCTGTTTGAATATGAGCAAAAGGTTAATAAATCTGGCCTAAGTGTTTGTTTTTGCACACTGGGATTTACAAATGGTCAAATATGAAAGAAAGTTGGGAAATTTCTGTGAGCTGACAGACGTCATTTTGACGAAAAAAGTGGTTCTAAACAAACTAGACGTGAGTCAGGATTACATTACTTAAGATGCCGATGGATGGATTTGTATTTTGATCAGGTTAGCAACTGAACTATCATCTTACAATTACAAATCTTCATTTTGATTGTGTTTTGGTGATTCTTCATTTAATTAGTAAATAAATAGACAGAAAGTGTGAGGAGAAAGTGTTTTGCAAGGCATTTGACTTTCAAATCAGTTTTTAAAATGATTAATGGTTTAATAAAAGCACAAACTAAAGCTCAACCGAGTTGATTCTCAGGTGTTTATTACAAATATTTAGTCGGAGTACAATGTGTTGTATGTCTCAAGAACCGATTGTTTAAATGGTCAGTATGAGTAAATGTTATATGTCCAGGGCTTTAGAGTCGATTATATTTTACACAAACATCAGGGAAACATTGTAATTGCATAAGAAGGTGGAAAGTGAATCAATTGTCTAGAAATGGCAGATCTAGAGTCTGATTAATGCTATCTTAACTAGTGAAAAGCAAAGTCGATTGAGTCACAATATGGTCGCTAATAATTATTGCAGTTATTTTTTAGACAATTTATTTTAGTATGATTATTTACGGCTTAACCAAATGCCAGGGATAAACCACAGAAGCTACATTTCAGGCCTCTTCCCATTAGATTCAACGGTAGCATTACTGCTGTAATGGCGGCCGCAGTGGATTTAGTCACGTAATTGCAGAAGCTCTATTGTCACAACTTGTCTTTGGTCGACCACAGCTTTCTACAAGACTCATTGTATTAATAACAAATCCATTGTATTACACTGCTAAATACAAAGAGCTGTCTGCCTCTCAGCAGGAGATGATCTGGGCCACTCCTTCAGACATTGATATAAACTGGATTAAAACTTCAATGGCGGTGGCTCAGCTGGGCACAAGTCACTGCCATGTATAAATAAATATCCCTACATTCTTCACGGGAGCGCAATAGTGAATCTCCAACGGGGCGCCATCACGGAAGCATCATTATTTAACCAATTTCTTTGTCACACATGAATAAAACATGTCATGCAACACATTTTTCACATTTTGCCCCTTGAGGGGAAACAGAACAGAACAATCTATTTTCTTTGTGCATTGCCAATGTGTTACATACGAGTGGAACATGGGAGCGCTGCTTTTTATTTATATTTCATTCTCTTACAAGCACATCAATGAGTGTAGTGTTTGAATGTAGAGAAATGCCTTTGTTTTTATCAAATCCTGAGAGTGAAGTGTTAATAAACAAAAGCATAATAAATAAAGATTGTGGGTTTTGAAGAATCTGAAAAACACATATACATACTATGAATTATTCAAGCTGTTTACATTTACTTAATGCAATGTTCCCGGTTCCATTTTTTAGTCCCAGTGTGCCATAGAAGAGATATGGAGCTTGTGTCGTGTCGTGGGTTCACTTTATGGTTTCAAGTATTTCTTGAATGTCTTTCACCAACTCACACTGCCTCCAGATCTGGATATGGATCCTTCTGGGTCCGGTGGTCACTCATACTGAGACCGGGTACATAACACCTGTGTGAATCGCGAGATCATAAGTTCACAGGGGTTCACACTCAGTTTGGGAGTTCACGCAATCACTGATCAATCCTGGTAAACAAAGGACACTTTGGGGCAGTTTTGGGCTTCTTTCACGATTTTTCGCCCTGCAATTGATGTAACACAGAGGCAACATGCAAACTCCACCTAGAGAGATCAAAAGATGCTGATTTGGTCCAACCTCAGATTAAAATCCATCATCTCCTTATCGGGAAACTCTGACCACTCTGCCAGTCTCACATGCACACAGCATTATAATAGTTTATTCAAATGTCATCATATAGCCTACTATATGTTTAGTCATTATAGCACAAACTGCCGGAACCATTTGAAGTTCATAACAATGTTCTACACAGCCTAAGCTTTTAGACAGTTTTTTTTTTTTTTATATTTTGATAATCCGTCTAGTATTTGTAAAGTACAGCAGCTCACAGACAGTGACGGCACTAAAAGCAACAGAGAAAGGGCAGACCTGTAGGTTGCAGTGTCAGTCTGCAGTTTGAGAATCTGCAAACCTGACACCTGCAGTCTGAAGACCCCTCACTGACATGTTCTTCCCTGCAGAGAGCAGGACAGAGCAAAGTTAAGCAGTAAACTTTAGTTGTAAAAAAATCTACAGTCTAATAAACTATGTTTGGTTGGTTTAAACTTGTTTTTTACAACACACTGCAGTGTGAACTCTAGCTGCACACATTACAAATGTTGTTATATACTATGGCTTTAAATTAATTCTGCACAATATGGAAAAGTGCCCTTTTATTCTTGTTTGAGCACCTCAAAATTATTAGGGTAATTATTAGGGTAATATCCTCCAGCTACGGTAGTCCTGACCAAGCCTAGCAACAACATCTGGAGATGGGTACCCGAGCGCTGCACTGCGGCGATCACTGCTCCTGAGGAGATGCTGCAGAAGCATTGAAGGATGGGTCAAATGCAGAGGACAAATTTCCCTACGGGGACAATAAAGTATACCTTAACCTAACCTTAACCCTCAAAATGTCTGTGCATGCCCCTGTGTAGTGTTTAGTATATTTTCATCACCCAAAGGCACACACACTTCACACATACTGTAGATTCAACACCACAGGCTTTACACTGTCACTTGTCATTCTGATTCTTCACACCGCAGCAAAAGCACAGCCTATCGGATCAATGCTAGTGGACATAAAAGACAGATAAAGCATTAGCCTTTTTGTATGTGTTTTTACCTCGAAACGTTAGTGACTGTTTTGTGCCGCTGTACTGGCATCCTGCGGGGCAAACGCTTTCTATTGATTTTACTGTGAGCTATTTCGCACACACCGCAAGCTTTCTGCTACACCACAATGAGCAACAAACAAAGCATTTTTCAGATTGAAAATGGTAGAAAAAATAAATAAAAAATAAGTTGAGTGGGGTTTCCCTACAGCTCCATGCTTCACTGGGGTTTTCCTTTTCTCTCACTGTCGAATGTCGTGCCTGTGGTAAGAAATGGTCATTCTAAACCAGGGCTGGGCAATTATTTTTTCTCATGAGCTATATTAGAATATATTAGAAGACACATACTTTTGAATGTACTACTTTGACCACTTACTGTGAAAAAGAAGCAAGACACATTTACTTTAGCAAATCAATAAATAAAGAAATATATAGAGGAATACAGGGAGCCTGATTAAAACACTCCAAGGGTCACACTGAACCCTGAGCTACCCTCTGTCTGATCTAAATGATTATTTTTTGTTTGTGTGTTACATAGCTAAGGGGTAGTGCTGGCAAAAGTCCTACCTAAGGCACACACCGTGTTAACTTACATCTACACAATCATATTTGTTATGAAACAGTCAGAGCTTTTCTTCCATCCAAACGTTGCAGCGCTTTGTCCAGGCCTTTGCAAAACGCCAGAAATCTGGTTAAGGTTAGGTTTTGTTGTTGTTTTTTTTTTTTTTTTTTACAATGAAATTACTACAAATTATTCACTAGCACGTATATATTGTTCAAGTGGAAATTAGTCCACAATATCCTAATAATGTCCCATTTGTTCACCCAACATGAAACTTAGATTGTTGGTTGTTGTTGTTGCTGTTGATTTGTGGCTAACTGCCGATAGCATATCGATATGTCTCGCTCCTGACAGCTGTAAAACATGCTTAAAACACTTTGTGGTGAACAATTTGGAGACTCAGAATGCATTAGGCAAGTCAATAAAACAAGCAGACTGAATTAGAAAGCTTAAAATTATTTGTTTCAATATGTTTACATTATTAAGGAAACCCAAATCAGGTATAGAGGGATTATTTGTTCATCAACACGGGAGCTGTGCGTATGCAGAAGGAGCTGCCACTGACTGAACAAGCTGTAGCAACAACACTGGCCAGCGCTGTTGTCAGCTAACTTCAAGACTTTACCAGTGTGACAAAACAAAAGTTATGCTGCTAATTCAACATTTGTAAAATGTGTACATTCAGGTGACTGCGAGAAAAAACACCGTCTCAAGCTTCAGGAGCCAGACGTCTGTCATACTGATTCATACCTGATCCAAACAGCTAACGTTTGTTGCTTTAATCAAAGAAGTTTGGTCAACTAACCAGATGAACAGCGTATCTTTCTGCAGGGGGCATATGCAGTAGAGGGAAAAGTGATGTTGACCGTTAATACCGCTGTAGTGTTTTTACTTTGGTAAGTTTTAAGGCTTTAAGAAAGATATGCAAACCACGCCACCGCATAGCTGCACTGGATACAATAAAGAAGCTTCCAAAACACCTCTTTGCTGCTTGAGTATCTGTTACCACGACAGCACAATTTTAGCTTTTAACTTTTATTAAATGTGGCAATAGTTATGATTTATCTCAAAACGGAAAACAACATTAAAACAACTGGTGGCACAGAAGCATAATAATTAGATGTAGATACTGTCAATCAATATCATCTCCATGTAGACAACACTCACCAAAAAGTTACACAGTGCATCTTTAATTATGCATCGCTTATCCAGCCCCAAATGACTGTCCATGTGCTCACTCAATATTCATACGAACAAGCGCTGTGCTATCATTGACTAAATTAGGGCGAGTTAGAGTTTATTGCCCCCTGAGGGAAGTTCATTTTCTACATTTAACCAAATCATCAGCAGGCAACGCTCCTTTCCCTGCGCGGCTCCAGGCTTTGTCAACACTACACGTTTAATACAACTGTTCTGACGCTGCATGCTTTATATTGTACAGAAATATCATCAACAGGGTCGACACAAAACAAATATTAAGTGAATCATTGAAGTATGATTGCAATGGAAAAGGCAGGACTAAACAGGGACTGTGATCAAACTAATTCAGGTCTAAGGGAGAACTAAACCTGAAGGCTAATAGGTTGTGTACATGATCAGAGCATTCTATAGACCAGACCTGGGCAAACTGCGGCCCAGGGCCAAATGCGACCTGGTATGTTTTTTTTGAGAAACAGAGCAAAACAATAACTGTGTAACATTTTGAGATTAACCTCACAATGTTCACAAACATTGGACTCATCAAAGTCCAGTCCTAGAAGGAGTATTAGGGCCAAGTAAAAAAAAAAAAAAAAACAAAAAAACTTTGGCTAAAAAAATAAATCTTGATTCTTGAAACGAAATACGTTCAAATGTCTGTAGTGTCGCTATGATGCGGTGCTGGTGCAAAAGCCACAGTTTACCAGTGATCCTATTCTCCGTAACGCAAGAAAGTAACATTAAGCTTCTTAAAAAGGCTTAGTTTTTTTTTCTCAAAATTTGTATGACTTTAATTGCATAACTTTTTCAATTTTATTCTCGAAAAAAATGGCACACTTTAATCTAAAAAAAAATCTGACATTTGTCTCGGATTTACGGCATATTCCAGAGTTTTTCACTTATTTCACAAGATTCACTTTTAAAATGACATTATTCCAAAAACTTCCGAGAATAATTCGAAATGTTCAAGTTAAGCTATTCATTAGCTGTTTATGGAAATTATCTCAGGAAAAAAAAAGACATTTCTTTGTAAAGTCATAACATCTCAAGCTGGACTTATTCCATAGTTTAATTGTAGATGAGAATATGATTTAATATATTGACGTTAGTGATCAAAAATTTGTAGAAAGTTTGAAAATATGTTTAACATAACACGGAATTCAACAGCTGAATGTACGATCCTGCCTATCTCAAGAAGTGAAAACCTGTCACATTAAAGAGTTTTGGCCCAATTTATAACATGGTCGCTTGCAACTCCCTAGCATGATGTCATCATCTATGAACAGGAAGTAAATTTGTAATCTGAAATAAATGGCTAAACTGGAAAAAAAAAAAAAAAAAACTTTGTAAAATGTTTAGTGAAATTTAAACAATTATTTACTTTGTTTTAGTGAAATTAGTAGTCAACGTCATAAGCACTTTAATCTCAACATGTTACAAGTGTTTGTTGGTCTGAAATATAAAAGTTAGAAATGTGGAATACTAGATATTTAGTCGAAATGCTATAAAGTAAAAGCAGCTGACATAATTTGACTAGTTGGCAAAACAAAATATTCTGAGCTGTAACAATGTGAGGGCCATCCGATTTTATCCAAAATGTTTCCTTTTTGTTCACCATCTGATAAAAATAAATTATGAAACTCTTGGAAATGCTTAAGATAAACATTAATTGAAGCCTTCCATTTACAGCCAAATCAGCCATTGTGGGACAAAGCAGATTCTTTTTTACTGTACTCTTAAGAAAATAATAATAAAAATTAAAAATATGTTTCTGACGTAAAAAAAAAACCCTCCAAATTAGATTATTTTAATGAGTCTTTTAGGGAAAATGGCTGAGGGAATAACAGTGTCATTACTTTATGTAAAATTGTATGTATTTTTGAGTGATTTATGGGTATTTGAATAATCTTGTTATGTCCTGCGAGACCTGAGACTTGATTGCTCACACTCAGTAGTGGTAAGCTTCCATTTTGTGCTGTCTGACCACCACCAATCATTCACACGCCCAGCAGAACCCTGTGCAAACGTCGCTGAACTTTCCTGGACAAGTTTTTCTTACCTGGGTTGACTAAGCCAGACATGAGCCTCTCTGGATCTGTTGAAATAACACAACTGGATTTTCTCAATGAAGCGTGAGCGTTTACAAGGCAGAGGCGAGGTTAGCGCAAACTGACCAATCAGAACAACCGAGCTGTGGACTTCAAATGTGAGGAAACGTCAATCATGAAGCGAATATACAGGTATTAAAATCTAAAAACTAAGCAATGCTGCAGCTTCAAGTGGAGTTTGCTCCTAAGCAACTAATCACACACCACAGAATTTACACTACAGAGTTTGATTAAATGAGATGCAAGGATATAACAGATAGATAGATCAATAGATAATATCCGAAATAGACTGAATGAGCTGTGTCTTTAGTTCAGACAAGTCTTTTGTCTGAGTCAAAGTGATGTGTAAAGATCCACAGTCAAAGTGCTGTCTTTCTATATCTGTTGATAGTGAAAGGGTTTATTAATCATCACACAGATTAAACAAGATTCTTTCGTCTAATTACTGTTACATATGATCTCATGGCTCATTGGCTTATTGTTAAAACTAAGAGTCTGAAAAAAGTATAAAATAAATATTGTTGTGACAGCTTAAACTACACATATTGTCAACATCCATAAAACATCAATGAAAAAGCTCAACTATAATTATAACTTTCCACCTTTCATAGAAAAGGTCTATAAGAGTCACCTCATCTGTGCCTCACAATCAACATGAAAGTCAATTTGTTTCTCACTTGTTTTCGCTACTTTGTATGACAGAAAACATAATATTTACTGACGGATCGTGTAATATCTAGGCTGCTGGGCGAGGTCTGTTTACAATGACTAAATAAAAGCTGATGTATTTGTTTTGCCATGGTCTGACAAAGAAAGAAAGGCACATTAAACTCAAATTTGCTTTGTTTTTTGGAGCAGAAACAGTTTTATTTTCACCAAACAAGGCTGAACGCTGATGCTCCGAGTTCTGATACTGAGCAGTTAATGGCTGGTAGATTTTGAAAGATTGAAAAAAAAAAGTTTGTTGATTCAATTATTTGCAATGTATTTATCGCAAACATTGTTCATAAATCTGTGTAAATTGTATTAGAAACAGTTCTCCTTTGGTGAGATAATCCATTCCATCACAAGGTGTGGCATATCAGTGCTTTAGGGCAGTGGGCTACAACCTTTTCAGTCAATATTGGAGAAGTCAATATGATGTGATCATAAGTCGTAGACATTGTGCAAGTACATGCCACTATAACATAATTATTATCATTTATTGTGTACATTGTTAAGCTTCTAAAGCAATCTTTAGGAGTCTCTAACTTGCAACTCAAGAATAACCATTAGCTCTCTTCCAAGTAACTCACAAATCAATGTATTTTTGTATAGCCCAAAATCAACAGTCATCTCTGAAAACTTCCCAAGATTATAATTTAGCAAACATGAATAGTGGAAATAAAAATAAAACAATACATATTCAATGAAACAACTTATCAAGAATGTCAAAGCAGATTATTAGTAGAGCAAATGAATGATTGTCCCCTGTCCTTAGACCCTCCTTCTCAGCAAGGAAAAAAAAAAAAAAAAAAACCTAAGGGAAAAAGAGAAACCTCAGGAGAACCACAGGAAGAAGAGATCCACTCCCATGGACAGACAGGCTTAGATGTAACTAAGGCTAATGCAGATCTAAATGCATATATAGAGTTTTAAGTCTGTACAGCCAGAGTCCATTAGCAGAGGGAAACGACTCGTCTAGCAGGACCAGGACAGGCTAATCCTGGAGAGGGAGGTGGGGCGGATGTCCAGAAAGAGGTGGGGGTCCTGCATCAGTGGTCCGGCCTTCGTCAAAGGATTTTGGAAATCTGTGTTTTCTATATTTCAAATTAAATTCTTTAGATGCATATTGCCAATGCATTACACTTTAGAGGCTTAGCAATGCAAACACATTAATGATTTAGCTCAAGAAGGTCATCACCTGCTAATATCAGTATTTAGCATTCATTGGTTCATCTTCATTTGATTGACAGAAATTCAACTGAAAATTCTATTGATGTGTGATGTTACACTCCTGAGCTTTATACGTTAAGAATTACAGTAAAGACTATTTTTGTGGAATCAGCCTTAAGTTTTCTGTATTGTAAACAGAAAACTACAAATGTAAAAGTTCAGTGGATTTTATATTTGCTTACATTTGTGAGTTGATAGCATGTAGGGTAGGAGGCATTTGTGTTTGGATAGCATTGTACAAAAAAGTATAAAAACAGGCAAACGAAAATACACTTTGGATTTCCACCTTTCATTTAATCCTCAGTTGACATTATGACTTAAAGTGTACACAGACTCTGCTGTAATTCTTTAATCCGTTCACAATGTCAAAAATAAAACAACTTATTACTTGTTAACAGCCCTCTAACCATAACAGCGAGCATATATTTCCAGTCTGACAAGGCGCCGGCTCATAAATGTGATTTCACCTCCAAGTCAGCACTAATTTGGCCATTGACTTCCCTTGTGCCAGTCGATAAATCATGCTAGCAGCACACTGGGAGCCGCTGGTGCGTTTGGCTGCGAGGGCCTTCCCCAAAATCTATGGCAGATAAAAGTGTCAACAGGTTGTGGTCCATTACCCGGCTTCACAGGGAGGAAACAGCCCGGCCAATTCTACACTCAAGAGGATGTGGAGGTTTCATTGGAGAGATGCATTATTGAGCGAGATGTCTGGATAAATATTTGTGCGGCGCTTACTGTAAAAGCGTACAGCTCTTTTTTATGTTTGCTGTGGGTTTGGGAGTGGAATGTGAAAGTGATGGTAATTTCAAACAGGGAGGTTCTCGTTCTTGTCAATCTACGGTGGATAGTGAGAAAGGTATTGAGTTCATTTTACATGAAAAACACTTGAAAATGTGACACTGTTGTTCCAGTATGTGAGAACAGGCCATCATGAAATTTTGACATTTTGTTCGTCTCACTCTTTTGCAAGGGAGTCCTGGAGGAGGGGAGAGGGGAGACATTTATGATTATATTATTATGTTATGAGAGGTAGTGGAAACTAGAGTACCCAAAGGAAACTTACACAGACACAGGGATAACATAAAAATGTCACATAGAAAGGCCCAGGTTGACTAGAATCCAGAACCCTCTTGCTATGACCGCTAACCGCTGAGCCACTGAGTCGTTTTCTTCGGAAACCTAATTGTCAGCACACCTATAACTATCTATCCATTTGGTTTAAAGATTGCTGTGTTCTCCATAACAATTAAAAAACAACATATCCTTAATGTATTTATGAAAGTGTAGGTTAATATGAATGATTCCAAAATCTATTGTGGTGTTATTTATGGTAGAGAGCTGGAAGGTCCTGAGCTACAGCTTGGAGACCCTTGCATATCAAAACAACACGGCTGATCTGTCTTACATAAGTAATATCACTGTGGATAAAAGCTGTGTGGCTTGTACTGTTCTTAGACCAAAAACTAGGAATGCCTATCATGAACACATTTCAGGTCTGCTTCATTATGTTGAAAACTTAATAACCTTAAATGATGCTATGCCGTTTGTGCAGGTGAGAGTGTGAGCCGCCTAAGGGTTCACTCAGATGTTACACACTATATTGACAAGTGTATCAGCAGGAGGGCATCAGTTTGCTTTACAACTGTCACGTTAGTACTATTAACATATGCACCTTTTTAAACGGTATGCACCTTTTCAGACGCTCAAGGTCCCTTTGCAATCTCAGGTATCTATTCAAGTCTTGTACTCATGGTGGTAAAAACTACTATTATAGTAGTGTATTGTGAATGCTCTCTAACATTAAATATATTGCCAAGCTTAATCCTACATTGGAAAAAAATGCTGTTTTTGCCATTGTCAAAATTCTCTATGATCTTTCTTGGCGACAACAACAGAACCTACATAAAGACATGCAAAAATAGGATTAAGTTGATTTGACTGACAAAAATGTACACCGCAGACCCACAAGGTATTTTAAAAACAATCTTCCCCTATGCAACAACAGCAGAGCAGATCTTCACAGCCTTTACCGGAGCAGAAGCATCAAATGCAAAGAGACACTTTCCATACAAAGCAAACAGTATTGTTCGGCGCTTGTTGAGCCGCTTGTTTAGCCCACCACATCTGCTCTCACTGTCAACCCGAATACAAAGCACCTCCTCACGAAGCAAGGCATGATGGGAAGGCACCTAAACCTGCTCTGATCGACGCTTTTCTGAAATATCTGTGGATCTATCTCTAACTCCCAGCTCATATTTAACATGCCATCTGCGACCAACCATCTGCCCGCACCAACCAACGCGAAGCAAAAATCCATGGCAGCTTTCGGCGGACATATTCTGTTTTATTGAGTGTTGGAGATGATTTTTTATTCCACATATTTGCTCTTGTGTAAATATAGAAAAATGTCACAGCTAGATTCTTCGGTGGCATTGTGAGAAGAAGCCTTAATCTCTGCGGTTTCTTCTCGGTTTGCTGGCACAGGGAGGCGTTGATGCACATTCACAGTAACAAATGTAGGGTGCTTAAGTTGTGACACGGCTGCTCGGCAAATGGATATTGCAGTCTGAGTCACTGCTAATGTGAAAGCAACAGTGAGGTGCAAGAGTGGACATCCTCCAAACACCATTTATATCACAGAGAAGTCAGGCAAGGCAATGAAAAGCAAGGGAAGATGGCATTTTCAGTGCACTCAAGTTACTCAATATTGCTACTTTTGCGAGAGTAGACATCTATGCACTGTATATATCACTTAAGCATGGGTATGTCCACTGTGACCCTCAACAGTCAGCTGTGAGAAAGGCTTTTTTGTTGACTTTTATGGAAAGCAACACGCATAAAATAACCAAGATTTATTAAAAATGAGTATAAAAGTTTATACTGGGTTCTAGATTAAGATTTACCTGTTCAACCCAAAGAAGATGTTGCCATGTGCCCTTGGATTTTCTTATTGGAAAGCCAGAGTTCTAACCACTCTGCTACCATGCACCGCTACACCATATATTAAAATGCAGAATAATTTTAAAACTGTGTATGAATGATTACTGTATTTGTAGGATTGTTGCAAATTGTATTTGAAATGGTGACCTTCACAGTGTCTTGTTATGAGCTCATAACAACACAGGCAAAGCGTAATTGTAAGGCAAAACATTAAAGGGAACCCTGGTTATGAAGACAAGTATGGCTAAAACACTAGTACTTCTTAAAATAAATTGCAAACAAATGTATAAGTGCTTAAAATTTTTTATAAAATTGTCATTGTTCGTGTTGTTTTCAAGCCACTGGGAGCCGCCATTTTGTCTATGCATTCTGGATTGATGACATAAAATAGTGTTTCCATGGTTACTCCCACAATTTCATTAGGTGAACAGTTGTCACAAAAACACCACTGACAGTGTCCAGTTCTTGCCTCTTCCTCTTGATTATCTTCAGTTTCACTAGATTCCACATTATCTTCCTTATTTAGCCAAACTCTGGCTCAAACTGAAAAGGTTTAACTGAGGAGATCATGTTGCTTAGTTACCTGTTACCTTGACAACACTATTTTTTCCATGTCATTTCTTTAAAACTAAATTTTAATAAAACTACAAATACTTCCAAGGTATATATTTAAGTGAAATAATCTGCCAGTGCAGTAAGACATTTTGACAAACCTAGTTGTTTTGAGAAGAAAATGCTAGTTTCAAGTACTCTTGACAAGATTTTTAAGCAAGTGTATACTTGATTCAAGCTATTACGGCTTAAAAAAGATACATATTTGCTCAAATTAAGGTAAATTAGAATAGAATATCTTAAAAAAGTTAAATAATTTTACTAAGACTTGGTCTTATTAAGTTAAAAAATCTTTTATTAATCTCATTAATAAAAAAGCATATTCATCTTAAAAGGAACCCCGAGAATTTTTTAATGTTTGTTTCGAGTTTTCCTTATATCATCAAAGATATAAATACACACAAAAATAATCTGAAAAATGTACCGTTTTATTAAACTTTTACGAAATATATTTTCACGGAAGACGCCATCATTGTTTACAACGCAGTGCATTATGGGTAGTATGACGTCGAATCGTGTAACTACGAGGAAAGTTATGAAAGCTTACCGCATTCTCCTTGTTTCCTCCCGAGACGAAATCACAACCAAAAGCCACTCAATGTACCATTTTACAATGTGTTGTCGACGAAAAACTACTGACGCTCCTGTTAACCAGATCAACGGCAACTGTTGCAGCTGTTGCGTGCGTCTCACGACTGACGCTCACTGTGCCAGTGCGCCACACGATTCTGCGTCATCACCTCAAGATGGCGGCGCCCGTAATATCAGGAAGTTGTTGTAAACATAACAATTTTACGTCAAACGGTGAATATTTGTTTACTTTAAGTTCTACTTTTTAGTAAGTATACCTACGCGAAGTATTTTCAATCTATTTATGTAAATATTCGCGGTTCCTTTTAAGAATAATATGCTTAATTCAAGTCATTTTATCTAAGTTAGATTTTCCTTTTTCGCAGAGTAATAATGGCCACTGTCCAGGGTGTTTCCCCGCCTAAGGCCCAATGTCACTGTCCAACGTCCTAATAGGAACAAGTGGTGCAACATGAATGAATAGATTTCTAATAAAATAAATCCAATCCTATAGTAATTCAAAAGACAAATTAAGCCTACACTTGAGCACTATAGACTGGTAAACAGCACCAGTGCCTCGTCTGTTAAATGAATGTAAATATATGGAAATCCCCGGCTCGGTCTTATCAGTGGAGTGTGTGGCTACATCACAGGATCTCCGAGGATATGATGACCTCTACATCTCCGGCTGTTTGTCACCTCGTCGACAATACGGCAGAAATCCTGGTCTCCGCAGGGAATCAAAACAAGGGATTGTGCTTATCTCTGCGGCGCTCTGAGGGACTTTATTAAAGACCGGAGGAATAGATGGTCGGCATGCAGGGGAGCAGTGCATTTCTGTGGAGTTTAAAGGGATCAAGGCAGTCTGGGGGCACCTGAGAACACTCCAATCACAGCACGACATTTGTTTATCATATATACGCGAGTAGTGACTTGTTTTTATCAATACCTAAACCACAACACACCAGTAGCAAAATCAAAGAGCAGCAACATATGACATGGTAAGGTAGCTTTTACCTAACTGTTTAAACCCTGCTAACATGAGAAAACTATCATTTTCAATCTATTTGGACAAAGGCAGTGACAATAGCTGGTTCGTGAACTAATGTCGCTCAGTATGACTTAATGGGAGAGTGATAAGTAGGAAAGGAGAAAGACATCACACTTTTTTCTGACAACTTTGAGCTCAATTGAGCTTTTTTGTCACCATCTACTTTAATACAGTAAAATCTACCTATTCTGAGAATCATACGTCACTCTGATTGGTAAAAACCTGCTGTTAACGTAAGTGTTCAAACATCAAGTTTCAGAAAACAGTATAAACACTGATTCATATTGAAGATGACATTAGTGGAATAAAGATAAACAATTTCAAATATCAACCCTAATATAGTGATATTTTCTGAAAAATACTGAATTTCTTTTTTTTTCACTAAGAAATGTGTTAAATGCAGAAAGCATGTTGATTTGATGTAATGTTCAATGTCAGAGTGCCATGCAGTGTAACAGTAGCCTAATGCATCAGCTGTTTCACTTCACTTTGTGGAAACTGTTGGACATCTCACCACTGGTTTCTGTTTGCTCTACTAGAGGTACTTTTTTGCTCTAAAAATCACTGAATCACAACGCAATAGTACATGCAAAAGGTTAACATACTCACTGTGTCATGTTTAACCTCCACTTCCTGCCCTTTCGTGCAGTAAACTTACAAATTAAAGTTACAACATCTAAGTTAGTTTTTGTCAAGAATTCAAAGGCATAGATCCTATACAGTCTACATCCCAACTCAGGTTGGTTTTTGACTAACAAACGGCTTCATCTCTGTTCGCTGATTGACCTAAAGTATATAAATACCATGACACAAAAATAGCGCATGATTAGCATAATTTCAAGCCTTTTTGGGTATAAATGGAACGTCGTATATACTGCATAATATGAAAAAGCACAAACTTGACACGATATTTCATACATACATTTAGGGCAGAATAAGGATTTTATTCCTAAATAACATTAGTTTACAACCACCATCATGAACAGGGGCTACAAAGCGTGTCATAATTAAAAAAAAAAAGTGTTAAATCATGCTAATCAACACTTTTGACATGTTCTGTTTGTCGTGGTATATATATATATTATATATATATATATACGCTTTCGTGTGTTGGATTTTCAGTAAATGCAAGTTCTGCAATACCTGATATAGTAACTGAAGTAAACTTAAACTGAGCAGAGGCATAGACCTGCCCACTGAACATCTCACAATCTTGTTCAGTCATAAATAGGGATGTATCATTTGAAACAGTGATATATTATTAGCATCCTTTGTAAACGAAAATATCAAAATGTATGGTTTAGACATCTACAGCAGTGAGATACTGAAATAATGTTAAGTGAAAAACACACACTTATTGTTTTATAACTTCAGGGATGCTAGGGATGTTGTTGCTTTCAAATTAAGCTACAATTCCACTTCAAAAAATATGCATTCTAGCATTTTCTAAATCCGGTGCTTTTGTTTTGAATCCGTCTTAATTGGGGCTCAGAGCCAAACTTCAGGTAATGGGTTACTTGAGGCTGCCTAAAGCTACACCTGTCAGACGTCTAAGTCAATTACAAGGTGAAGAGAGGTTTAAGGAGAAAAGTGGGGCGCCAAACTGACACAAATCCTTCACTTTGAGGGTAATCTGTGGCCTTAAATACCACCAGCCTACCAAACGCAGAGCTTCTTTAGCCGTACTCACACTGTATTTACTTTACACAGGGACTTGCAATTGTAACGTGTGATACTTCTGAACTTAGCTCACATTTCTGGTCTCATGCAGTCAGTAAAAAATGTTTGTGACGTTTCTCTATTATACTTTTATCAAACTCCAGGCTTATCATGTATTTCTAGGCAGTTGCAGATGCTGACTTAAGGCCTTGTTCATACGTCATAAGAAATAAAAAGTTTGTCGGGCCGTAAGAACAAGAACAAAGTTTGTTTCAGCTCGTTCATACTTCAGCAGATTTCTCTAGACTCCACCCTTGTGAGCCATTTACAACCGCTTCCATGCCGTTGCTATGTAGATTTTGATCACACACAGCTATAAGGGAGTTTGTCTGTATTTTCTGTGTGCAGGTGCATGCACACTAGGTATGCACATACTGTATGTGAGTACAATGAGTAGTTACAGATGATCCGTCAGAAGAATGTTTTCACGTTTGTCTCTTCACTTCCTCATTTCAGCCCACACAAATGTGCTTCTGTCTTAAATTCTGTCCTGAAACATTCCAGATGCACAATCCCAAAGTTTGACATGTAAAAACTGGTCCTATCCTCTCCTAGCCCACGAAGAAGCTAAGAACTTTACAACTAATCTCCTGCTTCCAAACTGGTGCAGTCCATCCTTCGTTGTGTTTAACCTGAAGCAGATCATTTCTCAATTATACAAAGTGACGGAGTTAGTATGATTGAGAAATGATCCAGAGATTTGGATCATTCTCTTGTTGTTTTGAGTCAGTAGCTTGTTATTTTGTCGATTATTCAGTGTTTCTATTAACAACAGGTTCTGTGTGAAATGCAGAACAAACAAACAGCCAATCATCCTTATCAGTTGACGGTCGTACTTTGCACTGACCGGGGAGGGGGTTCGGGCAAATCAACTCTGTTGAGTCATGAGCATAGGACCTATATTTTTGTTTAAAATACATTTCTGCAGCTTTATCAACTACAGAGTTATGAAGACATTTTGCTGAATTTTAAGTTATAGATGTGCTTTTTAGACTGGAACAACTGCACTGTGGATCAAGTTAGCGCGTAGCTGACTAGCAACATGTCTTGAAATAAACTCCTAATATTTAATTTTTTTGAAAAGCCTATGGCACTTTACAATGATAAATTTACTTCCAGAACCAGGACAATCTTCCACTGTTGAGCTAAAAAAACAGGTTGAGTAATAGAGAACGTATACGTCAGCAGTTGTGATGTCACTGGGAGAAACAGTTGGAGTCATTCCTCCTTTTTTTCTTCTCATTTACAAATCTAAAATTGTAGAGGAAAAACCCCTGAGCATAATGCAGCCTCACACTGTTTTGATAACCTGTGCTCACATAGAGTAATTATGTGTATTTGTAGATGTTGTGCAGGTCAGCGGGAGAGATAATCACAAAGAACTATTTCTGGAATCAACTCAGAAACAGTAAAGCACTAAACTCAAAATATGTGGAACTAATACACACATAAAGGTTTGCAGCTTGGTCTAACGTTTGCACTTTTAAATGCTGATCTGCTGAAATGTCCAACCTTGTTTTTGTGTTAGTGCAAACAGGTTTTCTTTATGATGTGTGTTGTAGTTTCACCAGGTCAAACAGGCAAAAAAATAAATAAATAAAAAGATATAGAATGGGCTGGGAAAGGTTGCATCACAAGGCAAGATAATGGGCAATTGTCTTTTTAATAAAACAACACACTTCCATGAAATGTATTACAAGATAATTTCACTTAAAATTTGACCATGAACAATTGTGCATTGACTAGACTTCATACAGTAAGGTGCCCTGTGTAACTTTTTAACCCAAAATAGACATGAACAAATGCATGTTTATGTAATTTTGTGTCTTTGTTGCATTAAATAAATAAAAATTATTATTAAAAAAAACAAACAAAAAAAAAAACATTAATTTTAGGTTTCAAAGGCATCAAATGTTTGTCATTTACACTATGCCAGAAGAATCGCTCAAATTTGACTATAAAAACAACACTGATTTTAAAATATGAGCCAATCTAGCAGGAAGTCTGAGGGCCAAAAAATGGACCGCAGTTTGAACATGCCTGCTCTAGATCTACTCACATTATGTATTACAACACAGACCAATGAGTAATTATTTGATAGGGTTAATTTATTGTGTTAAACATGAAAATTTAAAGTCTTATATTCACTTCTCGTGATGTTTTAGTCGTGTTTAAAACTGTTTAATTATTAAAAACATACCCAAAGTTGTGTTTTCTTTCATTTCCAAATGCTAGAAAAAAATCTGCTGTCTGTCTACAAAATTCAAATGATTTGTTCCACCTTGTGAGGTTGTTTTTGAGTTCCAGTCATAAAATAATCCATTGAACTGACTTTTTAACACATTAAACCAGGATAAGCTTGGGTTTTTCCATACTTTGTTTTGAACAGTCAGTTTGTCCCTTTTGCAATGAACAATCAAGCTGTTTAAACAAGGCTAACACATTAGCTGTAGCTGCAAAATTAGCCTATTTCAAAGCTGAAATGATTCATCTGATCAAGATGAATCAAAACAAAACAAAAAAAACATAAAAAAAAAAAAAACACAGGGAGCACTTCCTGTGTTATCACTTAATGACATCACAATGTGGAGCAGCCTGTTTTCAGATAGACAGTAGAATTTGCCTATGATGTGCAGAAATTGTGCTAGACATTTGTACATTTGTGAATTAAACACAACTCCAGCTCATGTTTTTGGATAAAAAAACAATGTTATACTGGGGGAAAAAATTGCATAATGTAGGCCTTTTGAAACCTACTTAGACCCATTTTAAGCCTTTAAAAGACAAACACTTGCTATCACAAAATGATTAAATAAACACATATGACAAGGGTTAAAACGTAATAACCAGCCCCATACATCTTCCGCTCTTGGAAAAGCCTTTCTGCTCTGGCTCTAATGCGATCCATTGATGTGAATTTGACAGTGATGTAACGTGGACTCTCTGCCGACACTGTGCAGCAAGCAGCAGGCATGTGAGCGCCTCAAAGGCCCCTGGGTAATCGAGTTTATATAGGCCATTATGAAGCGCCCAGGGAGCCCGATATGGAGGAGGCATATGAGAAGTGGCAGTGGGATCGTGAAGCTGGTGTGGAGCCCAGACGATGCACAGAAGCAGTTGTATGTGCTGATTTTAGTCTGAATGAAATGAACTGTAATGCAGACTTTACTGGCCTAAAGATATGGGGGAATATTATATGTGGATTTGCTGTATGCTAGTTGGCTGCCATGTCATATCAGCGCTGGGAAAGCAAGGTTAGAATCATTGTAATGCTCACTGTAAAAAAAAAAAAAAGCTGTAAAACTCACTCGGAAAAGAAAATGCTCATATTTTTGGCACATAATCATTAAATTTTTAAGCTGTTTTAATGCTGTACTAAGCTGTTTTATGTTAAGGTGGAACTATTTTGCTTGTCTCAATGAACATGCTTTTTCTGTGCCTGGAATTGTCCATAGTGGTTTTAAATCCATTTTACATTACTTTGCAACTATTGTTAAGGCATATTTGAAAACAAGTATGTAACTTGTGTTTTTTTTAAGCAGTAACAAAACAGTACTTCATTGGGCTAAGACTATCTTTAGCTGAAGCAGAACTAAGCAATCAGCAGTAATGAGATAAAACATTTTACACAGGTAAAAAAAAAAAAAAAAAAAAAAAGCAGCAAAGAGAGCTGTTGCATGCTTCAAATCTTCCCAAAATACATTATGTAACTATCACAAAGACTTACAAATTAATTTAACAAGGGGTACAAACATAGTTCTGCTTAAATATGCAGTCCACTTTCTTCACTTTATTCTGTCCCGCCTACTTTTGTTCACTTCCTGTTTAGCTGTTTTGCCTGTAAAATTCAGTTGCTGGATTCTTTTAGCAATCACTTATCTATTGAAGATTGTCCTGTAAAACAGACAACCTAACAAGCTAGCTACCTCTACAGTGCTAAACAGGAAGTGCACTGCCAAGGAAATCGGGCGAGGCAGAATAAGGTGAAGTAGACGAGATGCTTGGAAACAAATGACAAATTATGGATTTATAAAAATGTAAATACAATTTCTGTCTTAAAGTGTCCCTCCTCTTTCTTTCTCTATTCTCCACTTCTGTTTTTCCTCTCTCCCCTCTCTGTGACCCTTTCTCCTATTTCTCCCTTCCTTCTCTCTGCTTTTCTCTCTCTGTCTCCTCCTTTCTCTCTCTTTCTCCTTGCTCTCTTCTCTCCTCTTCTCATTTTCTCCTTTCTTCTCTTTCTCTATTCTGTCCTCTTTTCTTTCTTTTTCTCTCATTTCTCTCTCTTTCTCTTTCTTTCTTTCTTTCTTTCTTTCTCTCCTCTCTTCTCATTTCATCTCTTCTCACCACATTTCAATTAACCAACACAAAGGGTTTTGTTGATTTACTTATTGGCCTTATAACTTTTACATGTAAAAAGTTAAAGCAGCGCTCTGATTGGCTGTGCTTGTGTGGTCCACTCCAGCTTACTGTCAATTTATGTCTTAAATCATAAATGCAGCCAAATTGCTTGAATGACACATATAATCACCATTGCCAAAAGATGTGTGAGAGCAAGGGTAAGTTGGACAGATTTACATACATAATTCTTGTTTCTGAGTTGTATTATTTGCCCACATGTGCATGAGTTTTCAGATTACATTTGTTGTATTGCATGGCTGAGATTTAGTTTATGTTTTACACTGAGAGAAGCAAAAGCATCTCTATGCTAAAACGCAATTTGTGGTTAATTTATCGGCTTAAATCTCGTGAGAGATTTAGTGGTTTTAAAAAGCATAATCGATTGGCAAAAACTCACCAGTTAGCATTTCGACAGGATGCTTAACATAGTTCATTTTGTACGCACTTGTTTTGTCATATTGATTCTCTTCTGTCCCAGTTAGTCCTGGTTCTAACTTTTGATTGTCTTTGTTGTCAGTCAGTGTCCATGCTAAATGTACATCCAACAAAGAAACTGTAGTATTTTAGTTTTAATTCAGTATGTTTAAAATGCCTCATGCATGCAGCGAGTGTAGCATGGCTGCACAGAGCATTCGGAGATAAGTTATGTTTATTATAGTTTAAACAGGTGGACAACAACTTACTCTGTACATGTTCACATAATGTCTAAAGCAAATAAAAGAAAGTGTGGCTGCATTATATTGTCCAACAAAAGCCCTCGCTTACATACAAAGAAGTCATGCTACGTGTGTGTGGACTATATGTGTTTACCGAGCCAGATTGAAAATGTTTTTGTATTTATCTATTCCAGCAGTGAGCAGCAGGTCTTCGCTAGACCTTGGGCTAACAAATGGGCTAACAATACATATATCACAGAGATTAGCATAAGCATGAGGAAAACTACCTTCAAATAAGTTAAAAAGTGTATGTGTCTAAAGTAACAGATTCAGTGAGTAATATATGTTTTTACTATATTATATCATGATATTCTAGACTCTCAAACTTTTCACACCAAGCATCACTTAAGATTTTTTTTTTGTTTTGTTTTTTTTTCTCTCCAAGTGCCACCAGATCTAAACTATGACTACATTAGGCCAAAATTAAAACTCATAGGGTTAAAATGAGAGAAAATCATATTTAAAAATGAATAAAAGATGGACAAGGAAAGTCTAAATCGTGATCAACTCAAAGGAGAACAAACATATGAATGGATTTGTGCTTAAATTACAAACTACAGAGAGCTTCAAGTACCACAGTTACAATGTTCTAGGCCAGTGTTTTCTAATCCAGATGAGGGTAGATAAAATGAAAGTGGCTCGAAACAAATAGAAATCACCATATTGAAAATGTGTGAAATTATCTTTTGGATATTTTTAAGGCGAAATACAATCTTTTTGGCTCTGGTCCACCATCTGATTCATGACCTCATCACATTCTTGAACTACAAAGAAACCTATTAAACAACTGGGTTGTTTATGAAGCTGACAATTTTGTCTTTTCCTCTAATTTGAAGCAGTCAAAAAACGTGCACAAGGGAGAATCAGACTTCAAATCCAGATTTCAAATGATTATATATGAATTTGAAGGCGTAAAGCTGCTGCATGCCTCAAGGATCGGATCAATTGTTCTTTTAGAGTGAAGCTTTTGTCACTACTATTGAACCTCAGAGACTATAAGAAAAAAGATAACTAAATTCAAACCAAAAAAAAAACAACACAAAATACATCTTCACACCACAACCAAACTTAAACAAGTAAGGTTTTGATATTTTAGTACAGAGGAGTTACATAATTTCCCTTGTATGTGAAAATATCTACATTGAGATAACTGAGAACACTTATTTCATGCCAGTCCCAGAACTCCTGCCAAATCTGCCTCAGAACAAATACAGAGCCAACTAAACACATGGTGCTCCAGCAATCGGCCAGCAGACTTCTGAAGACTCACTGTTTATGGAGAATAGTGCACAATCAGAAATGTTATAGACCTTTCCCAAGGATTTGGACAAGTATAGTTTCTAAAACTTTTAATTTATATTAATTATATTATTTATTTATTTTTTTTTTTTAGTAATAAACTGTGAAAGATGTAAACATAATGTACATTTGTTCATTGTAAAATACTCGATTTAATTATTTAAACCTGCAGAAGTATGCATACCTGTTTAAAAAACGATAACCCTGACTTTTTGTGAAATTATAATGTACCAAGCAGCAGAATTCAATTTACTGTTTTGTTTTTTTTTTATTGTTGGAACATGTTACATGATTTTTTTTTTACTCAAAATTGATATTTTTGAGAAAGTGCATGGTGGGGAGATAAACACAGGAAAACAAGCAGACACTCATGAATCAATCCAACTACTGTTCTGAGTGAATTACCAAAGGGACAACACTGACATGGTTAAATTGGGAATAAATGAATTAATAACAAAGGGTTCATATGTGGCGATATGACAGTATTGTGTTTTGACTGTAAAGCAGAATCAAAATGTATTACAGCATTAGCATGGTAGCTCTTAACAGCATGTTTCTAACAACAGGAGCAGGTCCACAGATGAAGTGAAAATAACACAGGCACAATCACTAATGAAGCTGTCAGAGGTTTTTCTTTTCAAAACACAAGGCACCGCCATGTTCGATTTTCTACCTCAGACTCTGAAATTTTGTCCGAGTAGGAGGGATGTTCAGTGGGAATTTACAAGAATGCTGGAACACACAATTAGACCTGCTTTTAACAGTGCAAATTTGTCTTTTCGCTTGTTTGGATATCGGTTATTGGTGTAACTCTCAGGGAAAAGTATTGAAGTTCACTACAGTCGCTTGAGTAAAAAAACAATTATAAAAGTCTAAGTCCTGCTGAAATTCCTAATTGAGTAAAAGTACAAAAGTAAACGTGTAAATCTACTTTACAACCACACTGCCAAAAGCTGTTATCTTAAGCGATTAGAATTCAGAATATCCATTTGAATTTTAGTTGCTTTAGCTGGATTATAATAAAATTGCAAAATCTAAGACATGTGTGACTATTCTGAAGTAACTTGAGCTTGAATCAAATTTGCCACTGGGGTCAAATCACGTCAAAAGTAAACTATCTATCTATTTTTTTTTTTTTTTGAACAATAATAATAACTAATAAGTATAGCTTTACAGTTTTCTATTGTCAACTTGAAACTACATGACAGAAAGCTCCAATATGTTTCTTTCTTGTAAAAAAACAATACAATTAAAACAACATATACTATTGGCATTACACCCTAAATGTGCTTGCATCACCCAAAATATTTTTAACTCTCCCACCCACCTCTATGTCAATCTAAAATATATTATTAGTGGATTCCAAGTAAAACTATCTTAACACCATCTTTAATCTTTTTTTTTTTTTTTTTTTAATTATAATTGTGCTGACTTTTATCATGGGGTGAATATAGAATTGTTAGAAGTTATGCAGTTTGTGGCTATTTTCACTGCATAAGTTTTAAGAAAAAAATTAAATAAAATAAAAACTGTTTATGGGCTTATAAAGTAATTAACCTGTACAGTACTTGAGTAAAAATACTTAGTTGTCATCTCTCTTGCAATACAAGGAAAGAGAAAGATGACCGTCTTGTATAAAGTAATTTCAACAAATGCATGAGTGTAAATAACAGTCATTGTAGCTTACCAAAAAACAATAAATAAATAAAAATCTTTTGCTTTTTCACTGTAGTTAATACGCGTGAGGTGTCTTGCTCAGGGACGCCGCGGCTCAAACTGGTTGCTATGGGAGACACTTGACCACAGGATGTCATCTCATTGTGAGAGATGTCTGCACACTTTGCCCTTGCTGCTTTGCTCTGCTCCTTGCCTCCTCAAGCTGCTTCCCTCTGTCCCAATCCCCATAATGTATGTGTCTGCCTGGATTGTATTATTGGTAAACGCTCTTTTGTAATATCCAAGTCGAAGTCATTAAAGCCGGATCCTCCTAATGTATGTGTCTGGAGGCTCGGGTCTGTGTGCTGCGTCTCAAAAAGGCGGTGCCATCTACATAAATCATGAGTCCTCACAACAACAGGCTGGAACAAGCTCAACAACTGCAGCAGAAAGAAGGCGATGGAGATGTATTGTTTATTAAAGCAAAACAAACTAAAACTATATAAATACACCGCTTGAATGTAGAACGACAGTGATTAAATGATTATTATGAAAAAAAAAAAAAAGCTCTACAAGAATTATTATAGAAGTATTTTTGCAGATAAACCCACACAGAACAGTGCACAGCTTTCTAGACACATATTATATCTAACACAGAACAAGATTAAGAATAAGAGATTGTTCAGCATGAAACAAACAAAGTTAAATAAAATCCACAGAGTTTTCCAGCCCTCTTGGCAGTCAGGCAAGTCTATATATACATTTTTGAATTTCTGAGAAAACATAGTTGCATTTCCCATAATCTGGGCTATTTAAACCATTAAATACATCTTTCAAAAATTATTTTATGTGTAATTTTCTCTTGTAATATATGATTGCAGTACTCACAAAAAATCTAAACGTTGCCCAATGCCTCTTCCTCCTTTCTGCCACTGTTCCTTCTCCATGTCACCGTGAACACTAGTGATGGAATCTTGATCTTTGTCCGATACGATGTGCATCCCGATACACTTGCAGCAATACGATTTTTTTAAGATACTCTCTTGCATTGGATATGCATCTGATCTCGATTCACAAACTACTGTCTTAATCTTTATCCCGACCTTAATACAAAAATAATTTGCGTTATTAAATCTGCTGACATACTCGTTCATTAGCTGCTTTGTAATTGTGACTACTGATCTGTCCGATTTATCCAAATTAAAGACTGAGTGCTTATAAGAGCAGATTGATTGTGTTCTCCAAACTGTGCCCAGTGTTTTTGTTCTGTGAATGATCAGAAAACATGTACCAAGCATCTGTCTTTGAGTTGGCTGGCGTCTCTTCCCTCGGTCTGTATTCTTAGCTTTTGCCTATACTGCCTATAGTGCAGGCCTCTTCTGGCAGCCGCAAGTGCAACACAGTCTCACAAGAAAGCGTACATATACCACAGCACAAAGCAGAGTATTATAAACACCACTTCCCGCCTTTTTGCGTTTTTATGTTACGTCGTAGATATAGCACGATAAATAAGCGTAAAAATAAGACGGGTTTTGATTGAAGCCACATGGGGACATTTGCTTTAGGTGTAACAGGCATGTTTGGCCATCAAGTTTCTAAAATGGGTAAGTTTGGGGCTGGGGCTTGGCATAGGTTAATATTAGGATAAGGATTCTGTTAACATTCAAAAATAAGAACACATCTTTACAACCACCATAGAAATGAACTGGGACAGCAACACGTGGCATATTTACATGGTTAGAGTCAAAGGTAAGTCCAAACTAAATGCATATTACGCTAGTACTGAGTAAAAACATTCTCCTATAACACTACCCTTAAAAGTACAACTTTTCTAAAAAAAAAAGTTACTCAAGTAAATGTAACTGAGCAAATGTAATTGTGCATTATTTTTTTTTTTACAAGTGCACATGTCTGACTGATAAACCTGCTTTATTCCTGCGTTTAAAAGTGCTCTCCTTGTCTAGCTGTGTTCTCGTCCTGTTCTAAGCTCAGGCGGTTTACTAAAGTGGGTCAGAGTTTGTCCTTGTGCTGGAGGAGTTTAAAGCCGATGATAGAAACTGGACTGTGCTGCATTCTCACTGACCATTGTATCACAGCAGCAGGTCAGATTCAACCAGGCTAATCGCACAAAATTTAACTGCACCTTTGTCAAATATACGTCCATGTGACATCCAACTGACTATGGGCATGGAGGCTGTTTATTAACGCATGGACAAGCTATAGCACTAGCACTGACAGACAAACACAGCCTTTAATAAACACACTTTGGTCTTTTGGTAAAGTCTTTAACATGTCATAGTAAAAAAAAACAATCACAACTCACTGTTCACTGTCTGATCTTACAGTATTTTTTTAGACTGTAGTAAAAATTCTATAGAAATAAACTCAACAAGAAATGGACACAGCTAAATCTTTAGCTTCGGAGATCGGACACAATTGAGCATTGATAAGCTGGTATGGTCAAAATGAAAATTACTATTCTTCTAGCACTGTGGCAGTTTTGATAACAACTATCCCTTCAAATGGAACATCAGTGAAAAATAACCTTTTTTGTAGGTAAAGAAGGACTTAAAAAAAAAAACAAAAAAACAAGAAATCGTTTTTCAACCACACAGTTATGAATGATAACATGCTGCATCCATGATGACAGTGGGGTTTGAAAAGTTGCACTTTTATGGATAAAATGAGCTAAAACAAGCTTTTTCAGCAACAAACATGAGCAAAATGGGCTGAGTAAACAACATTGACAATGTTATATTATATTCCCCAAACTGATACATTCATGGGCAGAAAGTTCTACACAAACTTTGGCGATGTTTATATCATTTTTCTACTGTTTTCATTGGTAACATGTAAAAGAGAACATTTAGTGGTGATGATGCACTACAGGAGAACGCTCTGGAGTTCTTCAAAACATACTGGACTAGCTCAGATGCTGAGTTTTTGATAGCATCAGAGTCCAACTGCGCATCTATGGGTTTGAAGCCCAAGGTCTTCTCTGGGAACTTCGGCTTCTTACATGAGTGTATACGTCATTCAGAATTACTCTAAATTCTCCTAGTGAATGAATGATTGTCTGTCTGTATCTGTTTGTATGTTAGCCATGCGACAAGTTGACCACTGTCTGGGATGTTCTCTGCCTAAAGCCCAAAGTCACTGGTACAAACACTAGTCGCCCAACGTATAGGAACAAGCAATCCAAGATAATGAATAATCAAATGCAATACCATTTATTATTTCTATTTCTGTCCTCTCTTTTCTCCCGCATTGAGACCAATCACATATATTCCAAACCCACACTTGCTAAAATGGCAGTTCTGAGGTGGCCCTATTCCAATGCAATTTCAGCAAACTGCCGTGATTTCTAGTCATTTTCTCTTTCGCTCCCTCCTCCATTTTGATACCAGGTTGCACAAATCTACAAATGTGTTCAATTCAAAATCATACGGGAGCGTTTTACCCTCCAACAACGGGGCCATGTGCAAAAGGAAGAACGGGAGGAATTAGGGTAGACGTGCCCCAGCTAACGATCAGTGCCTTGGCTTGATATCCGCAATTAGCGCCGAGGGCCGGGCGTGTACTGATTAAATCTCAACCTCGTCGACTTGACTGGAGAGGGCTTCATCACTGCATATGGGGGCGTGCGTGATTGTGTGATTATAGCCAGGGTTTTGTCCAAAGTCGCTCCCCCCAATCAAATGGTGCGTCAGAGCCATTGATTTGTAACAGTCACAGTGAAAATGCACAGTGCTAATGGCGCTAGGCTAATGAGCAGACATTAGAGTGAGGGGCGTGTGGGAGGGATGCCTCGGGACACAAATCAGAACAAAATGCCCTCACCATTGTCCTTTGTCCAGTCACCTCAGGACAGAAGTTTAAGTCTGTTTGTAGAAGTGTTGAAGGTAATGTTGTCACAGTGCTAAAAATTAAAATTCAGTTTTGATACTTGTTCTTCCTTAAAAGTGGGGAAGCTGATTTTCACACTGCAAACACGATTTAGGTTTTAAATCTGGCAACTTCCTGTCATAAATTGTTTAACATGAAATTTGCGTCAACATGTATTTATTTTAGTTGCATATACTGTACCGTTTAAAGCCTTTTTTTTTTTTTTTTTTTACAGACAACATGGGCCACCCGAGCTCAGTTTAATGAGAACTAAAACTCTTTATTCATTTTAGACAGCACTCTATGATCTCATTTTTGTCATAAAGTGCTGCATTTATCTTGTACTTTTTTGGTTAAAAACACAACTAAAAAAAGTTAGGTACCCCAACTTTAAGTCGATGTTTCAGAATATATTGACTTTTTTTTTTTTTTTTTTTTTTTTTAGCAAAAACTTCTTTCTCTCTTTAATAAACACTGCCATCTTATACTAGTTTTTATTTGTTGTAGAATTTAAAGACATACAGCGGGTTAGCCAGCTATGTGCTAACTCAAATCCATAACATGGTTGATAAATAACTTCAAAGTTTACAAAACTGTTGAAACAGATTTTAAACAAAAATGTAGGTCTTATGCTCCAGACTGACACAGAGCAGATTAGTCTCGAGGATGTTTTGATGTTTCCCCAAAATCTCTATGGAGATTTAACATGGGAGCCTATGCTTGTTAAACTATGAAGTAAGCGGTCACATTTGAGGATGGAAGATCACTGGGGAACCCCTGCAGTGACAGGACACTTCACTCTGTATGAATCTTAAATGTGAATAGGGAGTTCCTCAAGGATCAGTTTTTTCCCTTCTCGATTTTATTATATTTCTACACAACTCCCATTGGTAATGTTTTTATTCTGATGAGGTGACAGTTTTACCAAAAATAAATGATATTCTTCTTGCCTTTATGTAATAAAACCATACTATTATTTCCTTTGACAAGGTATGAGCTATACACTGATTTGGTTAACTGATCAATGGTGTCTTTGTTGACAACTTTTTTACTAGTCTTGTTTATTTAATCTGATTTTTATTCCATTCATAATATGCACATTTCCAAGGATCAGAAGTATAAATTAGAAGGCACTGAAATTTGGAAAGGCTGGAAAAAGCTCTCTGTATATTTGCCAACTCTCGACTTCACAAACTCGAAAACTTACCCAAATTACCTATTCTAACTCCAACCCTAATTCTAACCATAACCTTACCCGTCTTTGGGGTATAAATGTTGAATATTATAATACATTTTCTAGCATAGCTACACACAAGAAGTGACTATAAATGGGCTTCCGGTCTGTACAGAGAGGTGGTTCCAGTCTGTAACAAAAGGTAGCTTCTGGTCTGCGGGGGGAAGTGGGCGGTACGTGTCTGCAGCCAGGGGTTCTTGGAAGTTTGTGGGTTTAAACACCTTTATTTTTCAGTGTGGATTTCCCCATACCCATTGTATCACATTGTCACACAGAACAGTTATATAGCTTTTGCAACATACAGCTTTGTTGTTGACTCTTTGATCTAGGCTACAAAAATCCTTGTTCGACTACTATGTAAAACACAAATGTTCAATGGTTGGAAGGAAATGTATGTATTGAAGACCACATATCCTCATTCCTTTGATCTGCTGTTCCATACATGGTTCCAGCAACACTGTGCATTTTTACTGCGTTGTTTTATGCATGCAATTTTGCTTTGAACAGAAACACTACCACTTGCTAGATGTTTTTAGTCAGAGAAGGTATATTTTCTGCACAGCATTGCTTTAACTTGCACATCTGAAAACGGAAGACAATTCTGCAAGTTTGTTTGCTTGGTTCTGATTTCCATTTTGCTCTAGATTGAATAGTGGTCTTTCATGCGTTCTTGATGTACAGTAATGAGCTCATTTAGCAGGCTGGATTGTAACTGCGGCTAAACTTAATTCGTAGAAAGCTATGAGAGTAGACTGAGTACACAAGCTCTTCTTCTCTCTGTGACTGCGAGTGCAAGTAAATGCTTCAGTCTCGAGTGCCCTAATGGTGCTAATATGTTTAAAGTCTTCAGCCTGCAGACATAGAAATGCACTCCCAACATTACACATGCTTGTATGGGCAGCTTAGACCACTCCTGTTTTCACAGTTTCAAACTTACTTGGTTAAGTTTAAAGACATGTTTGGTGAAAAGTACCATTCCATTCAAATACATTTCTACATAACTTTCAGCTGTCAGTAAAGATAAAAATGTATAGCTGATTAGAAAATCCATTCTGTTTTCCAAGTGTTTCCAACCACACACAAAATCACAACAACTTTATTGTCATTCGCAATATATTTCCTAGAAATACAGAAGAACAAAAATAACATTTCTTACCATTAAATTGCAATGTATAAACAGTTAAGCAAAAAACAGTGCTACAATTCAGATTAAAGCTTAAAAACTCTAGGATGTTTTCAAACTTTTATTATATTTTTTCCCCACATCCCTATGTAAATTCAACATGGGAGCTTATATGGGCAGTCACTGTTGAGCTCCATAGGATGGAGGATCACTGGGGAAACCCTGTGTGACACTGGGGCAGCAGTGACAGGACACATCACACATATAAATCTTAAATGTGAATGGGGAGTTCCACAAGGATCAGTCTTTTCTCTTCAAGAATATATTATTCAATAACTCCCATCAGTAAGGTTTTTTATTCTGATGAGATGAGGCCAGTTTGATCAGAAAGGATTGATACTTTTCTTATCTTTTTATGTAATAAAACAATAATATTATTTATTTTGGCGCAGTCATTAGAATATACACTTGTAGTTGATTAACAGATCAATGGTGTCTTAGTTAACCATTTTTAAGTCTTATAATAAATAAGACTATTGTATTCAATAATTTATTCTAATTACTAAATACAATCAAAAAATAAGACAGCATTCAGTTTATTTTTTTTTTATTTATTTATCTATTTATTTTTTACTTCCATAAAGATCCCAAGAAAATGTATGTTGTCTCCTAACCCCGTCTCATGGAAATGTGCATGTATCCCCCTAAATTTAAATGTGTCTGTATACTACATAATTTCATCTGCTCTTGTTGCCTCAGCTCATTTTAGTGGTAGATGTAAAAATGTGTTATTTTGTATGAATATCCTAATCTTAACCAACTCCAAGCCTAGGTCTGGGCTTACCAATTTTTTTGTAACTGCAGACCAAAACTTAGTCACTAAACCCAACTAAAATGTCTTTACAATGCTAAGAAAAAAGCATCTCTATTTAACGCTTTCCACAGTGTCAAATAGGTACGTCTGTATAATAAAAAGAGCTTATGATATGCTATAGATACAAATTGGTCACTTCTCTAGGGAGTCAAAGTGGTTCCACAACTAAATAAGTAAAACATTTTTCAAATTCACTGATCAATATTTGTATATTAATTAAATTTACCAAAATGTATGAACTTGCACCTGCAAATCGCAACATTGATTCAACCACACTCAAGTCATCAATAAAAATGAATCTTCTCGTTTCAAGTTCTTACCCTTAACCCTCATTCCATTACTCTTCAATAATTGCTTTGGTCTGAATTGTCATCTGTTAACATATCCTATTCTTTAAAGGACGTGCAGTATTATTCTACTTTGTGTATGAATTGTTCTACAGATAAACTTGCTTTTCTTTGATTCACTGACTTATTACTCAACAAGGGGAGACACTGTACTGTGCTTTTGCATTGAGTGACACCGGACATACAGTATATTGCAGGAGTTTTTGGAGCAATACTCATCCAATTCTATTCATGTTAATAGCACTGCAGCAGAAATGTGTCTTAGTTGAGGTTTAAGTTTCAGGCATTTTTTAATGTTAATCACCCACAAAAGTGTAGAAGATTAGAGACTATCCTCTAAAGCTCCAAATCAAATGTTTTCCCAGAAGTCATTTCATGATCCAAAAGGAACATTTTCAAAACTGCTCTAAATGACACTGCAACATCTAGTTTGGTTTAATACTCAATTATTGACCACTAAGCTTCATCCTAACCCTAACTCACCTCAACTTAATTATGCAGCTATCATACATTATTGCAGGTTTAGTTTCTGAGTGGATTCGATGAGCAGCCAATGGCAACAGCTCTCCTTTACATTAGGCGTTTTCGCACATGAAAGTGACAAGAACCAGGCATCAGGAACACTTGTACACCTCTTCTTTCATAGGCAATTGCACCTTATAGGAACAAGTGCCTGCTCGCATTTACATTGCTCAAAAGAGAATCCAGGGACAGTCGATAATGTCAGCCGTTGGACAGTCTGCCAAAAAAAGGTCGGCTGCCGTGGTCCTTGATATTCTTATAGTTCTGTTTCAGTCTTTTATTTTGTTGCGGCATTGCTTAGCTGTGTGATAATGCCAACTTAAACTAGCTCATCAACTAGTTTGCTGAAGATTTCCTCAAAGGCTCGCTCTTCCTTCCGTTATTATATAGACTTATCGGTGCTTGTACCTCTGCCTAGACAAAGGCAGATAATGACAATGGTCAGAAATATTGCAAATGTTTATTTTTCCAAATCGTACCACGGTGGTTTAATTTAATCCTCTTCATCTGCGTAGAGTGTTCTTTAAAACATCGTAGCTTCAATTCTATGTAAAGCGTCTTTGAGTGTCGCTTATAAGGCTTTATAAATAAAATGTATGTATATTATAACATGCACTATTATGAATTTATTTGCAATGTAATTTTAAATAATTGAATATGTTTCTGAGTTCATATTTCAATTGCATTTAGAAGAACAGGCAAATGGAAGTAGAATGTATTTTAAGGGTTTCATACTCTGTCCACATGTATTTATTTTGTTATTATCATCGTTATTGTCGTAAATCTTTACCACAAACCACTAGCTCTCAAACTATCCATGTTATTTTCACATTTCAGTGTTTGTCCCTGAATTCTTCCCTGCACTTACACTTGTTCACAACCTCTCCACAAGCTGTCGGAAGAAAAGCCCTGTATGTAAAAATATATTTCTCTGCATTACCGTTTTATTTTTTTGTATCTTATACCAGCGCCTTTCGCTGTTGAGCTATTACCACACACAAGACTAGACATTTGCCTGATTCTGTCACAGCCCAATCCATTTTTAGAGTTATGAATAAAACATGTAGGTACCATCCATAGAAGTTGCACACGGCGAGCTGCAAATGAGCACATGATAGGACGCAGAGCTGTGTGTCTGAATACCTTTGAAGCACCATTCTGTCAAAAACCTCATTATTTACTGTAGTCTGTTTTATTCAGCCGGACATGACTCCAAATGATGTGTCGCCAGTGCTTTTTGACCACACATCCCGCTAATTTGTCCAACAGCGGCTCGGTCTGACAGGAGAAAGTCTTTTGGTTTAACTTTGATGCATCAGACCAGAGTTACTTGGACGTAACTACCATACAACGTTTTCTGTCTGTGTGCATAAAGATGAACAGTTTAGTGAAATGAACCGGAAAATACTGGTTGTAGTCAGTGATAAGAAGTTACTGTTCAGATGCTCATTCTCAGAAATGTCGGACTCACAGAAATTCATATCTATACTACGACATGTTAATCGTGTATTAAGCCCTTTTTGTGTGCCTTTTATACAACGTCTCAATTTTATGCTGTAAAATCATCTAAATGTCTTGGTTAAAGGCTGCGTGAAGACTTTTTCTTCATGTTTAATGGCTACTAGGGCTGCGCGATATTGACAAAAAAATAAATTGTGATTTTTCTGTTTGATATTACAATTTTTGATTTGATATTTATTAACATATGCATAAATATGTTTTTTTTTTTCTGTTTGAATACAGTTTGTTAACCATGGAAATATCAAAAAATGCCCTACTAATTTAAAAGTTTAACTATACATACATTTTAGGCATTAACACTTCTGAAGCTACAACCAAGATCGATTGGATTTGTGCTTTATAATTCAGTTGGCCTGTATAAAAAGTAAAGGTATATACATCTACGCCAGCATATGTTCAAGGTAAGCGGCTAACGCTAGCAACAGTTTTAAAACGTGACTTTATTTATGATGGTTTTATTGAATACTAGAACGGTCATAAAATCAGTGTTTAGACTTTTGTTGTGCAGATCAAAAGCCTGTCGCTGTGGTGCTGCTTTGTCTCTGCTTTCGTAGTGCGTTGTGTCAAAAAATACATTACATTTGGATTGAAGTTAAACAAATGTAAGTTTAGGTCTGAAGCCTTGGAGTTGGACAAGATCAGAATTAGGATTTTGTTAAAAATAATAAATGATAACACATTTTTATATCCATGAACACACGCCAAAAAAAAAGAAAGACAAAATGCATGATATACAGTTGTGGACATATACAATGGGGTTAAAAATACACACTTTTTTTACCTAAGAAATGTTGATTATCCTAACATTCCGTTTCTATTTCTGGAGGTGTGTGTTCTGTAACAATTGGACACAAACTTCTACTATCTCTGCACTCCCTGTCAGTTTTTCCTGACTTGGGAGATTTGGACATCACAATTTGTTCGCTGCCCTTCAGAACAGCGCCTCCTGTTGAGCTGACTGACACATTGACATCTACACTTCATGTTTCGTATATCCAAACACGCGGCTCACTCACGCACAAACTGTCATCAGCCTCCCAGAACGGATTACCTCCAGGGATTAAAACGCTGTGACAGGCTGCTCTTTTGCTGTCCTCCACTCAAAGCTATCTGCAAAGTTTAACGTCCCCCTGCCCTGCGTTTACACCTCGGCTTTAAGTCTGTGCCTCTGTCTCTTTGTGCAGCGCAAAGATCAACTCCACTCACATCTGATATTTACATGAGACTTAAGTCAACATTCAGGTTCAACCGCAGCAGTTCCTCAAAGGCTTATAATGCTTTTGTGAGCCGACATTTTCAACATACACAAGGATATTTTCATTTTCATATATTTTCACAGATTCTAACACTTTGCATTTGATTATTTCATTTCATTTTCACTCCAGATACCTTTTACATTTCTTGAGTTTGGCATACCTAATAAAATTTCCTTCTTGACGTGAACCAAAATGTGAAGAATTTAGTAGTTTTATACCTAATACAATTTAACTTTCAAATAGATTCATTCTTAAGTCTAATTCACACTTCACAGAAAGAAAGAAGAATGTTCTTGTCCAAGGCTTCAAGGCATGGCTATTACATACATTACAAAATGGCGAATGCCTCTTCGCCAGTGAACTCAAACAGCTGTTGCTATGGTGTTGCAATGGGACTTGACTTGTCAGTGACGCAAAAGTCACATATTTTGATATTTGTTAACTAGGCTCTGTGCACGGAACGTCACTTGGGATGTTTTTATTCAAACTAGCTAGCCTCTTATCAGTATTTCCTGTTAGCAATAGCATTTAGACACATTTTCTGATTCAGATTTCTTTAAAGACATCCACCACAACCAAATATTGGTTGTGGTGGATGATAAAAAAATATTGATAAACAATATTGATAAAATATTCCAATTGGCTCTGTGCACAAGAGTATTCATTTTCAAAAATGCTAACATCTTGCCAGCAGGTTCATTTCCTGTTTAGTTCATTCCTATGAGGTGTTCACTACCTCAGTCTAAAATAAAAAAAATGACTAAAGATCAGGCAGTGAACAGTAAGCAGTTGGTGTGTTTTTCTGAAGACATACCTTACAAAAGAAGAGAATTATTCACCACCAAAAGACCAAGTACGTGTCAATGCTAACGCTAAAATTTGACCATTTGAAAATAAACAGCTTCTATGCATAGAGTCAATTGAAACTTGCAGGAAGAGACCTTCCTCCAGGCCAAAAGATTTCTCATTTTTGGGTCATACAAGCTTACTCATTTTTCGACCACATTACAAAACATGATTTTATTTAGATCTACTCCAAATTTTATGTTTGTATGTTATTTATTTTCTAATGTATTGTATTGTATGTCTTTGTTCTTTGCAATAATGGACCGGGTCAGTAAATTAGCTCTGAGCTATTTGGCCTCCGAATTGACCTAACACCTAAAAGGGCAACAATGTTTAATTTTCTGTCCTTTTCAAATACATTATCTAATACATTTGAGGTCTCATTTATAAAGCAAGTATTTATGTTACATATGTTGCATTACACTTCAAGTTTGTGATTTATAAAAAGGCAACTCAACCTAGAAATGAGCAGTTCAAGCTGAAAAATCTTAGCTTTGTGCCTTTGAAGTTCCCTAGATGAGACAGAAAGAGAACTGTGCTGAGAGAGATAAGAAATGATCAAGTTTGACAAAATACTTTCAAAAAAATTCACAAATGAGACCCCTGGCCTACATGACTGAACAGTATAAGATCGCTCCTGAAGCTGTAGTGTGAAATGTTTGCGACATAACAATACAATCTCTATAAAGACCAACAAAATGTACAACCCGCAGATCCCTAGAGACCCATCTTCTTAAGCAATAAAAGAAACTCTAACATAGCACATATAATCAAGCAGACAAAAAGCTTCCTTACTTTCCAACAGCTAAAACACCTGCTTCCTCTGCGTGCCTTTATACCTATCTATAACTCACCATTTCCCCCGCTGTCACCTCCACCGTTGTGTAATTATAAATCTATTACTGCCCACAATATTTAACACCTTATCTTATCACGGCACATCAGGTTTTGAAAGAGCCTGTGCGTCCTGATGAAAGCAATTATCGACAGCGAGAGTGTCTTCTATCCCCCTGAGCAGACGCACTCATTTGCAACCTGCTAATGTCCGAAGGTTTTAATCAAGAAGGGAGAGAAGCGGGGGAAACAATGCAGCGTCACGCTTGCCAAGTGCGTAAATCCAGTGCTCTTCTGCCTGTTTTTGGTCTAATTATGGGTCACTCTTTCTGCTGGCTGCATTAGGACAACGCAAAGCAGCCCCAGCACACCTAATTAAATGTTTTCTGTTGCAAAAGCGTCCGGAGACCTCAGCGACTTAAACACGCATGTCAAATTGATTCCTTAATAATCTTAACAAAGCTCGTCAGCGCTTTATTATCTTCCAGGATTAGCTGTAAGTGTAGATACAGTGTTAAATGATGCAACGGACCGAGACGGACACTTAGGCATGCAAACCGTATGCCTGTGATGAACAGTGAATTAACTGAACCTTATAGATTTCGGTTACATTTGCACAAATTACTGTGCTGTAGAAATGTTTGATTAAAGACATGATTTGTGCATTAATGAGTCTAAAAAGTTCTATGACTTGAATATTAATGTGATTTAGATTCAGACATTTTTCATACAAATAGGACTGTTCGGTTATAGAACAAAATACTGTATAATATTTACAATGATTGAAATTTTAATGGGGAGAAAGTGAAGCTTCAGTGAAAGTAGGTGGTGTATGTAACAGGAAGAAATGTCCTTTGGAAATGTACTTCCAATGATGTAGTGGAACTACATGCATTGAAAATCATGTAAAAAAAAACAAACAAAACAAAAAAAAAAAACATCAGATAGAGCTCATGATCTAATGAGCAGTTCTAATTTTCTTTTTTATTAAAAAAAAAAATAAAGAAAACTAGAACCAATATTTTGAAGTTGTGTTTATCTGTAAAAGGTGTTGTTCTGTGGAGCAGTTGTACAGATAAACTTAAACTATGTCACACTTTGTTTTGCTTAAAAATAACATTTAAATGTTAAACTTTATATTTTAGTCCAGTATATGAATAAATTACACTTTGTGTATTGTAAAGTTCTTCCTTTTGGCTATTTAAAAAAAAAACACTTGTGGCATATTCAATTGACCCAGTGATTCCCAAAGTGGGTCTGGGCCCCCTGGGAGGCCTCAGGGGCTCTGTAGGGGGGCCTTCAAAGATTTTCCACACAATGGAGTATGACAGAAAACTGAATTTGAAACTAACTTTGTGTCTATAGTTTGATTAATTTACTCTTTTAAATCCATACAAAGTCCACGGTCATTATCATTTTACGGTTTTTGCATCTTAATCTAAGAGGAAACACATTCTACATTATTTTGTGTGAAATATTACAGATGGGCCTCCGGCAACTTCGGGCCAATAAGGGGGTTTTGGCTCTGAAAAGTTTGGGAAGAGCTGACTTAACTAATCCCTCGCCCCAGTAATCTCACCCATTTGTGTGGCTTCAACCAAAACGTATGTGTTTTTACACTGTGAAATCTCTTGTCATTTTTCCGCTTTTTCATCCCGTGCTAAATGTCCGGCATAAGATAAGTAAGAAAAAAACACGTGAAAATGTGCTCATAATACGCTATTTTTGTGTCGTGGTATATGTAGATTTACTTGAGGCTGTGTTGTAAAGATAGTGATTTTGTAAAGCAAATATATTGCAGCTGCATTCATGTAATTAGCAATATTAAAAATTGCATATTACAATTTTACACTCACTTCATCTACACACAGCACCCACAACATTCAAATTATTTCCAAAACATCAAAGTGTTATTAAAATTACTTTGATTCCTATTTCTAGTTTTATAAGCAAACCATAAAAAAAACTAATTTGATCCACTTTTTAGAATGGCTTGCACTGGGCAGAAACAGGAAGTCCACACGCAGACTTGAAATGTCCTTCAGTGTGAAATAAAAGTTTGAATAGAAGCGAGCACTGCCCTGTTCTTTTTGAAGGAGTTCAGACAGCCTTGCAAACCTTTCTCCAAACACTTGTATGAGGGCGATGACTCACCACCACGTCTGCATGGGGAATTGTTTTTTCTTTTTTTTCATACGCCTGCTCTCAGGGATTCATTCATGCAACAAATAATATTAACCAAAACATGTTCTCCCAATAAATAGCCCTTTCTTCTCTGCTTTGTCATCCTGCAAAGTACAGAGCCGAGTATTAAGTCCCAGGTTGATTCAATAATCTAACATCCTCAGTCCAATTCTGTTTTTGTATTGTGCTGTTTCTGCTGCTTGCGTCTTTCCTTAAGCATGTCATCCCCATTTTCACTTCAAATTGTGCTGTTGTCGAAATGCAGACATGTGCTATGGCGCCTTCTACATCGGCTCGCGCTTCCCGTGCGGTTTCGGGGGATTAGCTCGTGCCTGAGTGCCTGGAATAATGATCAGAGGAACCCGCGAAACACATTTTACCATTTCGGGAGATAAGGGCCAAGCAATCTGCAAGCCCAGGACTTAACCGAGCTCCCCGTGGCTTTATGTAGAGCTGACAGGAAGAAAAAAAAAAATGGCAACCAACCACCAACCGAACCATGCCTTGTGCAAAAGTGAGAGGAACACCCGCGACTAGATATCCGCTAAGTCCTAAATGACATCGACAAAATAGTTTAACCACGAATCGACCTAGCTTAGCATGTTCCCGTTGGTTAACAGAGCGCAATATGATAATTTTAAACTAAAAGAAGGTGTAAAAGAATCCGCACACACCGGTGAAATTGCAGGTCAATTGTTGCCGGATGGTTGGAGAAAGCTATTTTTGCTCAACCTCGGTGACATGTTGGAGACAGGTGAACAGGCCGAGAATACACTTTTGCTGAATATAAGCTGAGACAGGCTGAGGGAATTACAGTGAGGAGTTTGAGTCGCATTGACACTCACTGCAAATCTGTGAAATAAGTGAAACATAATCATGCTTATGGACAGAGCAAGATAAGCAATCAAATGTATCGTTAGTGCAAGTCTTTTGGGAGTAAATTTATTCAAAAGCCATTCACTACAGTCAATTATTTCCCATCAGTTTCAACACTGTATTTATTCTGACATGTTGGAGTATAGTACACAGCATTATTGGAACTGCAACAATCTGTCTTAGAATAGTTGTTTTTAAAGATGAAGGAGCTGATTTTTACACTGCAAACACAATTTATGTTTTAAATCTCACAACTTCCTCTCATAATTCCTCCGACACATGGTTAATTCATTTTGTTTGCAATTATGGTCAGTGAACATCTTCTTACAAACAACAAAGTGAAAGTGGAGCGGACCGCCCAAGCCTGACCAATCAGATTCAGCTCCTAAAATTCTTCAATATTCAGTTCAGACAATACTCAGTGGTCTCGCTACAAATTTACAACTAAAAAAAAAGTTAATTACTACAACTTCAATCTGGATCGAACAACATGTACAAAACCAATTATTCTTCTCCCACACAAATCATCTTTATTAAAACTGAATAAAAGACTAATTTCTCATAGTCCTTGATTGTGTTTCTTGTCCTCTTTTGATGTCTATTATACAAAGTTTCTATTTCTCGTCATGTGAAGGTTTGAAGAACTGCTTTGTTTATTTATTGGAATGTGTATTCTAGACTGTGTGCCTTGTCCTATTCTGCATAACAGTGTTAGGCTCCACCTATATTTGATTAGGATTAGGGCTGCAACAACGAATCAATTTAATTGATTAAAATCGACGATTAAAATAGTTGTTAACAAATTTGGTCATCGAGTAGTTGGCTAAAAACTTTTACCATCAGCGGCATTTAAATTGGCCACCACATGTGGCAGTAGTGAGCAATTTCATAGTGTGAGCTACCAATATATAAGGTGAAGTAGAGATCAGCCAATCATTGGCATTCAATCCCCCCCTTACACACACGGCAGATTCAACAAGATGGCGGAGACGACAGCGAAAAGTACGGAGACATGGGATAAAGAAAGAGATAAAGAAAGATGACGAAGGAGGAGGAAAAGTACAAGTGAAATCCTATGGTATGGGATAATTTCACTCTAAATGTCAAAAAGAAACTTTTTTAGCATTGCACAACATCGCTGCGTGAACACCTGCAAAGGAAACACCTCGAAGCAGGAGACGGGAACCGCAACGATAATATTTTAAACATTTAACGTTAGAACATGATTGTATTTCTATAAAAAAACAAGTTCCTAAAGCCATATCTGTAATTTTTTCATACAGTAAAAGAAGAAAAAACAGCATGAACGAGTTACAGTGGAATGTCTTTTGCATAAATACATTTAATAAAATGCAAAACACCACTTATTTATTACTTTTGTAATTTTTATCTGATTGATCGAGTAATCGATTATCAAAATAATCGTTTGTTGCTGCCCTAATTAGGATTGTCATTACACTTGATCTTCTGTGTACCGGTAAATATAAATGTGTATATATGTAAAAAAACAAAAAAATAAATAAAAAATCTGCGTGATCAATGACCTCCTGCTATTTCAGCAGATTCACCCCCAGAAGAAGGCTCTAGTCTTGCATCGGTGCGATTCACTATTAAATCACCGCCAAATTTAGTGCCTCTAGCTCTTTTTCTTTACATTACCACATTTTTTTAGTTGAAGCTCCATTTCTTCAGATTTATTGGGTTAGTTTAGGCTTCAGTTTAGGTAAGTTTAGAGCTGGGTTTTGGGATAGGTGAAGATTTGCATGTTAACCCAAAGAAAGTGTCGCCACAAAAGCTTCAACCAAAACTGGTTATTGTTTTTTTTACATTCTGGCTCTTTGTAACATATTAATATGAAAAAAAGACATGAAAATGTACTTGCTGTATATCTGTGTTTTCTTTGGAGACTGAGCTGGTCTTTTTTAATTATCATGTGCTGTGCAAAAAATAGAATGGCTTTAAACGTTTTTTTTTTTTTCTATCCACTTCTTAAAGTGCTTGTGATCAAGGAAAATTGTTTGAAGTGTCTTGCCGAAGGACACATTAGCAACACCAATGTCAAATAGCTGGAAGCAGAGGAAGGCTGTAATAACCTTATTGTTGTCTCATGATGAGTACACAGAAGTGAGCAGCAGCAGTTCTTCCACTGGATATTAACATAATGTGTTGTTTTTGAACAGCCTAATGAGATGTACCTGGTCCAACAATATAATAGCAGAAAAACACAGAGATAAGTACCACATTTCCACATCAGACAATTCAGAAAAAAGACGGAAAATTACGCTGATAATGCACTCTACCTGACTAGAACAGCTTGCTCCTGCTCTTACCCATTCTTCAATAAACAGAAGTAGGAGGGGGAAAAAACGCAACTAAAGCAGATTCAGCGGGATCAAAAGATGTATTTTTGCATACAGACAGAACCATAACTCTGCTCTACACAGCTCCCATGTGTTTTGGCTGGTGCGTTTGATAAAAAACCTTGGGTTGGATTTTTACTGTTAGCGCAATGTAAAGTTGAGTTAAGATCATTTTAGTAAGATAATTAAAACTTTACTGTGTATAGACTTAATTCACTGTCGGCGACATTTGTTTCCACTTACTCATGATTCCAATTGAAGCAAAGTTAATTGTAATTAGAGAAAGCATGATTAGTAGTAGAATTGAGCAAATATTGACAATGTTAAATAATCTTGTATAAGTCGAGAAAAAAAAAAAAATGAATAAAGCCAATATTTTATACTAATATTTTAAACGAGATTGCCTTCTCTCTAAACCTATGTCTGTCCAATCACATTGCTATTTTGACTATGTTTACCAAGCTAAGAAGCAAAAATCAAAATGAATAAACTATTGAGTTATAAATAGTGTTAAATCGATCTGATACTGGGATAGAAAACTGGTGCCAATCCATGAAAACTTTACACTATCTGTTATCGACTGGCGGTACTGGTCCAGGCGATATCCCGGTTGTCTTTAATTGGATGTAATAAAATGTATTATTGTTATTTGCACAGTAACATAACTGTGACCAATTATCAATATATGTTGATATCGGGTATCGTCAGATTCTTAAAGCCAAATATTAAAATCCGTATCAGAACTGAAAAAGCTAGTTATAAATATGGCTGCATATTTACATTGTCATCATAAGTATCTTTGTCATTTTCTCAGGAATGCTATGAATAGTGGAGCACTTCCGACGAGTATTGTTTATCGGCCAAAGCAGGAGATCAAATATCATATATCGGCCTATCCCTTACTGCTAAAAGGCGGGGTACACATGTTGTCATTGCCATTAATGCCAACATTTCAGATGAAGAGAGAAGGCTGAAAACTTACAATTTAGTTAAATAGTGTTCAAATAAAGACAATATTAGATTTAATCAATGTTTCACAAAAAAATTAAAAAATAAAAATGTACAGAAGAAAAGAACAAACTACTGTAAAGATAACATTGGACCATAATTTCCACAGTTTTGAGTGCACCTGATTATAAGCCGCACCAACTACATTTAAATTAAATAGAAAAGAACACAGGGCACACTTGTTACTAGTAAGACGATGAAAATCTATAGTTTTGCTGCATTGTTGTACAAAACTTGTGAAAAAGGAGGATCATAGTCCAGAAATTATGGTTATTTCAAAAACACCTCAAGCTGTCATTGAAACCCATCTTTAATAAGTATTTCCTAGACATCAAACTGCACAATCCGGAACTGAAGAACTTTTTGAAGGTATGGGCAAGTAACTAAAGATAAGTGATGACACTAGGACTTGTCTGAGAACTCAAGCATCAGCTGAAAGACTCAAAACTCAGAAAGTAGATTTTACATAACAAATCATCTCGAGAGAAAAGCAGCAGTGTAGAATCTTACCTTTCCGACGTACTGCGCGTCGGTCCCATGTGTTCTTCTAAAACAAAGAACTGATTCCAGATCCATCCGCGCTTCGGTCTGTGGTGCACCTCCTTCTCGTCGTTGGGCAGCCTGGTTTGGTTCTTAGACGTGGGGACTTTGGCCGGTACATGATGGCTGGCCCCGTAACACCTCTGAATGAAGCAGAGGCACACCAAAAAGGGGCAAAGGCAAGAGGAACTCGCTATCCTCATGGCGAATTTTGTAAAATCCTTTTGTCGAAAGGCGGAACCACCCTCCCACCAACTCCCATGCAAACGCCAAAACGAGATCCCGCCAAAAACGAAGAGTCGTTCCTAAATCCTTGTTAAGTCCTGCGCTTTTCGACTACATCCGTGAAGATTCATGACTGGCGAAAAGTTGAAGAAAATATTTTCATTTACATTATTCCGAGAATGTTGGCCACCTTGGAGAGTTCAGCGTTGTTTCACCAAGTGTTAATCCCAGAAGCCATTTTGGATTTCCTAAAAGACACAGACAGAAAGAACAGACAGGGAGATTAGCATGACGCATATTAGGCGCTAAATGTCCGCTAATTCCTTCCAATTAAGTTGCAAGTCACAAATCCGGCAAGATGAAACGTGCGTGTGGTGACGATAAGGTACAAAGGAAAGACATTTCAGGAGTCATTTGGTGCATGCTGTGTGTAAGACAAACAAGTTTCTGAGTTGGAGGAGCAGTGGAAAAGGTTATTTAAAGGTTGCCGTGCCTCTAAGGTTGAAACTGTCTCGCTAAGTGACAGAAACCGCCTCAAGAGGTCAAAGAAGTACTAGACGAAGTGCAAATACGAGCCGGGATTATTAAAATATATGAGAGATGTGTTAGAAATGAGAGATCAAGTCTGACTTCGCCTCCCAACAGGGGCCTGAGATCTAATATTTTTGCTCAAATATGACTAAAGGGCTATACTACTCCCAAACTTAATATACTTTTATGACATGAGGGCTCGCTGAAATGAAGCAAGTTCAGATAGGGAAGGTTCAAGATTTCGGCTGTACGAAATGGCCATGTCTGGGTGGAGGATAATACTTTTGAAAAATTGAGTCAGTTCTCGTTTGCAACTGTTTTCTCAAGCAATAGCAACAATGTGAAATAGGGCAAAGTCACATAATGCTAGCTTAAAGGTGAATGGATGGGTATGTTGTCAAAGCGTTTATTTGGGTGTGTAGCTTGCAGTGTCTTTTCAAAAAGTCTAAAATTAGAATACTTTTGTATTTGTTGTTGTTGGTGGTGATGGTTTTAGCTTTCAGTTAGCATACTGACATGGCTCAACTCACGCTAGATCAGACCTGGGCACATTGCAGCCCTGTACGACCTGTTTCAGTCAGGCAACTGACATGTTTTTAAGAAGCAGAAATGCATGACAAAGTTTAGGAGATAAAAACTTGGGCACACGACAATAATCTCGAGTTGAATTTCGAGATTAAACTCACAAAGTTGTGAGAATAAAGTCAAAGTCATAAACTTGTGTTTGTGTGTAATGTGTGTTTTTTATGGAAACATTTGACTCAAATCAAGTCCAAGTCTTGGTAATATTTTGAATAAAATTAAAATTTGAATCTCATAAAACTTCAAGTTTAATCTATAAAAATAGTTTATTTTTATGGCCCAACTTTACTCTCAGAAAAAAAGACTTTTTTTTCTCATATTAATGAGTTTTTTCCTAGTAAAATTCTAACTTTCTTAAACTTTCATTTATTTTCATGAAGGCTTTGTGCTTAATCGCAAAATGTTAAGAGTTTATTATGGTATAGTTTTCTATATTCTCTCGAAGAAGTGTGTCTGAAATAATAAGAAATTATTTTTATACGAATGTTGGCAGTTCGGCCCTCCGCCACTGTTTTGGATTTGAATATGGCCCTTGAGTCTAAATAATTGCCCAGCCCAGTGCCAGATTCTAAAAAAAGTTGCAACACACTTTTAAATCAGAGCAAAACTGTTGCTGTTTTTATCTTTAATGTGAAAATCAGGTCTAGCATCTTTTAAGCTACAACAGAGGCATTACTAGCATGAAGTGAAACCACAAACACATTTCAAAAAGAGCTGGTTACTAAATAGGGCAGTGAAAGAAGGCGTTGAGAGTGTAGATTAGCAGTGTGATTGATTTGACCGCAGATGTTAGGACACTCCAGCATGAACAATAAAACGATACAACAAAGACAGTGTGAATACAACTGCAACTTTTAAGCAAAGACGTAACATAAACCTGACCCTGTTGATTTCAATGGTTAGCACTTTTGCGGTCGTTTGAGATTGGATCGCTTCAAAGTTGGACGATCCAATCCCTTATTCAACCAGCGCAGTTCTTACCAACAGACTCAACAATATTCAGAACTACCATTTTCCCGTGGTAGTACTCAGGTGTACCAAAGAAACGATGTATGATTATCTTAAAATTGCAAAACAGACGGTGCAGACAGAGATGTTTTGATGTAAAATAGCTGAGATCTACTGCCTTAGCTATAACAAGTATCATTTTCAGTAAACATTACATTTAAGCATAATAGGCATAGACAGCATCGCTCAAACATAAGCTATGAGACGACTTCAGAAAACTCATGCGGCAAAAAGCAGATTCTTTTCTTGTATTTGAATAAGAGCTGACCATGGAGAGACAAAATATCCACAAGCTACAGTGAGTCCTTGAAGAACAGGCCCACTGCTGTTTGTCAAATTCACACTGACCCATGCATGACTGTCTTTAAGGGAAAAAGTCAGGGCCATTTTAAACTTGAATGTATTCTTTTTTATGTTTATTTCATTTATGTATTCATTTAGTTTGATCAAACAGTCAGTGCTTTGACAGCCAGACTTGTGTGTATCATTAATTTAGTGGCCGACTGAACGCGACCATGGCTCATTTCAAACTGAGTTTTTTCTGTGATGTCCAAATATCAACATGAAAGGAAACACAGAGAACAGCAACATCTATCAAACTGGATTTGACCAGTGATGTCGAGAAAAGTTCAAGATGTACTGTATGTCATGAATGTCATTTAGAATAGCATAGCCAGATAGAGACAGGCAAACAAACAAATAGACATACAGTTGACAATGCATCGTATTTGGGGGTATGGCCAGTAGAAGGGGAAAGTGGTTTATGCCTTACCGTGTTAAAGTATGGGAAGATAAAATGTTTACCTATTTTAAGATGTTTTCTGGCAAATTAAGTGTAATTTTAGAGCAATTAATTCAAGTCGAGCCACAACCACGATTAAATGAAGGTTACTGATGTGGTGTTTTGTTAGAAAAGTAACAGTAAAACATGCCAGGCGACAGTAGCATCACCTTAGCATTTAACTAGTAGCTACAGCAACATTTAGCCTTGTTGGATATGCTTACATTGTTGGATTATTGGATCATTTTATTTATCCCCATGTCATGAAACAATATATTTACTTAAGTCCACATTTGCTGTTGTAGTTGTTGAGCAGTGAGTGATCAGAACTCTTGTTATGATTCACTTTCAATGTTGAGTCTCCCTCATGGAGAATTTTTTGCAACTGTTAGAACTTTTGAATTGAATCGGGTTGATATTCTACTAAAGCCGTCAGCCAAATGCTAACAACAAACGGTCTTCCTGCATTTTAGCTAACAAATGCTTCACTAGTAAAAGTAGACAGGACAATACAAATTAATTTTCCTCACAAGTAGTTCCTTTGAATATTAGCCTGATGCTTCAGACGGTTTCATTTCACTTTGCGGAAAACGTTTACATCACTGGGATTTGTTTGCTTCATGGCAAGCAGAGACTTTTTTTTGCTACTTTATGGTCGTAGGGCAAAAACACGAGTGTCGGTGATCGTTGCCTTTTCTGTGAGATTAACTTACCAATTAAAAGGTATATCATATTTTAAGATAATATTTGAAACAAGGTCAAAAGAGGAGAGCATATACAGTCCGCTATCTCAACTCGAGTTGGTTCTGGCTAACACACCGCTTCATCTCTGTTCCCTGATTGGATGACTTTACTTCCTGCTTTTTGAGAACCGTAAGCAGTTCTGTGATGTCTGACCTATAGCTGGAGTGAAATTAAACCAAGCAGAGGCCCTAGTTGGTGCCAGCCTGACAAATAATATTTCACATTATGTCATGAAACTGGTGTATTTAAATAAAGAGTCCTCCATTCTTTTCAGTAGAAGTGTACATTTGATTTTTCATCACCAGAAAGTTACTTATTGTCACTTTAAACAACAAAACTTAAGCGATGATGCGCTCTGAAGTGCTCTGTCAAGCTGCTTATTCCTAGAAAAGTAAAATGACAGAATCCAGGTAAACCAGCATTAAGGTGTAGCTCCTCTTAAATACTCCTAAACCTTAAGATTATTCCTGTTTAGTGCGGTCTGCTTCTTTATCCGTGCTTTAATCCCGCCTGTTATGCGACATGCTTCATCTCCTTCCTCCTTCTTTCTCCACTTTGCACGCTCATTACATGTTCACTCACCATCCAGTGCTGTCCCGCTGCGAAATTACCATGTCGAGATATTTAAAACACGCGGATTAACCAGGACATCTGAACATATTTTAATCTGTCTATATGTGGAAGAAAACATTTGTATTTTTACATTTCTAATAGGCTGCTTATCCTTGGATTCTGACAGTGCTAAGTTGTGGTATTTCTGCAGCTCTAGCTTGGCTCTTTAATGTTGACATATTGATTGTAAAAGGGTATAGTCTTTGAAGTGTGTCTGTGCATATCCTATTATATATCAAATGCATGTGTTGTTGTGGCTGTAATCCAGACCAGGCGCCTATAACTCAAGTGTTAAGCCTCCACTGTGCAAATAATGTACTCTTACTATACGCTGGTCTAATCCTTTCTACCTTTGTTGCAGTCATGGCTGTGTCGGTGGGAAAATGTCAAATAACATGGTTCAAACTTCTAACAAAAGAGTAGTTTGTATGTTGTGAACCATGAGCAGTTGGCTGTATTTAGTCAAAGGAATTAACTTTAAAGGCAGTGTTTTGTTTTTGTTTTTTGAGTCATGGCACACATTTTGAAAAGACTGCACGGCCCAATACAGAAACACTGGCAATTTTAGGAACAAAAATGTACCAAATAATGTGCAATATAAGCAAATAAAGTCCAGGTTGCTGTTCTTAAAATACAGCAGTTGTCATGATTTCTGTTTGCTTACATTTTTAAGGACGAAAATATATATATATATATATATAGGACATTTAACTAAATGCATACTTAAAATAACTTAAATTCAGTTTTTCCCAGCACAGATATATCCAAATCCAGTGTCTCCACTTAACTTCTTTCACTCCTGCTGCTAGGTCAGATATTGTAAACTGCAAACTGTTCACAAAAACAACCAGAGATCCAACCAGAGTTCAGATTAACTTAGAATTGAATTTTGTGCATTTAATTTGTAAGTTGTCCATATAGAAATGGCAAAGATTGCCTACAAACACATTTTACACTCCACTTCCCGGGCTACACTGATGTGTTTTGGTGCAGCCATTGATTTAACCAAAAAAAAAAAAAAAAGTCAGCTGATGCACATTTTTTCTCTCTCATTAGAAGTTGCAGGTGATTAGAGATTCATTCATTCATTCATTATTTCACCCCACCATATTGACTGGTAAGACAGACAAGCTAACATATTAGTTACCCTGACAGAGCTAAACAGGAATTGTTCTGAAAACAAAGTGGGCAGGGTGGAATAAGCTGAAAAGACCCACATTTTTGGAAATGGGAGGAAGCCGGAGTATCCAGAGGAAATCTAAACTAAAGTGTAACACGTACTTGTTCTATCCGACGTGGACATTGGATACACCATTACGAGTTGTTGCTGTGATTGGTTAAGCACAAATAAGGTCGGCCGCTCACCCAATCAGCTCAAAGTATTTCACTAAATGCCCCACTGTTTCTCAAATGCTTTCAGCGAGTCAAGTTCCAGATGGATACTGTGGAAAAACTCAAATCGTAATTCAACATAGATCCATATTGGGAAGCCAGAGCTCTAAACACTCTGCTACATTGCACCATTCATCCATTCATTCATTTATCCATCCATCCACCCACCCATCCTTATGTCTATTTCAGCTTGGTTCACTTTCTGAGTGTGATGAACTCTTTGGTGGGGTTATTCCAGTCTCCTCTTTTCCCTGATTTGCTGCTAAAACGTGGTGAATAGTTCATGTCAGAGCGAGCACAGTTCAGACGAGCAGACAGGAGCTTTGTGTTCTGTGTGGCAGCCACCTGGGCCAGTGCAAGAGGTCATCCTCCAGCAAACGCACAATGAAGACGTCTCAGGCACCACACGGGCTAAAGAAGTGGAGTTTAGCATTCGTTTTGTATCAGGAAGTTTCAGTCCAAAAAATGGCTGCATGTGTGACTCTGCACTGAAGTTGAAAAGTCTCTTACACAATTTAGTTGAAATAGAAAGTAAAATACATACATTTTAACATTGTTAGTGTATTTTTTACAATTGTGCTACTGCATCCCAAAATGAGAGCCATGCAAGTCTGCTCAAAGTAAATATGCACATTTGTATTCTTTATTCATTGCATCATGGACTTGGGTCAAAGTGTAATCGTGATTATTCAACCCCAATAGAATAGCAAAAACAAAAGAATGATAATCATGACAATTTTAGAAGCAAAATCAAACACTTTTTTCTTTGTTTGTTCTAGTAACATGAGCAAAAATATCAGTTGCAGTTTAAGGCGATATACTATAGATGTAAAAACATCAATTTATTTTACTACAGTGACAAGTAAATTTGTGATTTTGCCTTGTTACTTGTTATGGCTATTATTTGTTTGCCACAGCAGGAAAGTAAAATCACATAACAGCATTGCTCAACCTTATGTAAGTGTTGCTATTTCAGAAACAAAATTCAGCTTTTTTCATTTAGAGAAATATAGTTTTAGAAGCAAAATCAAGTCATTGAATAATCTCTATTGAAGCTAATTGTTTCTGTCACATTGGCATGTTTTGCATTCACTCATTTGATTTCACAAAACTGTCAAAAGTGATGTGATTCATTGCAAAATTGGGATAATTTGTCTCACAATATTCGCAATAATAAAATTTGATATTGTGACTACACACACGTAGAGGAGTCAAGACCATTTATCAAGACCTTTCCAGTGTCTTGAGACCAAGACCACTGACAGTCAAGACACACCCAAAAACCAAGACTTTTAAATCAAGACTTTTGTTTATATTTATTAGGCTCTACATGATCTTATTATGCAGTTCTTATTGTAAACTGTGCCTGGGACTGGTCACTTCACTGAGGCCATGAACTCCCGGTGCAAGTTTGGCAAAATATATCTGTTAATGAAATGTGGTCTCAATGTCAGACCCTGAGATTAAGACAAGTCTGAGTCAAAGCAACATCAAGACAAGACTTGACCAAGTGCGTTCAAGTCCTAGATGAGATCAAGACCTTAAAACCAGTCATGAGAGTGACCTTAAGGCTACTACACTATTGCACAGTGCACCTTTTAAGCACATCTTTTGAAGACTTCTCACCTCCTGTAAGTTACACAATGTACTTTTAAATTGCCAAGTTGTATGGTGTCACGTCACTGCACCTTTTTGACACATTGAGAATAATATTAAAATGTTCCAGACTTTAGTAAACAAAAGCATCAATATTCATCAGAAAACAAAAATGTTTGAAATTAGAATTGGATTTGACTACAAAATGAACAAACTGGATCACCCTCTAGTGGTACAGAAATACTGTCTGACAACAATCAATATTTCACAGCATTTCTTTTTTATAACAATAAAAACACAGACAGACGACTTAAGGCTCAACCAAATCTCAAGAGGCAATAAAGATTAAGCATCTGGCCCTGTCTGAAGGAATCATCTTTATATTTATGCTATCAGTCCAAACAGCCTGATGCTTGTGTGAACAGTGTGTGCTCTGCTCTGCTCAGCGGCGCAGACACAAGACACAAGACACACACACAGTATCATAGATCATGTTCTGTTTATAGATGTAAAAAAGGACAGACGACATAAATAAAGAGGCATCAGTGAGATACACGAGTCAATTAAACACACAGTTCATCACTTGAGAGTAGGAACACGACTGCAAATTCTGATTTTGGAGATGCATAAAATCCACTTGGGAAATTTGGAATCTTTCAGAGATGAAAAGTACTGCTCAATTATTAATGCACTCCTAATTTTTTGGGTGGTCAGCTTTTTCCAGTGCATGTTAGACACTGGAATGCCCTTTCATTGCAAAAACATCTAATTTATTTTCTTGTCAATCAGCACTTCTGTAATTTGACATTTTTATTTAGAGAGTTAGATAACTTTCTACATGTACTGGTTAATATTAATTAATACGGCTTTAGTGCAGAGCTAAAACTACACACACACCTTTTCAGACACTTATCAGACTTATTTCAGTCAGCCCAGTACCCGAAGAAAAAACGTGGTCAGTTGTACCTCAAATTTCAGTACCTTATTATTGAAAACGTGATCAAGATGGGGAAAGTTCTCTGTTGAGAGACATATAGCATTTTCTTTTTTAAGACTTTTCTTATTGGTTTGAGTGTGTTTAAGGACAACATTCAAGTCATCACATTTGAGTCAAAATGGATGTCGTTGATCTAACATTGCAATCCGATCTCACAAGAAAGCGTACATACAGTATATCATGACATTACAGTAAGTGTAAATTGTGTAAGATTAGCACAATTTCACTGCTTTTTTTTGCATCAATATGCACGCATCACAGTCACAGTTCATTTCTGGAACTCAGAAATGAACTGGGACTGCGGAATGGAGGTTGTAAAGATGTGTTCTTATCCTAATCTCAACCTACCCCAAGACCCAGCCCTAAACTTACCCATGTTAGTATCTTGATGCCTACCCATTAAACCTAAAGAAATCTGTGTCATTTGTATTCTTTTTCATTTTGTGCTAATCCTAGGTGTAACAAGTGCACACAAAACATCATAATACACTGTTCGCTTTCTTGTGTTCAGTATATTGCTTTAGAAAAGTAAATAGATTGCTGTGGTGTAAAAATCCAGACCGTGGAAGCATTAGCATTTATCCAGCAGCTACATTGTTGGATATTTACACAGATTTGAACAGTTTGCTCTTATTTTTTTTTTTTTGAAAATATGTGGTCATATCCATTAAAATGAACTCCTTTTCCCGTTGTTACCTCAGATGTCGACTGTACATCTGACAGCAAAGATTGCGCTGTTCTGATCATTTATGCAGATTTCCTTTTACATTTACACTTGTTTACATTAAACAAGATGGCTGCCAGTGGCATAAGGAGCCCATGTCTGGCATGAACGAGAGGTGGAAGGAAAACATACAGTGAGATGATGCAGCATATCTATCCTCATCGACATTGTGTGTGGGAGAGGAAGACATCACACTTGAGTTTGTTTAATCAGTCAGTCAATCAACATGTCACATAAAAAAAAAGTTAATTTGCAAAAAAACTGTCAAAGACTTGCAATTACTCTTCATATGCTAATTATATTTAAATATACTGATGACAGGAGCTTGTCCATCAACTTTCACAAAAAATGTTAATTTAAAACTTTTGATTCTATAAATGGAACTATGCTCCTTCTATTTCTTCAAACACAATTTGTTTTTTCCTCTATAATTTTTGGGCCCGGTGGTTACAGCATCTGAAAATGGAGCAGACTTCCCATGATGCATTGTTCATTTGTTGGTCTGTCGACTTGTGCCAAAAGCAGCATTTACATTTTTGAAGTTGCAAATAAGAGAAACACAAATAAAAATAAAATAAATGCATACATACATACATGCATACATACATACATACATCATACATACAACATACCATAAGAGTAAAGTTATTTCAGAATAATTGTACAAAGAAAAACTACTATTTCAACCTTTTCTCAGTTTTTTTTTTTTTTTTTTTACATCTTTGAACAGAATCCTTCTCAAAATTAATGTCAAAACAAATTGTAAGTTGGATTGTGCAGCCACAGAAATCTGCCACTTAACCTTAAACTAGTCTTTTGCTTCTTGGTAAATATGAACTTCTGGTTAAATCGATCTGCGTCTGTGTTCCAGAAGTGAACATAACAACTTCACAAATCATCTTTTACTGCCATTTCACCCAGCTTTACTTGAAAATACCAGAATAAAGTTTTATAAGCGTTGTCTAAGTAAAACGTGGTGAATTTTAAACACTTCCAGTCGCAAAATGGAGCAAATGTCTGCCCGTTTGCCAAAAAAATCACCTCCAAACATAAAACGTTCAAAGGGAATGGCTTTACCCAGAGTCTGCCAACAGTGATCACCAATGTAATGACGGCACAGCGGGTGGGCAGAATTTAAAAAGGCTGAAAATTAAAATAAAACTCCAGGACTCAGACAGCCAGAGAGAGAGAAGGCCTGCCAGAATGTGCCCTGCCAGAGTGAGCCGTGCCAAAAGAGAGCGGCGGCACGCTGGAGGAGCAGGTTCAGAGCTTCAGGTGTTTCTCGTGTCAGGAGCGGAGTTTGAACTTCATCTGCTACATAAGTAATAATCAAATCAATCTAGCCTGATATGCTAATGCTGCAGACATGCTCAAAACAAGTCTGGATGATTTACGGACAGTGCAGAAGAGCTCAGAGATCTACCTTTACATACAATTCCCCATCAGAACTCTCGCAGTGTTTTGATAAGGAAAAAGCACACACGACACAAAATTAATATTCCTTTATTTAATGTATTGTATTCTCAAACCATCCCGAAGAGCTTCTTTTACAATACAAAATAATGATGGATTGGATTATAAACTCAAATAAACTCTAACCTGACTCCAGACTCATTGATATGTGTATCACTCAGAATTGAGTTCTACACAGTATCAAGCTGAATAGACGCCTCTGAAAGAATCTGATTGGTCAAAGTGTCTCCATGCGGATGTAGCTGAGACGCCATAGTTTTGTTAAATCCAGTTGACAAAATAACCAGCAATCTTTTTTGTCCACAAATGCACAAAAAGCCTTCAGTGGGCCTAATTTTAGTGAAATAGGCCAAAGCATAGACATTAAATTAGTAGACACAGCTCTGCTCTGTTGCTACAACACAAACAGCCGATGCCACATTCAACCAGCAGATAGGATGATGCAAATCAATTGAATCAATGGCAGAAGTTGCACTTTTATGGATAGAACAAGCTAAAACAAGTAATTACAGCAAAACCATGAGCAAAACGAACTGATTTGTGTCTAAAGAAGCTTTATTAAACAACATTGGCAATGTTATCTAATGTTTCCCAAACTGATAAATTCAGAGGCACAAAATGCCATTCAAACTCCATCACGTGCCAATGTGACCAGGACGCTCCTCCACAGAGAAGTGAAGCTTTACAACTTTATTTTGGTTATTTGTTTATCTAATTTTTCTGCCGTTCTGAGTAACATGTAAAAGAGGATAGTTAGTTTTATAGTCTTATAGTCTTAAAGGATGCACTTGTCTCTATTTGAAGTTCGCTAGCCGTTCGCAGTTTTGCACACAAACTAAAACACTAAAAAGTTTATAAACTCAATACGAGGCTCTGACCTCTGCTGAATGTGGTCAGTAGGTTTGTACAGCTGACACTCCACATCTTTCATACCTTGCGTATTTTGCAGGCTAATGCTAACAACTATAGAAAAATAAACAGGGGCACATTCTATAGTTCTTCAAAACACACCGGATTTGCTCAGATGCTAACTGTTTGACAGCATCAGAGTCGAACTGTGCGTCTACTAATTATATGTCTATAGGCCAAAGTATGACGGCGCCACCATGTTTATTTTGGTTCGAATGTGCGCTGTCATTGCCCACTTTGTGCCAGAATATGGAATATTTATTTACATATTTGTGGCCATTTTAAGCTAACAGTTAGCAGCCAGAACTGACTTTCTTAGACATTTTCAGCTTTGGACTAGTGCTAAATCTCACTTTGCCATCATTTTTTTGGTTGAAATCTGTAAGAAGGCATTGTGTGAAATGGCTCTGATTTTGTATGTTTAAAAAAAAAAAAAAAAAAAGAATAAAATTGTATAAGAGAAGTAAAGCTAAAGGTACAAAGTGTGCTTCCAGTACAGTGGGCAATGAAATGCGTTACAGCTCAAACTCTGCTGCACTGTGATTGGTCCAGTTCAACGTGACCATGTTTAAATGGCAGAGGTCTTATCAGATGGATTCTTTAAAATGTGTCAAAAATATCATGTGAATTTATCTTGTAGTATCTTTTTATCTGTGGTAATGCGTTACCACATACAAAATATACATAGATCTAGCAAACAGTGATATAAACATTAGGTCTGCTTGTAAGGAATTGATCACTACTATAGCTCATATGGTTATTTTATGAGGATATGAAAGTATAGGTACTGGGATAAAAGTCACATAAAAAGCCCTGAACATGCATACTACAATGGCAAGAACTGACAGCAAAAAGTTACAAAGTAGGCCTTTTTCGAGCTCTTTGGTGTTGTGGGGTGTGGTGTGGATTAGATTGAAAAGTCCCTGGTCTAGAAGAGAGAGTGGCTCAGTGTAACAGCTCACGCTTGGGTCTGGTTTGACACTTCATCTACTGTGTCTGGTTTCACAGCATCAGCGCTTTGTGGAGAGAGATGGAGGGAGAGTGGGAGAGGAGATGAGAGAGGGCGGGAGAAAGAGAGAAAGAAAGAGAGAGCGCTTCCACTGAGACCAGCTCACAACAGTGTCAATGAGGAGAAAATGGAGGACAAGGAGAGAAGAGAGAGTAGAGTAGAGACAAGTAAAATGATATTATTTAATCAAGTGAATAGATGTTAACTTGAGATGTAGTTTTTTTAATATCTATAGTAATAGTTTTACAAAATCTAGTGTCTTTTTACTTTTACATTTGCGTTTTTCCAGAAGTATCTGTACATTATACTCCCTACTTTTTTAATCAGGTGAGTTACGAGCCCAGGAACACTTTTTTTTTCCCTTTTAAAACCGTGTATCAGTGCTCTGTGAACAAATTAACAAGTCAATATTACAAACCAACTTTATGCTCTGAAAAAATAATTTCCAGATTGATTAAAATGTCTTCAATTTGGATTTTTGGTATTTTTTCTAGTTCAGATGGTTTTCTTTGATGGACCTAGATTATATGAGTTGTTTCAGTGTGTTTTCTGCCTTGTTTCAATAAATGTCTTCTCATTTCAAGCCACATTATTTGCTAAAAGGTCAAACATGTTTATTCACCTCATTGACAAATTTAATTCCAGTTCAAATCTCTCTTGTGAAACAAGCTGTCAATTTCTAGATTCTAGAAGGTTTGTTTGACTTTTATCAGATCGTTTTTCACACAAATAACTGCACTTTTACTTGAGTAGTGAACTTTTGCCATTCTGATCTTAAACAGTAAATAAAAAATGTGAAAAAAGCTCATATCCACGTTTCAAGACATCTACAAATACATTTATTTTAGCCACTTTGGGTCAAAAGCCCCAGAAAATTAACAGAAACATGGCAAAATGTCATTAGACAAAATATGTTTTATCTATTTTTGCAAAAAAAAGAGAAACAAAAAAGCTAAACAAATTGATTTGAGCATCAGTGAAAACAGCTGCGTGAGGATTGACCTAAAACTAAAAAAAGTCATTGATTTCCTAAACCTCCTCTTCCGTAGTCCCATGATGCATCAGGGCTGACACTATAGAAGTGTGTAGCGATGGTAAACACAGTAAAGTGAGTGATGCTTATGAACTAAAGAGTGTAAAAGCATGAGAGCTCCTCAGGGAGAACAGAAGAGAGAAATGTGTCTTCTGACCTCAATGCAAAACACCGCAGGAAACAGACAGGCTTTTATTTATTTGTTTAGTCTTATGTTGAGTATTTCTGAGGCCATCTCTTATCTCTCGCAAGTGAATAGTCTCATTGAGCAAAATAAAATGAACCTTTTCCATGTCAAGCCAGAATCAATTTACTATCCACTACAAATGTTAAAGTGCATATGATGGGGTTTCCTATTCTAAGTTATTTGGCAGATTATTACATGTTGCAAACATAGATTACATGTTTACAAGACTCAAGAACAAACTTGTACAGGCCAGTTTCAAAATGTATTGAAAATAAGAGGAAGTAGAGCAACATTTTAAACATCACACTGTGGAGACTGCATTTCCATCCCCTTGACTTTAATGCGCATTAAAGGGACTATACTCAATTTTATTACAACAAGATAACTTAAAAACAAAAGCAATAAAGAGAAATTGTGAGCGCTTCCAGGATCTGCAAACAATCAGGTGCTCTTCAAGGATGAGGCCATACAGTGTAGATAAAAAAGGCTGACTTGCAATGTAAAAATGTGTCAAAAAGCAGTCAGAGATCCGAGGCACACTGATGTAGAAAAATAAAAGTCCTTTATTTACATGGACAGCCTACGCGTTTCGACACTAACGTGTCTTCGTCAGGGCAATTTTTTATGAATGAACACTTGAGGCGGTCCTATATAAGCAGCTGACCCAGGTCATGTGATTAATCAGCGTTGCCAGATAAGCCAACCTCAATTCAAATACATTTCTAAAAAGACATATAAAATACATACATAAAACAATGAAGAGACAGAAAACATGACATACACACAAACTGTACAAGCACTGGATATTAAGTTAACAGTGGCAGAGACAGTGGGCAACCTATGTGAAAAAAGAAAAACACTAATGTTTTTCTCTTTCTCTTCCCTCAAGTGTTTATTCATAAAAAATTGCCCTGACGAAGACACGTTAGTGTCGAAACACGTAGGCTGTCCATGTAAATAAAGGACTTTTATTTTTCTACATCAGTGTGCCTCGGATCTCTGACTGCTTTTTGACACATTTTTACATTGCAAGTCAGCCTTTTTATCCATAACTTAAAAACAATTTCCCCCTAGCATTGATATCTTGTTAATGTATCTATTCAGGTGGAAATGAGTCCATCATGTCCTGCCTATTTCTAATAAAATACAGTTTATCGCCAACTTTTTCTGTTTTTGTTTTTAGCATTGTGGCTAACTGTTGTTAGCATAGTGACTCAACTCCCCACTAACAGTTGTGATAAATCATTAAAACTCATGATGAACAATTCTGAAGCTCAGAATGCATAAGCTATGTGAGCAACTCATGTAGACTGAAGTAGGAAGTTTAAAATTAAATATTTCTGTTTGTTTACATTTTAAGAAAGCAAAAATCAGGTACAGTCCCTTTAATAAGTATCGAATAAGTCCCGGAAGGTGGTAATGCCACTTTGGAACCACTGGTTCTAAAGAACTATTTGTTATGACCCTGAAAATGTAGAATTAACAAAACAAATACCGTAATTTCTGGATTATAAGCCGCTACTTTTTCATGAGCTTTGAACTATGAGGCTTATAAGGCAATGCAGCAAAATTATAGATTCTCATAGACTTACTATTAACAAGTGCAGCCTATATGTGACTTTATCATTTTTCTTACTTAAATCTAGTGGGTGCGGCTTATATTCAGGTGCGCTCAATTGGGCAGAAATTACAATACACTTTTTTTTTGAGAAACAAAAATGCATATACTTATTTACTTTAGATTTTGGCTCAATTTATTACTAGGTTGTCAGGTAACTTTCTAGCGTGATGTCATCATTGATGAACAGGAAGTTTTCAACCGTAAAAGATAGCTAAATTGGAATGAATTTTCAAAATGTTGAGTAAAATTTTAATTATAATGACCATTGTTTTTGTAAATGTACTATTTCATCTGCCATAGGTCATTTTACAGTCCAGAGTAGTCACAAAACATAATTCCCAAATTACAAATTTGAGAATTGATCATACATATTTAAGGGGATTTTACCATGGTTAAAAAAAAATACAAATAAAAACAAATAAATAAAAACGGCTCTCATCTGGCCTCATGTCATCATCACAATGTAGAATCTGGGAGTATTTAATGTCACACTTGGTATGATTCCAGTAATATTTCTGTGACAGACTATCGTTCTTTGTTTCCAGCATCAAGTGTCCGAGTGCGTCCATTCAAGCTCGACGTCAATATTTTACCAGAAAAAGCGTGCTACATTAGCACTCCTCCCGATCTGCGGTTTGGAGTTGTGTTTTCTGTGTTTTAAAGGGAACCTGAACCTGAAGCGTTTGAGCTGAAGCAGTGAGATGTAATGTGAGCGCAGAAGAGCGGACAAAACATTTACCAAATGAGAAACTAAGGCAGACTAAATCTAACTGTTTGTTTTCTCTCAAAGGTGGAGTAAGTGATTTTGATTCTGCAAACACTATTTCGGTTTTAAATCTGACAACTTCCTCACCTAAATCCTTCAACACATGGTGAATATCCGGCTTAAAAACACTTTTTACAGACAACAAAATGAAACTGGAGAGGACCACCCAAGCTCAGCCAATCAGAGTGCAACATTGGCTCTTGATTAGAACTAAAATTCTTTCTTATTCAATCCAGACACTACTTGGTGGTCTCATTCTTTCAACAAGTGCTGCATTTATCTTAGACTTTTTAGTAGAATGCAGAAAAGTTACAAATGTATAACTTCAAAAGTTAGTTACAAAAACTTTCAAATGAATAAATAATAGGTTTGTCCGTAGGAAAGTCATTACATCCACCAAGATGTAAAGACATACAGTATATAACATATTGTTTGCATTTTGTTTGTGGGACATTCAAACAAAAATGTTCAAGATAGTAAATGAGCTGCACTAATAGTTTTGTTCATGCTAAAATGCCAATACTTTGTTTGATAGCTAAACAGCACACAGTATCTTTATCAGTTAAACATTATGATTTCTAAGTAATCTGCATTTGCAGGTTTGTTTTCATACATACCTGGACCTCTTCCATTTGGAAATGTTTGGGGAGGGCCGGCCAGCCACTTCCTGGTTTTAAGCCCTGCCCTGATGATGTCATTGATGATGTCATTGATGATGTCAACAGTCACCATTTTGAGAGATTTTGTCTTAGAAAAATATAAAATACAGGCTTTTGAAATACATTTTGACTAAATCTAAGTAATTTAGAATCAGTTTGTTGGCAGTTTTAGCAAATAAGTAAGTTTTGCTTGAGCAGTATTTGAATGGGAGACTTTTGGAGGGACCACAAAGGAGCATTTCATAGAATATACTCAATATGTATAAATAATGATAACTAATCATTATAAAGTATAATCAATATATATATTTTTTAGATTGGAAGTAAACTTTTTGTTTAATTAAACTTTACATAAAAAAATAACTGAATTGAATACATTAAAATTTGTTGCTTGCAATATTGTATCATGGAAAAAAAAGTAAAAATAAGTAAAAAAGTTATTTTTTTCAGTGTACTGTTTTGACCATTTATTGTTATAAATATTAGGACAACAATCAATGACAAATATTTAAAAATATAACGAGTAGCACCTATTCTCAAAAATGTGCTGGAAGCCACACTGAAACAGTCCAAGGGCTGCATCTGGCCCCCGGATCGCAGTTTGCCCAGGTTTGCCATATTGTCCCACTTCTAGTTTTAAGTGAATTTATCTGTCAGTGAAAAAAAATAGTTCTGCTAGTTCTTATTTACGCACAAAATGTACATAAAACATCCCTTAATGATGGGTCAGTGAGTGTAATAACAGTTTGATTAACTCAATAGAGTTTACGTCCCTGTTCCTCACTGCGCGGCTCGCGAGCCACATGCGGCTCTTAGAGCCTTACTTGGCGGCTCTCAGCAAGATTCGGCAAGATCCCATTTCACACAACAAGCGCGCTCTTAGTTTGGTTCTTTTTCAGCGCTGCATCCACTGCTTCACCCTGCCTACCCATTGACCAAATGAACCACATTGTATAGCTACATTCTTTTAGACATACACGGAGCTGCGAGCTCACCCTTATATTAAGCAAAATAAATGTTTTGGCGATCTAAGAAATGAATGAAGTGACGTGCTCAGACTGTGCCAAATAGTTTTCCACTCCAGCCATAGGACGCACGAGCTCTCCTTCTCACATCAAGTCACGTATCTTTGAGCAGCTGTAGTGAAATGTCACGCCCACACACAGACTTGAAGCGGACATATTCTGAGAGAGAAGAGTCTAAACTCTGTCCCAGTTTTTATTTCGTACTGATAGGATCAATATTGGCGGAGATAATTAGTTCTAAACACTTTAAAAGTTGATCGGGAAAAATCTAGTCCTATACGCGCGTTCGCGAACACCGCAGTCCAGCGGAGAGTTTTTCCACAATTAAACTTTGTTAAATAGTGTCCGCAAAGAGGTATTTAGGTTTATTTCATGCATGACTCTGGCCAAAGGGAGAAAAACACACTTGTCTTGTCTCTGTGTCAGCGCAGCAGAGGCATCAGTGGAGGTGTGAGAAAGGCAGATGAAGGGGGCGGAGCTAGCACGTCACAGAGTGACCAGAGAAGCATCAGTTTAATATTAAAAATAATAAGAATGAAGTGTAGACATATTGAATAGTAAGTACAGTGTGGTTTGGTTGGTTGGATAATGTGATGCATGTTAGATTTAAACTACATCAGGCTCATAATGCAAAACACTGATTGTTTAAAAAATGACAACAAATGTTTGTAATTTGCTGTAATAAATGTAAATTGACCTGACCCTAGTAATATAAAATGTATATTAAAGAAGCTACAAGTCAAATTGAAATCCCTATTTTTATAACACACAAAATAATATTTAATTTGAATTTAAATTAATTTTTATCTGCACATTTGTGCTTTATTTTCAAACATACAAACACACATTTGAGTTCCATTTTCTAGTCTGTGCTGGCCTGTTTTTTGTTTGTTTTTATGTTTGATGTTTTGCGGCTCTCCCCTTCTCTTTGGTCCGTCAATGTGGCTCTTCTTTAAAAAATAGTGAGGACCACTGGTTTACGTCAATAACCTGCCGTGACATTGCTGTAACTATTTCCTCCCCGCAGCCTACTTTACCCAAATTAAATTACATGAGATTGACTTGTGCCAGTTCTAAAAATACTCCGCGTCCGGTCCATTGTTTGTGAAGGGAAACAGATTAGCGAGATCGGCCGCACAAGTGGGGCAATCGGCTGAAAGTGCGTCGGGCCGGGAGCACCCTGGAGCTTTGGGCTAAATTGGAGAAGACAAATGGGTGTGAGAGGAGAGCCGGAGCGGGAGAGGGGCAGCGAAGCGCAAGGCCGTGTCTGAATGTATCCACCTTCTACTGTCTGAGGGCTGCTGTGTGGATAGTTGTGTGGAGCTGCTGTGGGGCTCTGCCAGGTGCACTGTGCTAATGCCATGTCCTGCTCCGCTTCACTATGCACGCCTGTTCATTCATTTAGCTGCAAGCAAGTTTGGTGCAGAGGTTTACAAAAGAGTTCCAGTTTCTGTTATATTTTTTCTGACCTCAATCTGACCTGGAATCTTCCATTGAGATTTGCAGAACCTGGCCAAGAGGTTCCAACAACATAGCCCAAGACAAAGGTCGTAATTCTGTCGATTATTCTGTCAGTGTTTTAGGCAACCAAAGTTTTTGTTAGTTGACTTATTATTTAATTTAGATTTTAAGAATTTATATAAACACAGACAAAACGCAGCAGAAAATGAAAGATTTTGGAACGAATCACTGGTCTTTTTTAAAATAAACAGAGTTTCTATTTTTTTTTTTTGAAAACCATTGTTGTCTTTGCATAAACTTCATAATGTTTTGGTCTTGTTGAGTACAGTTGGGGTCAAATAAATAGTCAGAAGAAATCTTTAAGCTTCAGATGTTTTAGTTATTTTAGTCAACTTATTGGTCGATGGGACATTTCTTTAGTCAAATTTCTTTGGTCAACTTCAGCCTAAGACAAATTAGAGACCATGACAGATTATTGATTGTATTTCCAGATGTTCAGAAGAGTTTCTTAATGAGTCATAGAATGAAGACTTTGCATAATTTATATACACAGTGAAAGAAAAGTGGGCCTAGAATAGACCCTTGTGGAACACATTAAATTACAAGATGCTGATCCTTAGTCTTCACTGGTCTGTTCTGAGATCTGTCACAAAAATAATTTAAATTCCAACTAACTGCCAGTTCTGAATGTTCCTATAAGCTTGCTATATTTTTAAAGCAAAACTGAGCAACTTTAGCAGTGGTGCCATGTTCTGTTATGTCGTGGTATGTATATGCTTTCTTGTAAGATCAAGTTGAAGTTTCTCAGGAGAGAATTTCAGGTCTGCATGGTGACGAGGCAGACAAGTTGCAATTGCTGTATTTACTAATGGAAGCATTGGAAAGAGCCGACACATGCTTCAAACACCTCAAAATACATATGGAACCATCATCACAAACACTTAGAAATATACTTTTAAGGTAAAAAAGTTACTTGGTTCTGCTTTAAATTTGACAAATTTACTTAATGTAGAACATTAAAGTTCGGCATGTCTTAAGTTTTGCCTTGACTTTTTGAATGGTGCATGTGACAAAGGCAAACATTGGATAATTTATTACCAAAGAAATGACAAGTTACTTTGGGCTGACACTCCACATTTTAATAACACTTCAATCATTCCGCCCCACATTTATGAAAATTGGAGAGCTCTTGTTATGGTCTGACAACTCATAAAAAAGTCATTCATTTTCTGCAAGCTTGTCGTGCAAAATTCAATAGAGTTTGCAGAAACTTACACAGACTTATTCATTTATGTTGTCTCTTTAGAAATAGGATGCTGAGATCCGCTGTTTGGCCTTCTACTGTGGCCAACAACGGATATTTGGTGATACGGATCTTTGCATTTGAAAATGTTTAGCAGTTATCACAAAATCAAACATTTTCTTTTCACTTCAGGAAAATAAAAATAGATTTATTTATTTAGAGTGTGACTATATTTCTGTAAATATGCACCTACTTTCATAGGCGTATGTTTGTTTATTTCCATTTTACTTTTTTGTCTGTTCAAAATATGTAGGAAGGCATCAGGACAAGCTGGTACTGAGACAGGTACACATATGGTGCCAGTTTATATAAAAGAACAAAATTGCGGATACAAGTGGTCAAAAAGAGTTCCCTTCACAGGGTGGCTTGTCGCTCCCTTAGAGATAGGGTGAGGAGCTCAGTCACATGGGAGGAATTCAGAGTAGAGCTGCTGCTCCTCCATGAGAGGAGCCAGCTAAGGTGGCTAAATATGTTTTGGACGCCTTTTGGCATGTCCCTCTTGGTGGAGACCTCGAGGAGAGCCCAGTAAACATTTGCGGGATCATGTTCTCGACTGGTCTGGAAACACCTTGGGGTTCCCCCGGAAGAGCTGGAGGAAGTGTGTGTGGAATAGACTGCTACCTCTGCAACCCGATTCCAGATAGAGTGGAAGAAAATGAATGGATGGATATTGTAAATATTGGCCAAACAAGAACAAACTACTTTTTTGTGACTTTGCTCAATCAAACATAACTTTTCAAAATGAACAATACGACAACTTCAATGTGTAAATAGTCAGACAACAAAGAATAAAACAACAGTTAGATAATGTTTACTTCCGCTGACTGAAAAACAATGATGGAATCAACATTGTCCTAAAAACAGAGCTATGCAGTGACATATGAGGCCCAAAACCAACACCAGAATTCAATTGAAACGGCATTATCGAATGATACTATATTTTTGTTTCATTATTATCCCATAATGGAAGAGCAGAGATTCTTGGGCTGGTCCAGTCTTTCTTTATCTGCAGTGACAGTGGCTTTGTGTGTTTCACTTTAATCTGCTGCCAGTCACTCTGCAGCTTCATTTTAAATCCTCAGAGAAAGATGTATTGTTTGTATACCATAAAGGAAATGAAGGATTAAGATTATAGAACTGTAACATCAACACTACTGTGTCACTTACAGCCAGAGAGGAACATGAGCCAGTTTGATCCCAGTTGAAACAAATTATTCTGATGCTAAGTAGGCTATGTAACCATCAACAGCAACACTTAACATCATAGTTTATTTACTTTTTTGTTGACTAAAACATTGATTGCCATTTTTTCAGATACCATTTTTTTTAAATATTGCAATTCCCTTTAATTTGAGGCCTGCACAAACACATACAAAAACATTGATTCTTTCTAATTTGTCAGTTTGTCAATTATTTCTCTCTCTTACGTTGTCTTAAATGTTTTCCACTTGCACTAATCTTATTTAAAACCTTTAGACGTGAAGTGACATCACCAATTACAAGTCAGATCTGTGTTGTGGTGCACCTGCAGTTGGGTAAATGCAGAATTGCACATTTATTGGCATCCTGAGGAACATTTCATGCAAACACAAAGCACACAGACAAGCAGCACTCAGTAAAATGTTGACCTTTTTTTTCTATTAAAAACTCCATTCTTCTGTACAGCAAAAAGCCTCTTCTTTCTTGTTGGTAATTAAAAGGAACAGCAGCAGGTTTCACACAGATTAGGTCTGGGGTGATTAGGCCTGGTGGGATAATGACACCCACTGAGTGAGTCATGTGGTGGGACGAGTTTGCCCCCGAATCCCACTTAAGTCCTGCGTCCTCAGAGTCCTCCTCAGCCTCCATCTGTCCAGCTCAACTACAGCTCGGAGAAGGATTGAGATGTGTGACCTAAGCTTGCATAAGGGTTTGGACAAGTCTGACTTCAAAATAGAGCCAGAACATGATCATAGCAGAATGATAAACAGCCCAACGACGGGGAAGATCTTATTAAAGTGATCAGTTAAAGTTGGAAAGTTACTGTATGACAAATATTGGGAGCTGATTGGACAAAGACAACAGATGTCCAAGACAAATTTCTCACTGACACAATAAAGTAAATTCTGATTTTGAACAGCAGGACAAGTTGTGGAATATAACTAATAGAAACAATTGGACAAAAAAGAGCCTCCATTTGTAGAGACATGGATTGTTTTGAGTTGATGCCAATATCCCATATTTGAGTTGATATTTGTCAATATTTGCATATTCAAATCCATAGCTTCTCTCACAAGAGCACAGATTGACTTATTTACTTTTTACTTTAGGAGAAAAAAAAAAGAAAATTTCAAAAATGCTTACATTTAGTGATATTTCAAGAAGCTCATTTGTGATTGGGAACAAAAAAAAATGTAAAGAAAAAACCCAAGGCACTCTTCATAAAATAAAAGTTTAAAAAGCCTTTTTTTACTTGCGTAATTTAGCTTTCTTCAGGGTGTGAGCCGCTGCGTGAGGGAAGTAAAACATATTTATTTGGGATATGATTTCTGTCCATTTTCATGCCAAATTCAGGCCTCTGCAAAAATAGATTAAGGGAGTAGTGTGTTCCAGTCGTCCTCGGAAGTCGGAGTTATGTTTTCAGTGAGTGCTGTGTGTTGCTGTGGTCAAGTTGTATAACTTGTAAAGTAATTAACCAATCAAGTAATACATAGCTTGGAAAATTCCCAAAACAGCAACAATACAGATGTCTTGATGGCAGTTTATCAATTTTGTTGACATTAGCTCTGTGTAGTTGTTAGCAACAATAGCATGACAACACATAACAGCAGGTATATAATGGCAAAAGTGCATAAGCGACACAAGATGCAGAGTCTAAGAAGCCAGTGAACTCTACTGACAATAAAGAAAAAAAAACACAGGTGCGATCAGCAGTGAGGCTGTCGGATGTTTATTTTTTGCAAAATGCAAGGTGCTGTTCAATTGTCCCACTCAGACTCTGAAAATCTCTCCAACTATCCGAAAAAGGAACTTTGAGTTGGAGGGCTTTTCTAGTGGGAATCTACAAGTCGTAACTCATAAGATCCGAGCTTCGAGTACCACAGGAACGCACTATTAGTCTACCTCCATGTCGCCTTATGCACTTTTCTCAATAGGATTGTGCCAAAAACTGAAAGATTACTAGATTGAGACAACTGTTGTAATCCTATTGTCTATATTTTCAACAGAATGAAATCAGATTTTTTATTTTTTCCAGATAGCCCAGTTGTACTTCACAGACTCCAACAAGACACTGCTGATGTGACTGGTGGTTTTCAGAAGGGCTTTGGACACAGAATCATAGCCACACTTCCATCAGTGTTCCCTGAGGCAGCTTTGGCTGTAAGAGGCTTATCACCACCAAGTGTGACCAAAGTCTGAATGAATCTAATTAGGAACAGTAGTAGTAGGAATAAAAATAGTAGTAGCCCTTCAAAGACTGCAGCATGTGCTTTTCAAATACTTTCAATTTCAGCAGATATTAGCAATTATTATTATTTTGTTGTACTTTTTTAAAGGTGTGATTGTCAGTCCAAGCAACGCACAAGGTTGTCTGATCCAGATTACAGCAGGTAGCCCTTGTCACTCAATTCTCCTCTCATCAACAACAGCTTGAACACTAATCTGCTTTTTCCACCTTTTCTCTTAAATTCCTCGTCAACACACTCGCACTCGCTAACCTCGCTATGCTGTTTGGCTGTTTGAATCGGAGCGTGCGACAAAACCGAGATCTCCCCATCTGCTTAGTATTTAATGGTTACATATCGAAGCTCCAGTCGCGTACAGTCAGACATCACCCATCTGCTGGCCACTACACGCTCAAAAACTACACCGTTCTCTCTTGAGGTCCTGTTTGGTAGCGTTACAATTAACAGGCAACACAACAGCATGTCTGCAACACATTACAATAAACAGAGAACGCATTAATATGAACCACAACAGGATATAATTAACAGACAACGCTTTGCAATTAACAGAAAATACATTACAACCACTCACAAAACAAAACAATTTACTAAAACATGTAAACAAACAACAGAAAATGCTATACAATGAATTGAAACACACTACAATTAAGCACAACACATTATAATTGGACATGGCTCATTACAATTAAGCACAACACATTACACTTAGTCACGACACATTACAATTGACAGACAGCACATTACAATTAACCACAACACACTATAATAACAGACAAAACAACAAATTGTCCACAACTCATTACAATTAACAGACAGTGCATTACAATGAACAGAAAACACATTAGAATCACCCACAACACAATACAATGAACACAATCAACATACAACTCTACAATGAATTAAAACACACTAAAATCAACCACAACGCATTATAACTAACAGACAACACATTGCAAATAGTCATGACACATTACTATTGACAGACAACATATTAAAATTAACCGCAACCCATTACAAATAACAGACATCAAGGCGAAAAAAATGTAATTCTGCTTGAACATTTTGTAAATAAGGTAAGTTTAGCGTTTGCACGTTCGCAATGGTTGTATTCGCGGCGGCACTGGCTACTGATCCTCACGCGGTTGCGGCCAAAGTGGTACCACTCTTCGGCCTCCATCTCCAAGCGTGTTTACTGGCTAATGACAATAGTTTCTTGTATAGTATTGGCAGCACTAAGAGATCCTGGTTCTGTTGTTACTAGTTCCTTAATAATATCGCCGGGTTTATCTTTTGTCATGCAGTAGACTAAGAATAACCGATCACTAAAATTTTAGCGCGTTGGTGTTTACTAAATATTTTCTAACTCCTGGAAAAAACTTCGGAGATTGGACATATTTTTAACCACAACACCACAGTAGAGTTAAAAAAAACAACAACATAATACAATTAGCCACAATGTATTACAATTAGAAAACAACACAGCCATATATCCATTACACATTTCAAAAGCACAACAGACACATTACAATCATTAACAACAACATAAAAAAGAAATATTTCAATCACATGACTAGTTGTTTGAGGTTAGGTGCTTTTTTTGTGTTGTCTGTTAATTGTAATGTGTAACATGTTGTCAGATAAACTTAATGTGTTGTTGATGTTTTGCAGTGTTGTCTGCACGCTAACAACTCTGCTAACTCACCGGAGCCCAGCTGTAATAAAGCACAATACCTCCAACAGCTAATGCAGAGAAAGAGCCTCTCATTCCCCCTCGTAATTTTACAATAAATTAGTCTATAAATCACATTATATTACCGCAGCATATGGATATTATTATTAACAAGCCCGAAGGGATGTCTCTGCAATGCTGCTTTTGTTCGTAAACACCAACTGGAAGTATAATTATGCAAAATGATAAAATAAAAATGAATAGTCGTATTCAGCAGCCGAAGCCACACTTTGCACTAATGAGAATCCCAATGTCCACATGCAGCATATGAGGGAAATTAGTCCAGTGTTTTAGCACAAAATGGCACATCTGCTGCGGATTAGAATACAACACAGACAGGCAGAAACGGTATTAAGTATTCTGGTTCAGTTTAGGAAGAAAAACTCCTGGTAGCTGTTTAAGGTAAACTGCACAATGTATAACATCAAACCAGAAGAAACTTGGCTCATGCATGTGTACTGTTGAACATGGATGGGACACAATGTTGTTCCACCAAAGATACAATTGTCACAATGTGTGCAAGTGAGACAAATGATTATGCAAAATTGTATTTTGTGCCACACAAATTCACATGCAGTGCAATTAGTTTCACTTTAATGTTGTACAGCAAATTATATCAAAGGCCACACATTACAACATGTGTAACCTAATTGAGATTTGTGGTTTCAGGTGCATGTGCAGAAGGGTTTATGAAAGCCGCGGAGTAACTGAACAGAGGTTTAATGGAACCGTATGTGAGATTTTGGTTTCATATTTGCTAAACATGACATATTTATCTCACAGATAGAAGGTCAACATGGTAAAATCTGATTTTATTTTAACTGAAAGTCAATTTAAAGTTATTATTAATGAAAAAAAAAAAAAAAAAAAAAAGCAATGGACATTTGTTCATGTTTTGGTTCTGAAGAGGATTGTCCATTCAGAAAGCAGAATGTAGCAAAACTGATGTTGCATAATCTGTGATAGGCTCATGCACTTGTTTCCACACAGTTCTCATTAAGCTCCACCCACATTGTGTACAAATGTTATTCATGGTAACAAAACATGACAAAGACTCAGATGTCTGAAAGAGTGACTCTATTGTTATTACCCATGATTCACATCCAAAGCTGTTCCTGATTAACCACTAGTTATGCATCTTTGGTTAAAAAACCTGCTTCTATGAAAATCAGGCACCTTGTATTTCAAGAAGGGCACATCAAAAATTTTTTTTTGGTACATTCGTATTTGGAATAACTTTTTTTTGGTGCCACACATCCATCTAAACTACAAACATCTAAACTATTTAAGTATCTTTTAGTCAAAAAGTTACACGGTGGACCTATTAAAAATCTGCACTAGAACTAAAAAAAGCCAGGCTGATGCACCTCTTATTTTTGACACATGTTAAAGGAGACCTTTTGTGATTTGTATCTATATCTAGAAATAAACTATGGCATTTGCAGATCAATAATTCACAATTTGTTCATTGCAAAACACACACACAAAAAAATATCTAAAACAGCTGAGAAATATAAACAGGTTCAGTGGCTTCCTATTCAAAACTGCAGGACTGATAATCTTCATTGCAAAACGTAACTTTAATAAGCCACATATTTAAATATGACTATTTTTTGCTGTTGGAAAGTGTCTACATGACAACTTTGAACCTTACATGTTTTACTCGCCGTCCTAATGTTTGAATAAGCACAAGTACTGGAGCGTCAGCTGCAGGACAATATAAGATTACTCAAACCAATTCAAATAGACCTTTGCATAAACTAATGATGAGAGGACACTGTTGTAACATGGCCAACATTTTAGAAAAGTAGATTTTACATAAGAATATCCTTTAAAGGTGCACTGCGTAATTGGCAAAGGTTTTGAACAAGGGCGCCATCTTTGGCGTTTTGTGGCACTGCATCCTCCCTACTATCTTCAGCTGAAGACGTATTTTTACGGCTTAAAATAACGCTTGACACATGTTGTTTTTGCTAAATGTTTTCTGAGTTAAGAAGACAAAGTTTTTTGTATAAAAAGTAGATGCTGACTATTTTATTTGTTATTTTTGACTGACTGATCAGTTTTCAAACTCCAAAGGGAAGATTATTGAGAGTTTGAGGAAAAGCTTTGTTTTAGCGTGAGAGAAAAGTGTAAACAAGCTCCTTACAGGACTAATTTCTCATAAACTAAATGCTCAATGGCAATTTATTACTCTAATAAACATAAATCTTACCAAGACAAACAGCTAAGGCTAAGCTACTAAATCTGTGTCTAAATGTGGATGTACTTCGACAGGCTGAGAGTCTTACCTTCTAATGAAAATAAGCGCCAGATAAACGTCTTATTGCTCTCTAGCACAATTCTTCTTTCTCAAAACATGTCCGAGTCCGAGTTGCGAGTGCTGCTAGCCTCTATGTCAGCCTGCCTCATGTCGGTGCGCTTGCCTGACCAGCCAGTCCCTACACGCTTTGACAGACACTGTACAAAGACGTGAGGGTCTGGGATCAGAGCGCCGGGGTTCAATTTCGAGGACGGCTTTCCGACCGCGGAGTGAACCAATCACAGAAACCCGGAAATTCCCCCGTTGCAGCGACGCGCTAAACCGGTTGGTATAGTAAATATGTAGCGCGAGGATTTTTTCAATGGAGCAGTGACCTATGTGAAGGCTCTGAACACGTTCCTAATTGTTCAAAACCGAAGCTAGAGCCAAAAACAATGATCTATCAGCTACGTCCGCCATCTTGAATATTTTGAGACGGTTAGAAAAAAGTTTTGAAATTGCGGAGCGGAGGGGAGGAGGGAAAGGGGGGGGGGGCGTTTGTCATTGGATCGTCCTAACTTGGACGACGAAATCATTGGCTATCTCTTCAGTTTCAGACCCTTCTGCATTCAAACAGAATGTAGGAGGGCTGACTGGTCAGGCAATCGGTGCGCTAGGATAGTTGTGATATTTCTTCCGTGTGTTACTGGGGTCCGGAAGCTAGATGGCAGTATTTACCACTGATTATTTATTTTATTTTTTTATTAACAGTCTTTACATCAGTCGTCCATTGTATAAAACGAGAGCTTTTGCGAGATAAATAGAAATAATGATAATAAACCAGTGAAGGAGGACTAGCGCGGGAAAATGCGACCAGCGCCACTCACATTTATTAGTCTGTCTGCGCTTAGACAAACTCGGTAAGTTTACAAAACGTCATGACGCACATCCAGGCAAGTGTCAATGGACCGTAATTTGATATAACGTAATATTGAGCATTTTAACTTACGCAGTGCACCTTTAAAATTGCCGAAGAAGTAACATTTTCTACTGTGCAGCGAGCTTTAGTCAACCCTACTTTCTCAAATCAGTCCTCCATTGTATAAAGTCCATATATCTCAGTACAGTACAATGTCCTCTGCACATTTTCCCTGATACAGCCCGCTGCAGTCGCATGTGTCCCTCGTCTCCAGAGACTTTGTGCAGGTTCCTGTAAGATCCAATTTCCTCCAACCTTTTCTACCGATGATTGAACAAGGACACAGAAGGACTCGCTCCCAAACTTGAGCTGTTAGCGCCGGGACAATAGCCGCGGCTGGAAAGTAGTAAACAAAGCACAATTAGAGCGGAGATTCTCAGAGCAGAGGCTGAGAGCTATTCGCCGAGAAATACAACGCTGACATTTACACAAATCTATTTCAATCTATGGCTGTGTAAGGTTTAGAGATATTTGTAAAGGTAAAAGGAAGCCTGGCCATCCATCCATAGCTTTTTCCTCACACAGCATTTGAAGCAGAAACAAATCAATAACTTATAGACATTTGTAGATGATAGAGAAAGATCAGGCTGAGAAAGTAAAGATTGCAAAATTTGACTGAAAATAATGAAAGCTGCTTGATTTGGATGCCATTTTCCACACAGCTTTACTGAACAGTCACAAATAGAAAGTGAACGTAATCATTTATGAATAGTCTAGCTCAACACAAGTCAGGCTGGTGCCACTTAGTGCCTCCTCTCAATTTCATTTCACTCCAGCTTCTAGGTCAGGCATCGCAGGATTGAATTGAGATACCAGACTGTATATGTTCTCCGCCTTCGACCTTGTGTCAAACATTAACTTAGAATATGATTTTGTACATTTTAATTTGCAAGTTTACCACATACAAAGGACAAGAATCACTGGCACATGTTTATGCTCTACTTATTGCACAACAAACGACCAAAAATAAGTGACTGGTGAAAATTGGTTAAATCAAAAAGCAAGCAAAAGAACCCCAGTGATGTGATGTCAGATGTTTTCCACCAAAGTGAAATGAAACCAACTGATGCATCAGGCTGAGTCAATACAAGAACAAGTTGGATTCAAACACTTTTTGCGTTATAGGTGTACCTTTCTGAAGATGAAAGTCAACAAAAGAAAGTGAAAAAAAATACTTTGGAACATACTTAATAATTGATAAATGTGTGTTATGTCATGATGTGAAAAAATAAAAACATATTTTTTTTTTTTTTTTTTTAGTGCATTAAAGGCATCTTAATTACAAAAACATGCATGCATTCATGTCTAGTTTTATCAGAAAGTTACACACTAAACTTACATTTATCTCATTGATGGTAATAGTACCAGTGGATTTTTTTGGGCGAGTACCAAAAACAACAACACTACCGTAGCTGGAATGCATTCCCTAACTTGCAGACACGGGTACAAAAACTTCACACAGAAACAGCTCGGGGCGTGCGGAGTCTAATTTTCAACCTTTCTGCTGTGAGGCAAGAGTATGCCCTGCCATCAGGTCATTTGTGCTATGGCTGATCAGTATTGACAACTAGTATCTGGAATGTTGAATAATAATATAAATTATATTGATGATTATAATTAATTATATGTGATTTGTTTCTGTTCAAGGTTGAGGGTATGTTCTAAAATATGATGATGTCATATGTCCAGATGATGAACAAAACCAGTTTTTACTCTTTATCACATTGTACTTGCTGAGAAAATCCAGACGATATATATTAAAAAAATTTGTCAGTCCACCGTGTCCCTTTTTTCAAGTTCAATGAGTGATTGACATATTAACTGGCCAATCAGGGACACGCATTGTCTCCAATATGAAAACAAACATGACTGCTTACTGACTGCTAAGTAAAAAAAATCACAGATTTCCGCAGATGTTAGCAGAATCACTGAAGCGAAGCAAAAACTATATTAATATGAGGTTAATGAAGTTCGATTTAGATTTTGGTCTAAATGACAGACAACCAATCAGCTGATTGCCAGAAGTAGCTTTAACTTAATGTCAAGGTTTTTTTTTTTTTTTTTTTTTTTCTTTTTTTAATCAAAATAGACGTTGACAATTGAATATTATGTAAAAATGTAAATTACACAAAAATTGTAGCAAACTTTTCTCACAGAAAAGCTACACTTTCTAAGCAGAAATCTGACCCAGCGTAAAGAATTTCCTTTTGTACATGTCCCACATATTGCAGCGTAGCACAGCGACGCAGAGCAGAGCTAGCTCCTGGGCGGCTATATTGAAGCAGCAGGCTCCTTTGTGCCACTCAGGTACAGACTGTTTCTTGGCAGGTCTTTCCTTCTTCACACATGCTAAAACACCGGCACCGTGTGGGTTTTACAGCGCTCTCCAATGTACAAAGTGGAGCTAGCTGGGGCTATTGGCATTAGCATTTCATACACAGATAAGCTCTCCTTTTCGGCTGCCAGGTCGATTCCCCCGTGAAGCAAAAAAAAAAAAAAAAAAAGAGAAGAAGTGAGAAGAGATATGTGGGGGCTTTAGGCAGATGCTACGCTGCACAGATTTTCAAGGCCCCGTAGAGATTTGCAGAGGAGAGTAAAGAGCAGGACACACAAATATACCACCTCATCATCCCAATAAAGAATAGAGAAGACAAGGAGGAGAGGGAGGCTATGTACGCTATGTTGTGTGGGCCGTTTTCACACCAAGATTTTAGCGAGCAAAAAAAAAAAAAAAAAAAAACGTGTTAAAATCTGTTTTAAAAAAAGCTGCATCAGATTCATTGACACGTTAGATATCACTGTACACTGTTAAGCAATGATTAATATGTACATAAAAAAAAAAAAAATAAAGTAAAGAAAAAGAAAGAAACAAAAAAGAAAGAATATTGTGTTCTTAAAAACAACAACAAAAAACATTCCCCTTTCCGCCAATAGATGACAATAAATGAGTTGTGGGCCAGATTTAGTTACTTGGGGGGACCGTTTTGAGCTCTCAGTATATTGGTAATCTACATTCCAACCTTCACCTGTGGTCATGAGCTTGGGTAACGACCCAAAGGACAAGAATGCAAATACAAGTGATCAAACTGAGTTTCCTCTGCAGGGTGGTGCGCCCTTGGGGAGGAGTTTAGAATTTTTTGCAATTTTACATGTGTCAAAGACATAACAGGCCACAGACATAAAGTCATTTACTGTGATTATTTTTCTCACAGTCGCATCATGTCGCAGGGAGACCAGAGACGCAGCTGCATGCGAAAAATGTGCGTGTGTCACATGATCGAACTTTCACGTGGAGTTTTTAAAGTGAAACAACTATGAAACACAAGTGGGTTAAATCAGATTTACAAACATCACAGAACTGACACTCATTAGAGGTAAAGTGCTAGTTACACTGACTTTTGTGACCACCAAATTAAAAAGTAGTCATGTTCTAGTCTAGTAAAGTAACAGCTTCACACATCATTAAAAGAGCAGGTGTGTTGGAGATAAGTGCGTAATGTTCTTTCAAATATGATCTAACGAAAATTGCAGTGACCCACAGGCACAAGAGGGAAACGACAAAAAAATCCTTTCTGAAAATCCCTATTCTGGCCACGCCTCCCCAGACTCATAGAGGGTCACATCAAGCTTCAAATCAGGCCAAAACTGCTGTCGATTGCCGAAGCCTTTAGAGATAGGGTAAGAAGGTCAGTCACAGGACAGTAACTCAAAGTAAAGCCGCTGCTCCTCCACGTCGAGAGGAGCCAGCTGAGGTGGTTTGGGCATCTTCTAGAGGAGGTAGCCCAGGTATGTTCCATTGGTATAGACCCAGGGGAAGACCCAGGACATGCTGGAGAGACGTGGAGAAGTCGTTGACTGGCCTGGGAATACTTCCTCCCTGAAGAGCTGGTGTGTTGAAAAAGAAAGTTTGGTCTGCTCAGAATGCTGCTTCCACACTAAGAAAATGGATTGACAGATGGATAAAGTGAAATTGTAATCTGGTGCCAAGAAAATACATATCTCTCACTTCTGCCTAAAGTTTAGTACACACAATACACCTTCACCTATCAGGGACACAAGAAAAGAAATATATTGTTTGTAAAGAAAAAGAAAAAGTCTTTTGCTAAGTGCATTCATTCACATTTCAAGTTTGACACAAATGCGATGAATCTTGCAATCACAGCGCTCATATAAATGCTTATAATTCCAAACAAAACGATTCACAGCTCTATATTGGATACTTGAGAGTTTGCAGTCGATCGCAACATAAGCTGGATAAACACTGCATTTCAGACGTTACGACGATGTACTCCAAACTAGAAGCAGGAGGGTTTTAAATGGGATTTTCTCTCTCCTCTCACTCACCATAAACAGCAGGAGTTCATTCACTCTAACTGGGTTTGTTCTCAGTTTTGTTCCTCCCTCCTGCAGAGTCTTCTTTCACAGTTTGAAAATCCAGACACATTATTCCAACTATCCTCACTCGCTCGCATAGCATCTCGTCATATTCACACATTGCAGGAGAAGCTGTATTTAAAACGTGTAAAGTTTGGGTGCGTTTTGGCATTGTCCTTGGTTTGTTTTTTCCTGGCTGATTTGCCTGACTGTGCATTCGCAGCTCGAGTGCTGCCGCATGGCCTTGGGATCCACCAGCTGTTACTGACGCAAACTACAAAGATGAAGTGATTGTTGTTGAAACTAATTCTGCTGTTTGCGAGTTCGACGTGAAGGCGAGGCTGTGACTGATGAGAACAATGACAACAGGAAGAAGAATCTGCTTTTGTGGCTTCATTTCAACTTTTTGGATTTTTCTCTCAAGGTTGCCGTGACATCTGTGTTTGTGAAATACTGGAAATAAAGTTAATTTGTATGAGAGTGCAGGCTTGAAGTTTACGAAAAACTGCATCCTCTTTCCACTTAATAGTGTAGCAGACTCTTCATCTCTACACACAGCACCTGTAACTACATTAAACAAGTAATTAAGTCGTTCATAAACACTCCAAATTGAAAATGGAGTCTATGTTAGTGCTTCCCTTTGAAACCTGCAGCATCAACACAGAACAAGCCACTACAGTAAGTCTCAAGGCCGATGATCCACTGACTTATAAACTCGTGTGAATTCTAAATACATTTCCTCAGGCCTAAATGAGTCTCCTTGGCACGGCCTTGCGGAGTTGTTTGCAGATTGATTTGAATATGACATTTTGGTACGCTGTCAGACAGTCTGGCACGCCGGGCCCACATGAGGAGGCGGGCAGATGTTTGGACAAAGTGAATGTTGTGTGAACGGTTCAGTCACAGTTGTGCAAGTGTGTTCTGAGCTCAGGTGAAAGGAGAGGGTAAAAATAGCAACACAGATGTAAAAGTACTTTCATTTTTGTCGATAGTTCAAGCGGTGTTTGTTGTGTTGTACGGTATAAATCAATTAAATTAGTAAACTGTGGCAGCACATATTACCATTTGAATCAGTAGAGACAGTAAGTTAATATCGTTTTAATGGGTGACAATGTGGTGCTCTGGTCTCAAGATTGATGTCAGAATGTTTAGGTTAATCAATAATGTGATTATTTTAAGTATTTTTTCATTCTTTAGGGGCATATATCAGATATGGAATGAACTAACCTGGCTGACGTTAGAGGGATATGTGTTGAACTTTGATTTGAGTTCTTCCACATTAACCATCCGGAAAGCGTTCGAGAAAAGGGGAGACATTTGATTGATTGAGTGATTTGTCAACTAGTGCCAGCCTTGTTTGTGCTTAACCAATCACAACAACAAATCGTTTCCAACGAGTACATGGAATAGAGTCTCATATGGACACGTCTGTTCTTCTTTGAAAAGGGAAATAGTCAGCATTTCTGCTAAAACAGAATCAATAGCAGAAGAAGCACATACAGTACATCCACAAGAGCTTCCATCTTTATTTTTGCTTGATTTAGGCGCTACTTGCTGTTGTCTTTGCTAACAGCCAGTCTAAGGCCACCCCCCTGCTGCGATGTGATTGGGTCTGTAACCACTAGTTCGTACTGAATTCACAATATTGCGAGATAACTCCTCTGGCTAGCCAGGTTAGGAATCAAGTAAGATATTTTATTTCAGAAAACATTATTATTTTAAATATAAATAAGTTCAAATATCAGCCATGGAGGGTTTTGGCCATTTTAAAAGCTGAATGTCAATCTACAGAAAGTCTCTATGTCTCTATAGGCCTACCTACAGAAACAGAAAAATTGTGGAAACACATTTTTGTATTTTGATACAGCGTATTAAAACACCTGCATTTAAATATTTTGTGACTGAAAGTTTAATTGCACAAAATAAACTTGAGAAAAGCTGACATTTTAGACACTAGGATTGGCTGTTTGGTTGTTGTAATTGTAAATCTAATTAACCGGTAAATTAAGTTAATTGTAACTATCCTATGATATTATGACATCTTTGTCTTTAGTATGAAGGTCCTGGGTTCGACTTGCTTTTGTAGGTTTTCTCCAGGTGTTCTGGTTTCCTCTTCCAGCTAAAAAAAGAATAATAATACAAAAATAAAATACAAATGTGTAGTTGTAATGTTTTATTTTCAACAAAGCATGTGGTTGACTTTTTCCTCTCCAGAAATGAGCAGTCCTATAAATATACACTAACTTCATCTTAAGAAGCCCAAGTCTCTCAACATCAGCTTTTTTAAAAATCCTTATGAGTCGAGTTATATTTTGCATATGAAAATGACTAAGTCCTTACTGATAAAATGCCTCATGGCGTGGCAGTAGCAGCAAAGGGTTTGGTCCAATTTAGCCATCAGCCCGGGATGACACCACATATTTATGCGCCTCTGCAGGATATCTTATTTACGGAGGATTTTCAAAGCCAGATCAGACTTTACGATTGAATTTCAACGGCTTTATCAAAGGTAAACAGCGCATGGCATCATATATGAAAGCCTGATGGAGATTTAGTGCACAGGGAATATCATAGGAAGGAGATAAGCTTGCAGTATGAAGGGAGAGCATCAGGAAAGCATGTCTCTGTACATATTTCAGCTCTGGTCTAACCCTTTGAAGACTTCTCAGAGACTTGTTAAGATTCGTGGTGTTTGGTCGCCCCCCGTTGTCCGGCCTCTCATGTGCTGATCAGAACAGACCCCCTCTGAATATGTGCACCTATGCATTTATATGTGTTACTCATGCACCGGAGAGCTCCAGCGAAAGGCAGTGTGTGATGTGCTAATGATGCTTTTTTCAATATCAGAACATGTCATGTGTTATAAATGAATGTTAAGGAAAAATGTATATATTTGTAAGACACGACATTCAAGAATCTTTGGAGTTTACAAATGAGTCGATAAGAAATGAAAGCATGTACATTCATTGGCTTCAGTCCGTTCTTGTTGGGGTGACTTGAGTCCATCCCAGTGACTTTGGGCCTTAGGCGGAGCACATAGAACAGTGACCAACTCATGTCAGGGTTAAGAAAGTCAAGAGATTCCTTCACTCTCATTCATTCAGTTGAATACTTTTCCAATAATGTCAGTTGACCCATTTATGTTTTTAGGTGAGGAATAGTTGTACATTTTTCCAACAATGCTAATGGCAGCTGCAAGTTCATTTTTTGACAAAACTTAATAATTAAGTCAGGGTTAGATCTTGGGAACTTGTCACTATAGACTTAAAAACATGCTGTGTAACGTTTAGGTCAAAAATTAGACTTCAACAAGTGCATGATATTTTGTTTGGATCTTGGTTCTTCTTGAATTTTTCACTCTGAGTGGGCTTAAGTCTCCTCCAAATGGCTTTTTTGTGTCTGGAGGAGAGGCTCTTCCTGCTTATTTTCATGGAAATCTGGTTGTAATATTGTTTCAAATGTCTGAATCAAAGGTAACGTGCATGTATTTTTATCTCAAGAAAGTTACACAGTGTCACTTTGACATACTGTACCTGCCTAGTGCGTACACTGCTTGAGTGGTGCCCTGAAGCATGAAAGTATAATTAGAACATGAAGATGAGTTAAAGATGACAGCCTGTTGTTTTCAAGGCTTGTGCTCAGTGACGCACTGACACCATTTTTTTTAATTTTTTTTCAAGTTATAAGTTGAATTTACTATGTTTAAAACAAAGGTACATCACAGGGAAATGTTTTCAACTTGAACATGTTGTTTCCAGTGGAATCAACAGTCTTTTGCATGCTTAGACCACACCTCCACACATGACCTCACAGCTCGAGATGTCTGCTGTCTGCTGGGGGAGAAGATGATCTTGAGGAGGTCTAACAGGAGCACAGCACACTAATGTTTTATCATGGCCCCATCAGCAGCAGTGCACCTACATGACATGGACCTTTCCTCTGTGTCAGCTGTGCAGCAGCTCAGGGCTGATCATGCTCTAAAGTGATGGGTGTCAAAGAAGAGGAGCTCCATCAAACTTTTATCACAAAACACGTATTTCTCATTAACAACTGTTACTACACTGAGAATAACTACACTCCAACACGTAGAGAGCTACAAGAATAGCATAATCAAGTCACAGTTTTAATCAAAAGCTCCTTACTCATTTCTATTCTAGGAAAAAAAAAAAAAAGTAGACAATGCAACTTTTCTGATGAGGGGCCCATCACATGCAAACACTTACTACTATTTATACTTGTACTCTAACAATGAATTAAAGACTTTTGCCATTTTGACTTAATGTACACTAACACAATGTATTTGGCCACTGTTTTCAAGACTAACCAATATGAACATTTGACTACAATAATTTACTAATCATTTTGTCACAGTCAATCTGTTGTGGCTCTTCTCTCACATTTGTGAGAGGCATATATTTATTGTCTTCTCTCATTTTGAAGATATATCTTACATTTGGTAAATGGTCTATAGAGTATATAGCTCCTCTGTAGGCACTCAAAGCACTTCACAATAAAATTTCTACTAACCAAGTGACAATCACAGAGACACTGAGGGAAGATGGGGTAAGTGTCGTTCCCCTAAACACAATGACAAACCACTCTTGCTATTCCCACTGTGTTACCTGGTGTCCAGGTTTCCCATCTAAGTACTGATCAGTAACTGGTCAGTCAGATGTAAACTCAAGATAATTCATCTGGCCTTCCAGCAGCCCTATTGGTTTGGAGTCCGACACAGCATGGGGTTGGTTGCAAAGACGACAGGAAGTACCGCTTGAATCAAACAAAACAAAGATGACAGCTCCTGTGGATATACATGTTATATATATACATATACGAGTATTTTCTTTTGCTTAGCTTCTGAGCTATGACAGTATCAGACTTTGACAAGTAGCAAGTTGGCAGTGCTCTGCTTACTTAATTGCTTACTTATTGCTTACTTACTTACAGGTAAGATACAATCATGTTTTATCCCACAAATCAGATAAGTAATTTATCCAAAGTCATGTCAAAAAGTGAATTTTGGTTGGGATTTTTGAATTAAGATGGCTGCCAAACCTGTTTTGATGCTGAAAATACAACCTAAAGGTGGAAAGGCCCAGATGGAATCTCAAGGTTTTGCAAAATCATAAAAAGATCATTGGAAATTCAGATCAATTTGACAGAAGGAAAATTGTGATTCTTTTTTTGTCTCTATACCGTTAGTTTTATTCATTCTCACACCTTAATTACACAGTCTGGAATAACAATACAGTATACGTGACTAACTCTTCCTATTTATTCTTATTTAAGGCTATTAAACATGACCACAAGGCAAAACCACTCCGGCAGTGCTTTTAAGCTAAGAATATGAAAAAGAATATCCATAGGGGCAGCCCGTAGCATCTTAAACTCTTACATAAGCCAGCTCCTCTCAGCGCTGTAAAAAAGGCTCTGGGCAAACACAGCAGTCAGATTGAAATCTAAACTCACTAATAGAGCATTAACTATTCATGCCGCGCCTCGCCAATCAAGCCCGTGTGTGAGGTTAGCAAAGACAATGTGCTCGTGAAATACAGGGCCTCTATGCAAAACAAATGGGCCCTGTATGTGACTGCTTTTATAGTGTCAGCCTTTCACAGTGACATATCCTGGCACTATCATTTACCACTGTTAATTATTCATACGAGCGCGGCTTATTCCACATCGTTCATGGTCGAGAGCCTGCTAAATGCATCGCCATGAGATCAGATCAGATACTATACTGCAGATTCATAAAATTTATTCACAGTTCATTGTGAATCATTTGGTCTAATTGATTGTTTCATTGTATGTTTTAAAACATTATTTTGTCTTTAAAGGCTTGATGTTTGCTTCCATAAAAATATAAACAAGGATATATCTAATTAATCTAAAACTTTCTGAGAACTTCCTGGATTTTAGTGATATAAGGGTGAATAAAGACTGTTTTATTAGGGAAAGTACAATTACATTAAGCACAAATAGAGTTTAGGCCCGAACCTGACCGAAACCCAACTCATTCTCTGTGTCTGAACTGTGTCACTGAACTGTGGCATTTTGACATAAATAGCACACTAATGACGTGTCTCATGTGTTGACATGTTATACTGTGTCTCTCCAGAAGCACTTCTCTGTTGTTCCTTCTTTTTCATGCACAGGTAACATAAAATGCACACTTCTCTCTCTCTTCCTCATCTTTTCCTTGGTTCATGTTTATGAAAGATGTGCATTGTTTCTGTCTCTTTTTTTCCTCTTTTACATGCTCCGTGCATTTCACATAATCACAAGCCTTCCTCCCTCATTCTGTTGCGCTCATCAAACGCACCTACCCTTCTCACGTCGTATAGTTGGCCACTTCAAACACTACCATTTTGTCACCGCAGTGGTTTTGCTGTGTTTTGACGTGGCTGTCAATCATCCACGGAGCACACATGCTCCATGCAGCTCCATGCAGCTCTGCATCTTGACCCGTCCCAGACCGACAACTAAGCAAAAAATGTGGCCTGGCCCGGGCTGGGTTTGGGCTTGGTCAGAATCTAAACTCTAAGCACAACAGCAGGGATGATTGTTCCAGATTTTAGTTTTAAAGATATTTTTTTCTGTACTTCTCAGGTGTTTTTATACTTAAGAGGAAAGGAGTCAACTATGTTATCAAGTACATTTGTAATTTACATAGCTCATTGTGAAACACAACATTTATTTCAAATTCCATTGATTTCTTATTAAAAACTACAAAACTGATAAGCCCGGCTCTTTATTGTAAAATGTAACTGTCACAAGCAGTCTGGTTTATTTGCGAAATCAAAGGTAAATAAAAACAAACGGGAGGGGAAAGGTAGTAGATCAACACAAGGATAAAACATGTGGAGTTCAAAACTGCAGAATGCTGATTTATGTGTTCGCCAACAACAAAGTTTGTCCTAGTTTCCTTTGAAAATATAAATCTGAGTCATTGAAATTGAAAACACATTTTGCAAATAGTTTCAGCTCTACTATGACATCTCCTCACCAATCTTTTTTTCCTTTTACAATACATAATTCAGCATGTCCAGAAGCAAAACTATTAAATACACAATGTTTACCAAGGCCTTTCTCTTGGCAGCACATTTCGTCGCTGGCAGTGAGGCGAAATGAATCAAAATGTCTTCCTTTCAAAACATCACAGTATAAAGAGTGACCGCAGTGATAATGTTATGCAAATGCGATGCAAAATGGAGTTTGGACACTTTTCACAGATTCATAATAAAGATAAGCCGTAGTTTTTGTATGTTTGGACATTGGGGTTCAACTAAAAGCTATAGAAATGTGAGGTTTTTGTTTGGAGTGCAGTCAACAGTGGAATATGTTTGTAAAAAAAATCTAGATTTTATTAAGCATTCATACTATTCAAAAGGCAAAAAATCTGGAACATAACGTGAAGGGTAATGACAAACTAGTGAAACAAGTGGGCAAAATTTCTTTTCCATTCCTGGCTAATTCACAGCTTACATATTTTTCAGAACTTCTGTCAGTGCAAATACCTGTGTTTTACTTAACTTTTGCACATCTCTAACATCATTCTCTATCTTGACTAAACAAATACTAATAAAATGTCAGGAAAGTGTCAGACAAAATCAAGACAAGAGGGACATGTTCTGTGTAAAACTGGGACAAATCAATGGTCCTGATACATTTCTGGGACATTTCTCAAATATGAACTGTCCCAGGTAATCGGGATGTCGGTTACCCTATAACAGACACAATATAACGTACAGGATTAAATTCTGGGCCCCTAAGACTCTGGACTCAGGACAAAAGACCCCTTATCTAAAAAGAATCCTGTACAATGACTACTTGCAAAATGATCAAATATATTGACAAGGGGGTGAAGCAAGGTTTCGGTTATTGGGCATCAGATTTTAAAGCCTGATGAAGGCCCAGTAGCCAAAACGATGCTCTACCGCCTGTAAATAAATGTCACTCTTTTTGCAAGAATAGTTTGGGCTTCTTCTATATTGAACAGTTAGTTAAATGAATACATTTAATAACATGTAAGCTTGTGCATACATGTTTGTGCATATCAGATACAGATGTAACAGTTTTGATTACAAAAAAAAAAATGCAGCCTTAGTAATTGTGTTAATTTTGATCAATTGTGCTGCCCTGTTTTGCCCATGAGTGTAGATTTGCAAATGAGCATTTGCATTTGGGTTACTTAAAGTTGGGGTAGCCAACTTTTTAGTTGTAAATAAGTAAACTTTTCCACTAAAATGTCTGTAATAAATGCAGCACTTTGTGAAAAAAATGAGACGACTTAGTACTGTCTGAATCAAAAAGTAAAGAATTTTAGTTCTATTCTGGGCTAGAATGCAGCGTTCTGATTGGCTGAGCTTGGGTGGTCCTCTACAGTTTCACTTTAAATAAGAAAAGAAGAGGGTTCTAAGTCAAAATTACCGACCCCACATTTAATGCACTGAAAATAATATACTAATTGACAATAAAACTGTTTTCAAAACTATGAACATTAACAATGTAACTCTTACTCAACAGTTAAAAAGATTTTGATCAGATCACAAGGTAAAAGAAAAACTATTATTTTGTGCTAAAAATGTCAGTCTATTGTCTAAAACCTTGATTCAAAAATAGCATTTGCAAGTATCTTCCTTATAATCAAAATTTCATTTGAAAATAGAGCTGTGTGACAACAGTAATCTCTATCAATGACTGCTATGTTTTCATCCACTCAAACATGACATAGAGAGCAAACATGTCACACAATGCACCAAACTACACCAGATAAACAAGCAAAAGCAGTGAAAAAAAATCTTTATTGGAGTCTCTTTAGCTGGACACGGGGTCACACGGATCAGATACAGGACAACAACAACAGCCAAGCCATTTGCACTGAATCTTTACTTCCTGAATGACAGAGTACAGGTGTCTGTGTATCTATTACCACACTACAAGAAATATACGCCTTCTTTCAGCATAAAACTGTTGAGAACAATCTAATTCTGTGACTTGCTGACACCGGCTGTGACATTTTGCTGTTGGATGTTCTTTTTTTCTCTTCTTCACTGTAAATTAGATGAGCGCGTCGGAGCAGAAGCAGCAGCAGCAGCAGCGAGCTTGTGTCAGCGTGTCTTTAGTGGTTTTCAAACAAGTCCTTTCGCAAACATTTGTCACTTGAACAGCGACGGAGAGCGGGCCATGAATAACTTTGAGTGCAGCCTGCCACTCCTCGCCTCCAGGCAAACCAGGTGACACTGCTGCCATGGCAACAAGCCCTCATGGCAGATCGATATATTGGTTAGGCTTTAAAAGGGGCAATGTGTAACTTTGCTGGTGGGGGTCTGGTTCTAGTTAGTTTTGTCTAGATGTTTTAGCATTAGTAACATTAGAGTAACTGTTGAGATTGAATGTAAAGAAAGTGGCAAACATTTAGTGCAATCATGAAATGAGATTAAGTTATAGTGACTATTCTCAATCAGGGTTTATTTGATTTGTGGTGAATAGGTCAGGATTGCACTAGATCAAATGCATAACCTTGTCTTGTGAGGTAGAAAGCTGTGAAGGTGAGGGAGGTATAAGCTTCATTCGTATTTTGAAGAGGTTGTGTTTATGAAAAAACAATGTAAAAGAGAAGTAAAGAAGGATAGTAAAAGTCGTTTTTTGATAGCTTTGTACCACAAATTGCACTGACTCTGAGGTAGTTTTCAGACACTTAACATCCTCACTCAGCAATCACTTTCATTCCAAAGTGTCAAATAGAGACCCAATGTTTGGGGGGAATCAGCGAAAAGGCGCGGACCAGTAGTTTGGCCAGAACCAACCGGAGTTAAGATAGATGTATGTTCCTTTGAACTTGTGTCAAATATTGACTTAGAATATGATGTTGTATGTTTTACTTCATAAGTTTACCTCACAGATACAGCGGCAATCATTGACACACATATTTTGATTCCTGCACAACAAACTGACCAAAAAGAAAGGCTAGGTAAAACAAATAGGTACTCACTTATCGTGAAGTGAACAAACAGCAATAGTGCGATGTAAGACAATTCAAGTTAAGGTTAATTAAGACAGTTACATTCAGAACAATGGCAGAGAAGCTTGTACTAGATTCTAGCTTTACAACTATATTCCATTTGTAGTTTATTAGTTTGTTTTTTATTACCTGGATCCCCAATCACTGCTGCCAAACTAATGCAGTCCTGATTGAGAAGAGAAGGGTGGCAGTACAAAACATGTGTTTGGAGGAGCATTGGAGGAAACCTGTCCAGACACAAGGAGAACATGCAAACTCCACATAAAAAGTCGCCTGGGAATCAATCCTAGGAACTTTTTGCTATAAGACCAAAGTGCTGAACACTGTCACCCACAAAACAAAATGAAACCATCAGGCTAAGATGTATTTGGATGTAATTTATCATTCTGTGATTTGTTTTGTCACAACTGCTTCCTCCACGACAGACGACAGTCTGCTGTATGTTCAAGTGAACTGGCCGTTGCTGCAGTCCCACTGCCACATACACTAGGTCATGTTCATATAAAACCATGTTAGGACTCACTCCTGCCTATAGTCAGCTGTTACAACAGGAGACCTCCTCCAGATACAATCCTCACTCCTCACAGCTCCTCACACTGAAAACTCCCTGTTGGCCTCAAGTCATTTCGAAGTGCCGCTGCTAATGATTGGAATTTGGGTCAGAATTTTCTTAAACTGGATTCTAGAATTCTCTTTCTCCTTTCAAATGTAAAGTGAACTACCTTTTTTAAAGACTCATGTGAATGTTTTACTAGTTGAAAGTCATGTTTAAGTTTTTTCTGTGTTTCTATATGTTGTTTTTGTGTGTTCCGTCTGACTCCCTCTCCCTTTCCCTTGGCTGCTTGTGCACACCAAGACAACACTGTAAATAGAATTCGTTCTCAATGTTTTGCCTCTCAAAAAAATAAAACAATGGTCAAACGTGTGTGGCTTGAGAATGTAAATGAACAAGAAAAAATGTAAAAACTGCTAGAGAATTGTTGAAATTGTGACTGAAACAAGATTGCGACTACATTTGCATAATCTTTCTCCAATCTCAGATCTCTCAATCAAACGCAGAGTCATCCTTCAGCTCTGGTTTCTTCCTTGGTCTTGATCCAAATGAAATGTTGCTTCCGCCGACAGGAATCAGTGCTAAGTGCTCGGGCAAATGCACTGTGCCAGAATCTATTAGCATCACAATCACATCTGATCACAAATTTAATGACAAAATCTCCAGCACCATTTATCCTGCGGAGCCTGGAACAAAAGCTCTCACCTCCGCATTGGAATCTGAGGCTTACTACTCCCGCACCCTTCTTACGGTTCTGCAAGAGTTTGTGAAGGTAGTTTTAAGACTTTTGGTTCATTTTAAACTTTTTTTTTTTAAGCCAAGCAGAAGCACACAGCAGGTGATCTATAACAAAAAGTTACACAGATACACAAACATCTTAATGGCTTGTGTGAACCTCTATGTATTTTGTTCTGCTGCTACAGTAAGGCAAAATGAAGGCTTTGATCATGTTGGGATAAGGCAAATTTCCATCAGATGAGATTAAATACAAGATTGGGTCCACAAGAACAAAACGAGATTATTACAACATTTGTTCTAATCAACTAGTCCAGCAATTCTGGTTTCATTTTCATTTCTTTTGCTTGATAGTTTTTGCTGTCATTGCATAAGAGCAACAACTCTCTCATCGGTGACACTTTTTGCCCAAGTCAAATGGAATTTCTACAAGATCATTTTATGTGTGTGCACAATCTTGCAATTCCGGCAAATACACAGTTGTTATTTTTATAGATATAAAAATTAGCACACAATCAACTTGAAGCTAGACACGTTCAAAACAATCTAGTGAGGATTTATAGATTATTGGTTCTCAAACTATAGCATATTGTTCATTAGACAATGGCTCCTTCAGTGGATTTCTCTCTGTTTCAAGTATTTTAGTTCATTCCACGTGTGCATCCTTGTCATTGCCCACTTTGTACCGGAAGCACATTTCGTACCTTTAGCTTTACTTCTTTTACATTGTTTTATTTGTATTTTTAAATTTTAAATGAACACAGACGAAATTAAATGATGTGTTTAAAAGGCATAATTTAAATAAAAAAAAAATAAATAAATAAGTACAAAGTGACGAGAGGTACTAAGTGGGCATAGGCAATTATCTCTCCTTGTAAGCACTTGCGTGTTCTTGGTTTAGCAGTACAAGCTTATGTAACATGTATACTGTATATTTTATTAGGAAGTGCTTAGTGTAAAAAGTGTCAGAACCACTGTAAAGGCTGCTTTAAACAGCATTGGACATCTCTGGATTTATATACGATATCACAAATCACTAACCTGGCTCATGCCAGATGGACATTTGTTGAACTCTGATTAGAGTTCTTCCACAATATCTATCTGGATCTACTCCTTCTGAAAGCAAAAAAGGAGGGACGTTTAGTGAAATCCTTCGAGCTGATTGGGTGACTTGTCAACTAAGTGCTTTAGTTTGTGCCTAACCAATCACAACACGGATTGTACTGGTGTCGCTAATGAAGTGTCACTTTTCTTTCAAAAGGATATACACTGCATTTCTGCTAAAACAGAATAAGATGCAACAAAACACATGAACAAAAGCTGCTATCTTAGCGTTTCTTGGTTTGTAAACTCACAGACATTGCAAGAGAACCTCTGACTGGCCTGGCTAACACATCTGCCAAAGTAATAAGAGTATATAAGTTTCACTACTAAACTGACTGTTGTGTTTTTTTATTCCAGGTAATTTCCTTTTTGTGGTGATTCTAATGCAAACTGGACAAATGTGAAAGTTTCAGGTCAAAAAGTTCAATCTGACTGTGTCTCACTGCAAAGGTCATGTCATTTCTATTATGATTGAGTGGCGGCGGCACGGTGCGCTTGCCACAGCGGGTCGCGGTCTTGCCGCACCGGGCCTGTGGGAGTTTGCATGTTCCTCCCCGTGTCTGGGTGGGTTTTCTCCGGGCACTCCGGTTTCCCCCACCAACCAATAACATGCATGTTAGGGTAATATCCTCCAGCTACGGTAGTCCTGACCAAGCCTAGCACCCTGCAGTGGTCGCCGCTGCACTGTGGCGAGCTGCATGGGTCAAATGCAGAGGACAAATTTCCTACGGGGACAATAAAGTGTACCTTACCTTAACCTTAATTGTGACACAAGCATGAATAACAAAAAAAAAAAAAAAAAACTACTGTCAAACCAGTCCCACTGCTCCTCTCCACTCTTACCCTCTTCTTTCACCCCCTCCTTTACTCTTCCAGTACCACCAGCTCTATCAGATTTAGTGTCATATATATTGTCTACATTTATAATGAGGGAACATAATGATCAAAAGTCATTTCAAACATCAAAAACCTTTAATAGTCAAATTAATTTCAGCGACTGTATTTCTTTCAGTAATGGTGCATGGGCAGGTAAGATAATGCTGTAATTGCTATTGTATCTGAAGAAGCAGCTCTGGCCTGACAGACAATATGACACATTCATTTAACACACACCGGACATGTTAATCAGTCCAGAAGCTGACGCCAATAAGCCGTCCACAGGCGCTACAGTCTGTGTCAAGTGTGAACAATTCAGCAGTTATTAAATGTTGCTCATTACAAAGTGCTGGCAGCGTAGAAGACATTTAGAGCTCAGCAGGGAGTGGAGCTGGAAATAGGAGTCAATACTGATGCATGTTAACATTTGTTTTTGAAGTACGCGAGTTTGTAAAGCTGATGGGTTTGGGAGTTTAAGCACTGTAGTATGATTATGGAAAATATATAATAATTGCTCTATTATAGGCATAAGTTGTTGTTTTTTTAGATAGTGTTTGGGGCATACCAGCCCTACTAAACCAACAAACATAGGAGAAACCATTGTTAAAAAAAAAAACCAGAAAAAGGTTGTTGTCACACTAAGGTCACACCATGTGGAGTTTGCATGTTCTCCCATGTCTTTGGGTACTCTGGTTTCCACCAACCACAAAAACATGTCATTAATGCCTCCCCTCTCTCAGGACTACTGATGGAGATTAGTTGTAAAAGCTAGAATCTGGACAAGCATCTCTGGCGTTTGCTTAAAGTAATTGTACATTGACCTAAATAAACATCACCTTTAAAATTGTTGTATAGATTTGTACCAGCCTTGTACTTAAAATAGAAAAAAAAATCATAACAATACATAAACTGTTTGTCAATATAACAAGGCTCCTGTTAGCCTGTCAATCAAACTATATGATCATGAGTAACTCACTGGTCAAATAAACAATGGAAGCATTTGTCTTTCTTTAGAAAATCTTCCACACATTATTTAAGTGACATGCTAAACAATTAGACCAATATTCATGATTAAAACCGCATTATTAGCACATTAGTGCGTGCAACTTTAATTTTAGCAAAGAAAGATGACATGCAGCTTCGGCCTAGACACCAAATGACCCCCAAACTATTGATACAACAACAATATATTGCTTACATTATTCACAAAATTACCATCATATTACTGAACCAGAACAAAGCTAGGACATGAAGTTACATATATGTAACCAGCTCTGAACAAATACTAAACCACAATCTTTTGTCTAAACCAGGAACAAACCAGGTCTAAACTAGCACTGACACAGACGTAAAGAAGAACACTTTTTTTTTTTCTTTTTCCATTTTTTGAAAGATAGGTAGGGGGCCGGATTTATTGTTTCAAGTGCCTGATTGGTCCATGGACCTTAAGTTGCATAGGCCCAATCTAGAACATTGTTTCCCAAAGTTCCACAAACTATAGTTGTATAGTTGTTGTGGCTGTTTAAATTGTCTTTTGTGCGTTATGTTATATTATACTGTATGATTGTGTGTATGTCTATTATGTACTTTTTTTTTTTTTATGTATTTATAATTTATTTATGGACTCTCTTGAAAACGAGATGATATATCTCAAAGAGTTTCCATAAATGCATTTAATACATTTAACAAACATAATTATACCCCATTGTTAAGTCATTCTATAACTTGAAATAATTACGTTAATTAATTAATTAAGTTCTATTTTATCAACTTGTGGAAGTCAATTGTCACTGGTGCGATTATTTTGGGGTTCCTGATCCAAAAGGTTTGGGCACCCCTGACTTAAAAGATCATAAGTATAGTCACTCAACAATAAGAGTCAGATGTGAACATATTTATGCCCAACTCAAACCAAATTAAATTATCAAAACATTTAAACAGACTCAAGTGGGTGAATTGCTTTTTGCATGAACACAACTACAACATCCAATGAACTCAAATCGGTGAAACTATATTAAATTCAAGTCATTTTAACCCGAGCAGACATTTGTTTTGGCAGAGTGCAGAATCACCATATCCACTTGCATTAATCAAGTGGTAATTACCCATGTGCCCTTTGCTACAACAACACAGTCACCATTCAGGACAAACAGCAGAGAAGCGTCCCACCTCTGTCTGCTGGTCCCTTTGGAGGACAGCCACCAGCTTTTGGCACGGCTCGAGCTCGCCATCAAATCCAAATATGGTCGTGCATTGTTAAATAATCAGTAATAGTGTCCAGGCTGTTCAATAAAACCCATCTGAACAATAGGGATTACAGTGGAATACAATATGCCACAAAAGTGCAGATGTAAAACCCATTCACTGTGCTGCTGTTTGACGCTCTGTTACTCTGATAGTGCCCAGTGCAGCCAATCAGGGCTATTGTTCAGGCTTCCCGGAGTGTTTGAATGAAAGTGTAGATTTACCAAAGCAAATTGACTTCCTGTATTCAGCTAAAAGGGCAAATAGCAAAGATCTCAATTAAACTAAACATAGTAGAGGTTTGGGGGTTTTAGTGTACAAAAGGGTGTTAGAGTACAAAGTATCCCTTTGATTTGACCATGATTCATTCCAAACTTTGCTAGAAAAAAGTAAAACCACAATCAAGTTTTTTGTCTGTGTGTGTTTTTTTAATCCACACTATTCTGTTGTATATACTTAGAAATAATAGAATTATATAATATTTGGTTAGCTAAACCCATGTAAATGCTTGGGTCATAATTCGTGCTGCATGCTCCTAGATGGACGTCTCTGGAGGCTACATTGAAAGCGTCTACCACAAACTCCAGTCTTGTGCATGGCGGACCAAGTTGTGAGACTAGTGCAGTGGAGGCTATTGACTTTGCTGCGTTACCACACAGACACACCTGAACCAGGAACGCTAAACGCCCATCATCCATTAGCTTAAATGTAACCAAGTGCTTTGATGCCCTGATATGAACAACCTACAGCCTTATATTAAGAGTAATATCAAAACTTAGTATCTTTAAAAAAAAAAAAAAAAAAAAAAAAAAGTAGTAGTTATAAAACCTTGAGCTTTGCCATTAGCAACACTCCAGTCTGTTTTACTGCCGTTGTGGTATTAAAGTTGGTATTGAACATTACACTCTATTCATTTCTAATAGAATCCCATTATAAATGGCATCGATCTTACAGTGAGGAAACAAGCAGTCACAGACTTATGCCGCCTAAACAGGCTCGCACCTCAAACAGGCTCCTCAAACAGGCTCGCAAAAGTGGAAGATGCCCGGAGGTCTTTTACAGACATTGATTGACAGCACAAAATATGACAGCTGTGTCAGAGGGAGGAGTTTTATGGCCCACATTCAACTTGATGTGACATCAGCGTGTAGGCCTACTGAAAATGCACGAACGTTTTACCATCGTGGCAGCACAGTCGCAGTTTGTGCACATAACTGTAAAACGAGCGAGTTTGGACAAAAAAAGTCCCGGAAACAGTAGTTAATTCAGTTTTGACCCCTAATTCAGTTTGACAGTGAAAAAAAGTGAATTATGTGTTTAGTTTCTTTTTAAGCAGATCTTACAACGTAGTGCTTGGAGTGTCACCTGTTTCGGAAAGTTTACACAGTGCATCTTTAAAAGAGACACAATATGCTTTTTACATGAATGAATCAACTTTCATCATGACAAGAAACAACCCAGCATTGTTAAAAGCTCAGTTGATTTGACATACAGTATGTCTTCTTTAGGGATGCTACATTTTTCGTCCTTTAAAGAAAACCAACATTTTACACTGAACCCACACCAGGCATGTTTTGAGGTCAGTATCAAATGATCCAATCTTTTCTAATGGCGTTTCTCGCTTCTCACGTGTACAACAAAATTGATGGGTTAGGTTAGGTGACTCGAAATTGCCACAAGTGATTACAATGATAGATTCTAGTCACCTGTGAGCCCAGCAGTTCCATAAAAGAGAATGAATCATTGGGTGCAAGTGCAAACTTCCAAATCACATTTTTATACAGTGATACCAATATTTATATAGGACAATATGTGATGATAAAACAGGCTGTGTGGGCAATTGCAATGTATTTCCAAGCATTTTGCACTGTGCATTTTTCAACATTTCTTTCTAAGTTGAAAACACCGCACCGTCGCCATGACTCAACCTCAAAGACTGACACGTTTGACAAGCTCCACTTAAGCTATACTAATATTTTCTGCTCGTTTCAGACGTGGCCTATCATTGGCACTTCCAGCGGCTCCACTTGTCATAAATACAGCTTTTCACTGACCACTGCCCTAAACTCACACAGCCACTATTAAAGGCAGTTTGGATCTCGGCTGTCCGTCTCACCCATGTGCAAGGAAAGGACACGCATTATGCAATTTATGTGTTTATTTTAGGTGTTTTGGAATTGTCTTGTTTTTGATCAGCTTTCTCGCCAACAACACAACTATAGTCTTGTCTGTGAGATTCTATTCTTTCATCGCTGAGCCACAAAAAACACTGTTCGATCATCAAGACGGAGGAAGAAGCCAAACGTACTAAAGTAAGAGAAAAGTTCATTTAAAATTACCATAGTACTTAGTTAAATGTATAAAACAAACAAACAAACAAAAAGTATTAGGAGAAACAAAATACACACGAAAGAGTCAATTTATGGACTAAACGTGAATGCATTTTTTTTTTTTTTTTTTATTAAAATATAAATGCACATTCTTAAGATAGCCAAGAAAAAATTGACATCAATAATAGAAATGAACTTCAAATTGTGAGAGACATCTGTATATTTACTCACAGAGAAAAGAAAACCAAAACGTATGCTCAAGTAAGAGTATTGTGACATTAAGAAGTAGTGATCGAAAGTGGCCACTATTACCTGGCCATAGATACATAATCTGAGATAATCTGAACTAGAACATGTCAGAGCATTTCTACCATGCTTGCATAATAAGTAAAAACTCAATTCCTGACATGGGAAACCCAAGCCTCTCATACGTACTTCTTACAGTTCTAATACATAAGATATTCAAGTGAAGAGCATGTTTAAAGAACACATAATATGGTAGAAAAGACTTCAAAGTTGTCACCTGGACAGTGTTTTGGTGTAGCTCCTCCTGAGGGCCAGAGCAGTTAAGTGTAAATACAGTCTCTCAAGTCACTTCCATCAGCCTGAAAATGACTGTCGCGGATGAGTTGAAACGTCTCGATCTTCAAAACACTGTCCAGATGACAACTTTGAAGCTTTCCTCTAGGATGAATCACTCCTGGATGAACACGGAATCACACAGACTTAACACGTTACTTTAAATCTTCTCTAACATTGCTCCCTCACCAAAAAATACAGGTGGAGTCTTGTCTGTAAGATATTTTTCTTTTCCCTCTGAGCCTCACAAACACTGTCCCTCGCCAATGTAAAAAAAACTAAGTTGTTTTTGCAGTGTTTGCGAGTTAATAAATCATCCAGAGCCAATTTGAGCATTAGCATATCAAGCAAAACTGTTGTGCTTATTCACCCAGTGCAGTTTCCATACTGGGGTTCTTATGCAATTCCTGATATGGGAAACACTGACTGCTATGTGTTCTTTAATCCCTATTGGTTCTGGGGCATGGGCTTCCAAAGTGAGGCTGTTCAGGTACATGTTTAAATAAATGTTGTTGTAGTTCCACTGTTCCACTGTTTACCCTATAAAAACTCTAGAGAGCGGTCACTGATCTATTGTTGTACTATGTTTCACTTTTGCAGTATCAATACTTCTTTTGCAGTATCAATACTTCAGCAATATAGTCTTTAGCTTCGCGTAGACCAGTTCGTTTTCCAAATTAGTGCTAGCGTTTGAATGTCCGTGCTTTCCACAGACTCTATCTCGCCATCGAGCAGGCCTGAGCGCGGCTTTGTGCCTGATAATGTGCTGTGAATTGGGGGGAAATGACTGCATTGACACATTGATGGATGCGTCGGATGAGCGCTAAGTGGCTGAGAGGACGATTACGGCTGAGCATATAGACACAGTACACTTTCACATTAAATGTATTTACACAAGACGCGCAGTGATCAACACAAAACTCATTCTAGTGGTTTGCCACTCGTTGAATAGTTTAAGCATTTATACATGCGGCGGTTTAAGTGACAGCAGTTTTTACTAAGATGTACATTTGAAAGAAAGAAATTTGTGTCTTATTTTGACAAAAATGAAAATGTAAAATTGGTAAAATGACTCAAGAAGTTGAAGAAATGAAAGTGGACACTTCCTGATTGCAGCAACATAAGGTCAAGTAAATATGAGTCACTCTCAATCAGGCCAGCTCTCAATGAACTGTACTGTTTAATGAGAAGTCGAATGATGGAGGAGACTTTTGTTCAGTAAAAATATGACAGGTTTTAGATACAATAGGACATATGCGCTAACGTCTTCCGGTCTCAGATAGACATAGGTTGCGACATCCAGTAACGTAGTTGACATAGTGACACAGTTGTTTACTCGGATGAACATCAGACAAGGAATTTTGGGCTAGTCCAACCCTAATTACACCAGATCTAAGCAAATGTGTTCCAATATACTTAAATGGGCCTTTTAAAATGCACTGTTTTACTTTCTTGAGATGAAAGGTCAACACAATTCAGTAGAAAGAGAAAGACAAAATCATACTTTGAAACACTGTCAATACTATTAACTGAGTGTTAAAAAAAAGTATGATAAAGGAACAGCTTTTACTAGAAATAAACAAAATAGGGTATTCGTCCAGGAAAAATTCTGTATTTGAATGGCATAAATCAGCAATCAAGATTTTCTCTTGTTCATTTCCAATAATTAAACAGACAATATTGTACTACAACTGGGCACTACACTGAGTTACATGCATTCAAACCTCAAATGTGTTTTCATATTCTGAGGTTAATCCCAGTAGCTGGTATAAAATCACATCATGTTCCATTGCACTTTGCCAGCACTTCACCATTCCAGAATATGGGTGGAGGTTGACTGCATAGAATGTCATTATTGGTTGTGTTCACCTTCTGTCTAGAATATGATGATGTGATAAGAACAGGACATGGCCAAGAATAGTTTTAAAAGTCTGTTAGAAATGGATAATCTTGTGTGATTGCATGTTTTGTTATCTTGCTGTTCTTGAAGTCTGTTGCAGCACTGTAATTTCTCCAATGTGGGGCAAATAGAGGATATATTTTCTTGTTCCTAATAATGGCGTCAATGTTTTTTTTTTTTTTTTTTTTTTTTTTAATTTAACCAGGAAAGTCCCATTGAGATTCAGAGATCTCTTTTTCAAGGGAGTTCTGACCAAGAAGCTCCAACAACACAAACCAAGACCCATCATTCCATGTAAAATAAACAGTGACGACACATGAATAAAACCTAAAATACTGCAAGAGTATCTGGAGGACTGTTGGTAGCAAAAAAAAAAAATATATAATATACTTGTATATTCTCAGGAATCAAACCAGAATCGATCTGCAACACTGTACATCAGGGCACACCAGTGTTTCCCAACGAGGGGTACATCCACCCTAGGATGTACTTGGGATAATTGCAGATTTAAAAGAAAAATAGAATTTCAAGTATTGTAATGATAAAAAAAAAATCATTTGCAGCACAATTTACATGTTAGGAGACAATTTTTAATATGGAATATATTAAAGGGGACCTATTGTGTGTGTGTCTTTTAATATATATTTAGTAAGAAACTCGAACATTTGCAGATCAGTAATTTACCTTTTGTTCATTGTAAAACACAAAGTTGATCTAAAACTACTTAAAAATAGGAACAGCTCTATTGACTTCCTGTTCAAAACTGCAGAACTGATAAGCCCCGCCTCTTCATTTTAAAAAGTAACTGTAAAAAGCAACATATTTTAAAAACTATTTTTAATTGTTAAAAAGTGAATATGAGACAGTTTGAATCATATGCTCCACTTTAAGTATTAATCTTTTGAATTATAACAAGTAAATACAGACAAGTGGGAGGGGATAGGTTGTGGGTGAGAACGGGGATTTCTGTGCACTTGAGCTCCAGCTGAAGAACAAAACAAGATTACTCAAACATGCATCAATCAATTCAAATATCACTTTGAGTAAACTAATGATAAAGGTAAGCCATAACAACAGGGTTAAAAACTTAGAAAAGTGAATTTGACATAATAGGACCCCTTTAAACAATACAATACAACACCATGGTTATAAATGAAAATATATGAGTAAAGATAAAACAACCCTAAAAAAACACGACTTAGGGTTTACTTCATGTGTAAGATCATGATTAAGGTGACACTGATCTAGAGAAATAAATCTAACTTAATAGATCATAAAATCCATCATCTAAAAATCGCTCAGACTTGACTTGAGTATGTCTGCTGCTTTAACATATCTGGCAAGATTTGCTAAATTCTTTCCCTTTTGCAATGTCCTTTGCAGCAAGACGATGGAGCCCTAACTCAGATTGTGACATGGGCAACACATGACAGTCATTTACTTTATGCATGAGCTGCCAAAGTAAACATTCTCAAGAGCATTTTTAAAAGACAAAAACAATGCAAGCATACTTTTCTTTAAAGATTTAACAACTGTGCATCTCATCTCACTTTTTATTTTCATGAAATATGTGTAGTATCGATAAGAAAGGGGGTTTTCTCTAAGAGTCAGGGCCCTAAACACTCAGAAGATGTGCAGCTGCCAACCAGAGCCAGCAGGTTTGCAACATAATCTCCAGGAATCTAATTAGAAGAAAATAGAGTTACAACTCATGTATACATGCTTGAAAACTCATAGAAAATCCCACAACACCTGAAACTTCACATCCATCCCTGCAGTGCACAGCCCCAGACAGGCTCGGTCATGAATGATACATCAAAGGCGAAAACAGGCGCAGATGTACAGATGCATCTATATTTTCACTTCTCTAGCGGCTCTTAAGAAAGACATAGTGGGAAATGACGAGCTCGGAGAGTCAAGACAGCCTCAGACAAGTCCCCAGGCCACCATTCCCAAACATCTCAACTCGCCCTGCTTCTCCCACATCATGCCTGTTCATCACTTTCATGCTCGCGTGTCCACCGATGCACCAGCGCGGTCTGCCAAGTTCCCTCGCCGCACAACGAAGCCATTCACCACCAGCGCGAGCAAGAAGCGAGCCTCAGCTGGACCGAAAACTCCACGTCTCCAACAACACGGCACGCACACGCACACGCTATAGAATCCATCCAGCAAGTGCCTCCTACCAACAGTCTACCGCATCACCTGTCATGTTTCCAAGCATTTACGCACACGCAGATTTCACAGCTGTTTTTATAAAGAACCGCTTTCACACAACACCGGCTGTTGACAATTTCGAATCAAACGTGAAGTGTGGAGAGTGGAATGCAGCTTGGTGCAAGAGAAACTGTTTTTTTTTTTTTTTTTAAAGGAGAGAAGCGAAGATGAGTGGATTCCAGTTTCCTGCAGTGCGCGTAAAATCCCCAAATTGTGCACCCGGGGAACGTGCGTGACATCGGAGAGCTTTCAAGTCCAACTAAGGTGGCTGCACTGGCAATGAGAAGCCCACTGTGTTAAGCCAATATAGGTGGATGGAGCAGCGAAAGCCAGAACGGTGCAATCTTGACACAACGGAGCAGAATGAGCGTCAAAAAAGCCAACATCTTTCATCAAAACTTGCCATAACGCACAGCGACGTAGCGATGTCAAGTTTAGCCAAACCAAGCAGCGGATTTAACGTGACAGATAAACTTAACAGGACACGATTAGCTGGTGTTGGAAAAGACAAACTTCTATCTTACCTCGTCGCTCGTGCTCGTGAGAAATTCCGCATCAGCAAAAACCTTCTTGGCAAGTCCCGAGCGTCAAATTACGCGCGTCGTTTTTAAGCATCCTTTCCGTGTTTTCCCCACAGAGAGCCAAACAGAGAGAGAAGAAGCAAGTTGCGAGCCTCCGTAACCTCACTCACTCGCCGCCGTGTCTCCGAGTGTGTGAGGAGACGGGACGAGGCGTGTGTACGAGCGCAGAAGCTTCCTCCGCCAATCCTGCCCGGTTACCGCCCGCACCGCGCGCGCCATTGGTCCGTCCGCGCGTCAGTCTCGCGGTGATCTTCAAACAATCCCCGGTCCCTGCTCTATCTCTCCTTCACTGTTCATTATCAGCGCCCAGTTCTCATCTTCCTCCAGGTTTTATTCTGCTTTTTTGACACGTGATGGTGGAAGACTGGAGTCAGAGCAGCTGCAGTTTGCATTTTGTTCATCCTCCTAGTTCTATTCTTTTTACAAATCGTGTTTGAGTCACAACACACCTTGATGTTAAAGTGCACATGACAAATTGAGCAACTCATTTAATTAGGAAAAAATCTTGAGAATATTTACCTTGTCAACTTCTAAAGACAGATTAACACGTTATCTAATTTTGACTTAGTTTGGTGTGATAGTCCATGTGCTTAAAGATGAGGCAGGTGATTTGTTTTTCCTCATTTAAAGTGAAACCAGGAGGGAGGACCACCCAAGCTCAGTCAATCAGAACACTGCATTTGAACTAAGATTTTTTATTATTCAATTCAGACAGTCTCATTTTTCTCACAAAGTCCTGCATTTATCCTAGACTTTTTAATAGGAAACACAAAGTTTACTAATTTACTAATACATTAACTTTAAGATTTATCATAGTTTACATCAGTAAAGTTGAACATAAGGCAGAAAGAAACACATTACAGGAAGAAATCTAAATTACACAGTTTCCCTGGAGTTTAACAAATCATTTAACAAAATGACCCTGGTGTTACAAGGGATTAACACTTGTCCATTTGCACTCTCTGCATCACTTACATTATGGTCGCCAGGCAACAGTTGTGGAATTGCCTCTACATATCTGTCATGTCAGATTTGTTGACCTAAAGGTCATCAAAATAGACAAATTGTGTGAAAACAAGCAACATTTTTTGTGGAATCTGAATATATTTATGTGAACTATAGCCTTAGTGGACATAAATATAATCAGATATTCAGATATAGACTTTACTTAACTTGGAATATGCATTTAAAACTTTGAAACAGATAACAAGGTTTTAAGTGTTTCTCACATCAAGATTTGAAATAAAACTCCTTCTACCGGCTGCAAATGAAATTACAGAGATCTACCTATAACATCACAAATCTGTAACATTTAGAACAGTGTCAGTGTTAGGTTTTACTATTTTGTATCTAGCTTAGGTGGTCTCATTGACTTAACTTAGACATGTATTTTTTAACTGGCAAACCCTGTGTTTTGATAGTGACCACTCCTTTACAACAAACAGCGTAATGTCATAGTTTTATTTTTTAAGTGATAACACATCTTTATTAATCTTTATTAATGTCCACAAAAGAAATTTGGAATTTGCTTTCTGTACTCTACATTGATAAAGAGTTTTCATCTAGGTTGTCATAGACATATAGAGGGATTATTTCATAAGCAACCCAGTATGCAGAAAGAGCTGCCGCTGATTGACCAAGCTGTAGAAACAATTAGAGCCAGGGCTGTTGCCAGCTAACTAAAAGAGTTTACCACTGAGCGAAAACAAAAGTTATGCTGCTGAATCAAAACTTGTAAATAAAATTGACCCTGCAACCCTTACATGTTATATTCAGGTGAGTGACAAAACGGTGAGAAAAAAACACTGTCTCAAGCGTTAGAGCAAGACGTTTGTCAGACCAGATCATACCTGATCAAAACAGCTGCTCTCGTTCCATGTTGTTGTTTTAATTAAAGAAGCTTCCCCAGCTAATTAAATGGAGAGCATCACTTTCTGCATGGACGTCGACCGATAATTGCTCTATAGTACATAGAAGACAGTTACAGAGCATTTGTACATTGAAACTTTTGACCTCTTTTTACAAGACACAGCAGCTTCCTCGACACACTGGCTAAGAATCTGTGCAGTTGTATTTGTCTGTTTAACACACGATTATTTTACTTCTGATCACAATCTTATGTAAAGGGTATAGACTGATATCTGATTTATTTTTTTACAGAGATGCCAGACTTGATCTAGCCTTGCACCGCTGCACTCGACTCCCCACAGGACTCACAGTATCCAGCAAAGAGAGAAATGAACCCAGGCCTGAGGGAGCCAACTGGACTGAGCAACCTGTGGCAACACGCTGGGAAGGTCAGGGACATTACTGTAAAACAACAACAACAACAAAAGATTTGGCACAATCACACTGTAATCTAAAACAAAATCATGCACACTGTGGTCCTCCAGCGAATTCCTGAAAATGACTTGGATAAACATCTAGGCAGATTTTCACAACAAGATGAACAATTGTCAGATAGTTGAATTTCAATATCAGTAACAAGTAAGTGACAAAATGTGCAACTATAGTCAGCATATCAATTATGCTTGTATCCTAGTTTGGGGCTGCTTGTTGACTAATTTTAGAGAGAACTTGCACCAAAAAAGTTTAGGAAGTGTTAAGAAAACCTAAGTTGTTCCTTCTTCTCCTGAAGTTGCAGAAAGGAAGTAAACTCTGGATATGTGAGGCAGGGGAAGTTTATTTACCATCGGTCCAGGACCCAGTGACTTGAATACTCAATATACTACATTGTGCTAGTATCTATCTAAGCCTGCAGAGCTTTAAGTAGTAGCTAAGCAAGGTGTCATGAGAAATGCATAGGATAAAGCAGCTGTGAGGCAAGATGATTGAGGAATCTGGTAATGTAAGTAAAGGACAAAGTAACTGCATAGAGAAGTCAACAGTGATGAAAACTGCATATGGCAGGAACCAGTGATTTAACTTGAGTAACATCCCATAACTCTTTGCATTTAACCAAAACATACTAAACTCAATTATACCATATCATATTCTATCATATCATATCATAACATATAGTAAACATCTGTACACTGGAATCAATGGATTGGTTGGCAAATGTACAGTTTGACCAGCAAATACTAAGAATTTCTCTATCTTTAAACAATATAGATGGATTACTTGCTTATCAACACGGGAGATGCGTGCACACTTGGTATGCAGAAAGAGATGCAGAACACTAGTCAGTGCTGTTGTCAGCTAACTACAAGTTTATCACTGTGTGAAAACAAAAGTTATGCTGCTAATTCAACATTTGTGAAGACATCCGTCAGACAGCTAGCTCCAGTCCTGTTTGTTTGTTTTAATCAAAGTTTCTCAACCAACTAAAGGGGCAGCATTTCTTTCTGTTGGGGGCATGTGCAGTAGAGTGGAAAGTGACATGGCCCTATAATCCCTCTTTAGATACAGTCAGCATCAGATGCCACGCCCACTAGCGAACCTCCAAAGGGGAAACATGACATGAAGAGTGGATCAGAAGAGCTTTATCGCTCACAACAACTGCAAAAGCAAATGCGGACCTAAGGTAATTGTTTGTTTCAATAATGGCTACAAAGACATGAAGATAAATAAAGTGATCCAGTGGTCCAACTAAGTAAATATATCAAACAATGTAAACGTTAGCTGTGAGCTAAATGCTAATGTAATGCTAGCATCGCCTGGCATGTTTTAAAATCTTTCTTTAACTTTCTGTTTAATTTTCTTACATAACACTTCATCAACAACCTCCATTTAAACATGACATGGTTGTGACTCCACTTGAATTAGTTGTGCTACATATATTCTTAATGTGCCAGGTCTATCTATTATAAATCACAAATTGATTCTGAAGGCTGTACAACATTCTTGCTTCATCAAGACAAACAATGAAACACTCATTGGTCAATAATGGAGAAACAGATTGTCCAACAGCAGGCAGACAAAAGCAGACTTGGTGAAAGACATCCAGTTTTGATAAGCCAAGTTGATGCACAGTGTAAAATGTGTCACCACAAAAGAGAAAGACCAGCAGATACGTGACTAAGGGTGTGACTCATGAAAAGTGCATAGTGCTACACAGATCTGTCAAGCAAATTAGAGTCTACTCAAACGCTGAGTTAAGAAGGAATAAGAGAGCAGAGGAGGGCGACAGGAAATGTTGGCATAAGACGTGTTAAGCTATTTCAGGGACTGTGAGGATAAATTAGAACTGTGAAGGTAATTCACAAAGAACAGAGCCCAGGTTAATGTAAAAATCAGACGAGCTAAAACTGTGACTTCATGGAGAATTGTGTCTAATGGAAATCCCGCTGCTATGAAAAGTTTGGTAGATGATGAAACAAGCAATATCAAAAGAGATTAAAGAAGGATCTCAACATTTAGGCCAAACAGGGACTGAAGAGTGACTGTAAAGACAGATAGTGGATACTTGACTTTTGTAAATTAATAAATGTGTCTTTTCTACCATAAATTATATTAGATTAGCAGCAGAATGTCACAAAATCAGGTCACTGTGTAACTCAAAATAAAAGTCATTTTATTTTTCTGTAAGAGCCAAATGCAGCAGTCTGATTGGCTGTGCTTGAGTGGTCACCTCCAGTCTCACTTTGTCATTGGTAAAATATATATTTTTAAGGTTTAATTGCTGACAAAATTACTTGTGCTGAAGGATTTGTAAGAGTTAGGAACTAGTTGGACCTTGCTCAGCTTTCTAGTTGAAATTAATATCAGAAAACAACTAAAATGTATTTTGCTTTTTGGGTGTGGTGTTATGATTGATGATGATGATGATGATGATGATGATGATGAAGAAGAAGAAGAAGACGAAGACTCATGTAATTGTTTTACTAACTGAAGGTCATTTTTTATGTATTTATCTATATTTCTGTTTGTTTTACTAATGATTGTTGTGTGTGTTTAGTCTGACTCCCTCTCCCCTTCCCTTGGTGCTTTTGCACACCAGGCCAACATTGTAAATAAGAATTTGTTCTTAATGTTTTGCCTGGCAAAATAAAGGTAAATAAATAAATACAATAACTTGTTATACTGTCCTCAAATGTAAAATAATTTAAAAAAAAAGTCAAGGTTAATCAGAGAGTTTTCTCGAGACAAAGCATGCGATGTAACCATCAAGCGAAAATTTTAAAGCTGGGATCTGTATTTTCCTCATAATTACTAAATTATCTTTCCCCAGAAAAGAAAAAAAAACCCAACATATTAATCCAAGTTTAAAAGTGTTTGAGTGCTCAGAAAAATCCTGTTTTCACCCACCCCCTAACCCCACCCTTACCACAGTGTTCAGTTGGATACACTTGGTTAAATTAAGTTATAAAAATATAAACATTGTATAACAATCTGTTTAGCTCGAGGCATTCAGCAGTGATTCTATTGTCTTTGTCCGCTCACAACAAAGAGATCTGTCTTCTACTGTGTAAATAACATTGCACATTCAATTTATGTCAGATTTACTTTGCTCCTACAGTAGACGCTCTGGTGTACAACATTATTGCTGTGATAATATTTTCCAAAGAAATGCTTAATTTGTGACATCATGCTGCAGTAAAATAGTGTAATGGTGCCACTTGCATAACATTATCAGTCACATTCATTTGAAAAACAGAAACATTTGTGTGTGAGTAATGGCTGGAGATGAATTGAAGTGTAAATTGTTCTTTCACTTATGGGGAAGGAACATGGCTCCCCGCTGAGACGATCTGAACCGCTGTCTGCAGCAGCTTCAAACGTGTGTGTTCAAAGGCACGTTTTATGTGTGATAGACTTCATATAGTATAACTCTATTCAACTGCAGAACATGGGAAACAAGGGAAAGGTGCTCTGCAATAGCTCTAAATGAGCCATAATTGTCTGTTTTAAATTGGGTTATTGTGGTGTTAAGAGAATGGAATGGCCGAATACGTGGATAAATTGACTATTGAAAAAATATTTAAAAGTGACAGCTATGATGATGTAACAAAAAATACAATGTCAAAAAACAAAAAACAATCATAATAAATAAAACAAAGCATTTAAAACAAGGCAACGCTGCCTGTGGTCCGGCAGCTCCGGTCGCCTGCGCTCACCAATAGGATGCATTTTCTACTCCTGCTGCTCCACCGCCATACATATAGTTCAACATCTATGGCATTATGAAAAAAGTGAATTCATATGCTATTCTTGTTTCGTGGTGTATATATGCAATCTTGTGAGAATGTTTAGGCATTCCAGTTATTCTCGGAAGTTAGAATTCAGCTCGGAAAATGTACACGCAATACATGACAGTTTGTGTAACTACTGTAACGACTCAAGTTTTCAGTTTAGTTATAAAACAACATTCTGCTGCATTTAGACATTACATTGTTTGGTTGTTCTTGTTTGGTTGTTTCGTTTATTTTGAGCAACTTAATACAAATGAATGATAAATATGGATTCCATCAGTAATGATAGCAAACTAAGAAGAAATGTTCTGTCCCATTAAGCTCGAAAAGAAGTGGGAGGAAGAAAACTTATAAATACCACCCCCTCAAACTCAGACATAAACTTTTTTTCCTGCTTCCTTCACATTAAGTACAACCAAAAGTCTAAAAAAAAAAAAAAAAACATAATTAGCATAACAATGCAGGTTTACAAAGTGGAGGACAAGAGAAACTAAAGGAAAACTTGCACACATGGTATCCAAATGAACTGTTGAACTTTCACTAAATGCAGGGCACAGCCATGTTTACTCAAAATATGTTACATTATTCATTAAATGTGACAAGCTGTCGATTATATTCATCTGTCCATAAGTCAAATCGAATCAATTTATTTTTATATAGCCCAAAATCACAACAACAGTCGTCTCTGAGAACTTCCCAAGATATAATGAATGGTAAAAAAAATAAAAATAAAACAATACACATTAATAAAAGAATAAACATGCAGAAGCAGTGATTGATTAAGCATGTCAAAGCAGACTATTAGTAACCAAGCAAATTAATAATTGTTCAGAGCATCCCTGTCCTTAGACCTCTTTCGGCAAGGAAAGAAAAAAAAAAGAGAAACCTTGAGACTTTGGACAGACAGGCTGCAGATATAACTAAAACTAATTCAGAATTAATTAATTGCGTATATAGAGTTTAAGTCTGTAGAGTCAGTGTCTATGTCTCTCGACTGTCCTGGGAACGCCTCGGGATCCTCCCAGAAGAGCTGGAGGAGGTGTGTATGGACAGGGAAGTCTGGGCGTCCTTGCTCAGACCCCCGCGACCCGACCCCGGATAAAGCGGAAGAAAATGGATGGAGTCAGTGTCTATTAGCAGAGGAAACGACTCGTCTAGTAGAACTAGGACAGGCTAATCCTGAAAAAGAGGTGGGGCGGTTGTCCAGGAGGAGGGGGATAGGATAAGGTATTTTAAAAAAGCCTTGAAATTGCTTTATCACCACTTTGTTGTGGACTTCATGATGAGTCAATATTTTACATTTTGTTCATGGTAAGATGAACTATTTGAAGATTACTATTAGAAACAAATCAGTGCTCAAAACTGCAGATGTTGGCAATGAAATCCCCATTCTCAAGAAAACATATATTCCTTTACAAATGATAGTAATAGCTCCTCTATACACACTTCAGTCCCTATAACTTTCAAACGCACTAGAACTATACATAATTCCTTCTTCTCTTTACGTTGGCTCAGGGCCCATCTTTTTTCTTACTTTGTTGAGAATACTATACCTTCCTCCGCTTTCAAACTGCAATCCCCTTATGCATATAATGAGTCACTCCACTGCACTGCATTCTAACTTTCAAAGACCCACATCACAGCTTCACTTTGCAAGTCTGATTTGAACCGTTTGCACTTATGACTTAAACTTTTCCTCTTCTTATTATAGCACCATGTACAACTGATAATGTATTACCAGACCAATAAAGAGAAGGGAAAAAATGGAGAGAGAGAGAAAAAAAAAAAACACTTCTATAATAACTCAGTCAATGGCTACAGGACACCTCACAGCAAGAAGCTCTCCAATTCATTTCCTTGGGTTTTTCCCTGTATTGTCTCTTGAGTTGTCTATTTAAATGTTCCATATTATGCCAAAAGTTACCATTTTACGTTTTAGCCATGTTAGAATCTTGTTACCATGTCAAAAATATGCCTAAAATGGTATTTATTCTGATTCATAAATGTTTGAGTAATCCTGCCTTTCAGTCTGTCTAGCGCTATATCTGTATCATTTAGAGATGTGACTTGGACTTAAGTCAGACTTGAGTCTCTATTTTGATGATACATAAGACTTGACTTCAGACAACTTGATGCTTTTCCACAAAAACACAAACAAACAAACAAACTCATAATTTTACATGAACAAGATCATGTCCTGACTGCGTCATTTATAATCTTTTTTTTTTTTTTTATTATATATACAGTCAATGACATTTCCACAAGTACAAGCTGTATTCAGTCATTTAACATAAATACTTGAAAAAAAATGAAACTGAAAGTAGAGAACTTGGACTTGTAAAAGACTGTCTTTATCTTGACTTGTTTCTTTTTGATTTGGGACTTAACTGAGGACTTGTCTTTCATTGACCTGGAACTTAAATATCAAGTCATTTGAGACCAAGTTCAAGCTGTCTCTCTTTGACTTGGGATTTGACTTGGATTTGAAACTTCCTTTCTTGGACTTGGGATTTGACCTGGACTTGTCTCTCTTTGACTTGGGACTTGACTTGGACTTGCCTGTCTTTGACTGGGACTTGATCTGGTCTTGTCTTTCTTGGACTTGGAACTTCACTTAAACTTACCTCTCTGTGACTTGGAACTTGACTTGGACTTGTGTCGCTTGAACTGAGGACTTAACTTAAACTTGTCTCTCTTTGGCTTGGTACTTGACTTGGTCTTATCCTTTTTTACTTGGGATTTGACTTGAATTTGCTTCTCTTGGACTTAGACTCGGACTTGAATCTAAAGACTTGAGCCTTGCAAAACAACAACCTCTGGTAATACTGATATATATATATTTTTTTTTTCATAAACTTGTTTTACTTGCAGTTCCCAAGAAAGTAAAAGCAGGTACATGACGCTCACTATTTCTTAATGTTGTTAACCTGATATTTCTGCATTTGCATGTAAATAGACAGAACTGTTATCCATCGTTCCACAATTCCTCTTTCAATCGACCGAAGTCTGTCAGTCTCTGGTCACACGTTCTTTCATACGCCTGCAGACTTCGGCCGGAATGTAGAGTCTGACGCTGCTGCTGCTGCCTATAGGAATTCAACTCAACGCTTTTGCCTCTCTCTCTCCGTCCAAAGGGAACCGTAATGAATAATGAACAGAGGAGTGGGAGATGCTCGGGGGGAGTTCAAGGCGGGGGAGGAAGGTGGAAGGCTAAAGCAAAGAGAAAAGAGAGAGAGGGAGAGGATGAGAGGGAGGAGTTGCTAATGTCCATCCATCAATTAAGCGACGTTGAGCGAGCTAAAGAAGATGTGATGTGAGGAGATGGAAGCGGCGTGAAGGTTAGTGCTGTGTGGACAAGAACATGTTACAGAACAGGTTTAATAACATGGTGCTTTTATAACTAGCTTAGTCCTATTTTCAGATAAGCCAAAGAAAAAAAAAAAAAAGAAACATCCCTCGACAAAACAGTAAACATGCAAAAATGCTCTCATCTAAACAGTATGTATTGATCTGCATTTATCTGACCTGTTTTTGAAAAGACAAAACATTCAAGAGAAAAACAATAATCGTTCAAGCGAAAAGCAATAATTCATGCAGAAAGTGGGTAAGAAACAGCATGTTTGTATGAAAAGTCAGATTACACCAATGATTAATGACTTTTTGTTGCATACCTATGCCGCTTCTTTTTCAAGATATAATTCTTTAAGTTTGCTACAATTATGGAAAATCTAATAAACTAACAAAAAAGAAAGCAATATATCAAGCAACTGAGCATTCCATAAACCAAATAGTAGAACTTGGGTTATATTATTGACAATTTTGCAACAGAAAGTGCTGCAGCAGATTGAGAAATCAGACATAAATTGCTCCAGTAAAAAATAAGACTTTTGCAAACATTTTAAGACCAACAGCAATTTAAGACTTTTAGATTTTTTTGACCCAGCAGAAACCCATTAAGTGTCTCACAAACACAACCCCCAGTGGCTGTTTGTGGGGTGGAGCGACATAGAGTCTGTTAAGTCTTTGAGGCGTACCAATGTGAAAGAACATTCACACAATTCATACTGCGGTGGCTGTAACTTTTCTCTGTCTTTGTTTTCCTCTTTCAAACAACCATTCTCCATTCTAATCTTCTGATGCTGCTTTGTAGTTCTGCTTAGGATTAGATTGAAACCCTGTCTAATTAGAGTTGGATGATTTTGGTCTTAAAAAAACAAAACAAAAAATACAATATTTTTGAACAGATTTTTGACAGATTTCCCAATGTTTCAAAATGTCTGGCTGAGAGAAATGATTGGTAGTAAAATGGACCAATCCCAAATGAATCACCCAAGAGAATTAGTCCATTAGCCTGTGACATGTGACATAGTATTCTTTATCCAAAACATTGGAGTTGGCGTGATCATCATCAATAAGTAGAATATTTAGCTATTTTGACACATTCTTTAGATGAAAATTGAAAAAGCCAGACAGATACGATAACAATGTGGCTTTCTGGTCTTAAGGAGGCCCTAAAAAATCTTAAATTTGACCTGAACTGAACTAGATTGTAGCTCTAGCTAAGTCCCACTTCTGTCCTGATTCCAACCACTTCATGTCTGGTTTAATCCTGACACTTGTGAGCTTATAAATGTCATTAATAAACCGTACTGGTGAGCCCTTGTTACCGAAGAGGCACTATCCAGCTGGAGCACATTCCATTGCTTCCTCTCAGTGCTAAAAATGCTAAGTGTCCAAACGCGTCTGCAGTCTCCAGGCTTAGGACCAGATTCACAAACAGTGGACCAGTGCAGCAGCGTCAGAAGCAGCTCATTCTGTCCCAGCGGCTTCATCCATCATCCAGGCCCAAATCTGTGCCAGCTCTCCTCTCTGCTTCACCTCCAGAGCTGGCACCGGGATCCGCAACCACTTCCATCGACTCCTCTCTCTGCATATTTAAAGAATAAACAACGATGGCCTTGGGAGAAGACAGGTGCTGCGCGGTCAAAACAAGGAGATCTTCGAAGCAAGATTGTCAACCTTTAGGAACTTGGAGAAAGTGATTTGAAGAAGAAAATATTAAGGTTGGTTCTTGTTCAGATGAGTGTAAAATATATGTAGAGCAACTCAGTCCATAGGGGAATTACATATGCGAAAGTGTGAACTACTATTTATAACTTGCATGAATTCCAGTTATACAGCTCTAACTGCCTTTATAAAGATAGTCCTTGGACACAAACTTGCTCTTCAGTTAGTCCAGAGTTATATAATGAGAGATTTTATGTAATGTAAAGTATTTACTATCCTGCTGGTTTTAATTCACTATGTAGAAACTGGGAATCGAAACATCGAGGTCCATTCGTTCCACCGTAAGAGTTCATTTTAGTGCTGCAGGAAGAAACTTGCACTGACATTGTACAACTCTACATGGAAAATAAACCCAGGACGTTTTTGCTGTGAGGCGAGAGTGCTTCACCATGTAGTCACAATAGGATCATATCTGCTCCATAATGACATTAGTGTTGCTTGTATTTACCTCGGTATGTTTCAAATAAACAACAAAAGCAAGTATTTTCTCCCAGAACGTCAGACTGCAGATATCTTTAGCCAAAGAAAGGTAGCACCTATAGTAGTGTGACATCATTTTCACCTCCAGCAACAGAGCAGACGTCCACACTTTAAAGCTGCGAAGCTTCTATTGTAATGGTAAAAGAACGAGTCATAGCTCATAAGCTCAAATTTAGTAGAGTTAGAAATAGGTTGGATGCTTTTGTATATAACTGTGTGACTAAACATGACAAATAATGGGCAAATTGTCTCACACGAGAGAGGCTTCTGCTCTGTAAAAGGTGAGAAATCTGCAGCCAAGCCCCTTGCACTCTCGAACTGAAGTGCTAAGTGCAACCTGCTTGTCTCAATGGAGCCCCAGTCCAAGGCAGATTGACAGTCATGTTTAGTTTTTTTTTTTTTTTTTTTTTTTTTTTTTTCATTTGTAATAATTACTCTAACAGTGGATCTTTTTTCAACAAGCTGTTTAGAAATTTCCCCAAAGCCCTTTCCAACTTTGTGGAGGTCAGTAATTTTGTCTCTGGTGTCTTTGGTCAGCTCTTTGGTCTTTGTCATGTGAGTAAGAGTCTTTCTGATAGGATGGGGTGGACATGTGTGTTTCTGCAGCTTACGACCTCTAACAGGCACTTCTAATTTAGAAGAATAAGGGGAGAGGAGATGGTCTTTTAAAGATGGACTTTGAGGGTCAGATTTAGTAATACTTAATACACTATATGCACTTTATGTGGTGGTTTCTGACTCTAACCCAGGCAACCAGTCTCTGGAAAGAAACAAAACAAAACAAAAAAACTTCATATTTGACATTTTAACCATACATCATCCCATTAGAACCCACCGGTCCTCCAGCCTAGATCGGTACATGCTGTGGGGTGATTGTTCCACAGTTCAGGAGCAGCAACAGAAAAGGAATGGTCTGCCTGTGGGTCTGCGTGCTGTCTCTGACCAACCAAGATCAAATTAAAGACAGGTTTTTAACACCTAGCACTGTGACACTTTTTAATAATCTTTTTTAAAGATTTATAGTCCTTCATCTTAAGTTGCGTTATGCTTCATGTAAACGCATTGGTCCTCTTTGTGTTGTTGTAAAGTGCTCTATAAATAAACTTTGACTGATTGATTGACTAAACATTGCCACTGTACTGGTCATTACAAGAAAAGGCCCATTGCAGGTCCATTGACTTCCTTCACCATATCAAGTAGGTTGTGTGTGGCTAACCATAGGTGGTATGTGAAATCTGAATTATTCAGAGCCCTCCCCCAACCGCTACAAAAGTCTGAATCACTCAAACTCAGGTCTAGTTATCAAAAATCCAAATTTGAATCAGCTAATGAGAGAAAACCAAATAAAAGTCAGTTTTATAATACCTTTTTTAACACTGTCACAAAGACAATTCTGCCTAAAGCCACGTCACATATTTGTTCATCTGCGATCAGAGAGTTGGAGTTTCTGGATGTCACACTACAAGATGTGACGAATTATAAATACTACCACAGTTGCAATCATACAGTTATTCCAGTTTCTAATATATTCTAGCGAGAGAGAGAGATTTTCGAAAAACCTTTCTTTTTTGTTTTACATAAAATCAAGTTCACTAGCACCAAGTCTCCCTGGAGAAGTCGTCCATTTCTTTCTTCATTACTCCCTCCTCTCTCGCTTTCTATCTTTCCTCAGACAGTGAACGCAAAGACCGGCGTAGGGCACCCAGCGAACCTATTAGATTTTGGATGAGATCAATAAAAGCCGGTCTAGGATTTCTCTCTCCAACACGCAGCCGTAGCTTAGCCGCGGGCGAAGCTGCACAGACCAAGCTTTTAAGTGAGCAGCCCATTTACCCTGTGACAACTGAAGACTCATTGTTTTACTAAATGACTGAGGAGGCCTTTTGTTCCAGCTGCACATTGGTTTTTAATGAACTCTCTAATGTGGGCCGACACACCGCCATGTTTCACTTGTTTTGATATGAATTTAAATAGAAATAATCAAAGTGTGTCAATTAGGGAAATTATAAACTGCTCCAACAGCTGAAGTTAAAGATAATATTTAGTGAGTTATTGCTGTAATTTTTTGACGTGGAGAGTTTCTGCTTAATTAATTTGTTATTAATGTTTACTGTGGGCATCATGCTCGTCTGTATGGACATGTTTTTACATTGAGAAGAGTTCTATATTCGTGGTATAAAATGTACATTTGAATCGAGACAAGCAAATAAGGTGAGGTTTCTGCTGGGTCTTTAAAAAGTCTAAAGACGTCTTCAATTGAACAGTTTGAAGAAGAAGCACTAAAAAGTCTTGAATCTGCCAACATACAGTAGGTCTTAAAAATGTATACAGACATCTCCCATTTTTGAATAAAGGGGTTTCTGTCAGTTTTTCCAATGTATTTCACTTTGCAAGACTATTGATTGACAGGAATGATCTTCTCTTGCTTAACATGTCTTAGATTTATAATTCTAATCTAGATTTTAGTAGTTTTAGCCGCAGGATTTAATTGCTTACATAGTGTAGAATATTTCTCTAATTTCAGTATGATTGTATTTTTTTTTTTATTTTACAGCTTCAAAAATGGTGCCTACATCTTGTTCTATATTGTTATTGATCTTGGTAGTTTTATTTTTTAGTGTTTTACTGGCTCACAAAACAGCTGTTGCAAAATGTTGTGTTATGCGAACGGGGTAGGGCTCCCGCTAAGGCTATCATGGATGCTCATCCCGGCTACCCCTTGTGCACAGCCTTGTATTGACCATATTTTGTCCACCTCTTTTTAGATTTGCACTCCTGTAGCTCTGTTACACGTTTTCTGTCTGTCTTGTGCGCAATTTCAAGCAATGTAATGACAGTTAAAATAAAACCATTGTCTGAATTACAGGCTAAATGCAGCTAAACAGAGTACTTCCTAGAAAGTGCGGACAAATAGGTCAATAAAAACACAAATGGCAATGAGGTAAATAAAATGTTCTTAACCCACAAAAATGTCTTCCAAGAAGACTGGAACAGTTTGACTAAAATAATCTACATCTATAAATAAATTCATTTTGTCAACATTAAATAAAAAAAAAAAAAAAAAAAAAAAAAAATAAAAAATAAATAAATAAATAAATATATATAATAATATAATAAATATATATATTTTTTTTTTTTTTTTGGCAGTGTCCTATGACAGCAGTTCTCAACCAAAAATGGAAACAGCATGTTCTAGTGAAAGGTATGGTTATTTGAAAATACATACAACTCTTATTTTGTTATGAATCTTTAGTATAGACTCACAAATAGTCTTAGTTTTTGTGTTTTGTAAATTTAACCTTTTTACTCCTGCAGAAACCGGATACAGTAAGTTGGAGTCTACTGCACACAATTAATGATTATATTTATGTCTACATTTATTATTTTATATTTTACATTGTAAGACAAGTGTAAGGTTGGAGGGTCTGATTGTCCTCCTTATATTAATTTTAATTTTAATTTTTAATTTACTTTATTTACCAGGAAGTCCATGAGATTAAGAATCTCTTTTGCAGGGAGCCTGGGGGAAGGGTCAGGGGGCATTATGGACATGTTTTAGTTAGTTGTCTTATAAAAGTACAAGCTGTAATTGACTTGGTTAATTATGTTCATGGGTAGGACCACGCCCCCATCGCTCTCCAACCACACCCCTACATCACCAGAAGCCTTCATATCCCAGCTCACGCTTGTGTCTCAGTTTGACCATGCGCCTCATCTCAGTTCAACTCTGTGCTCTCGACCCACCCACCCTCCACTTTTTCACAACATTCCCTCTAACACCCACTTAGGAAGGGTAGAGGGGGTCTTGAATTGGCCGGGCAGATCGCTGAGACAGAACCCCACACTGAGTCTCCTTGCCTGGTCATCGCTCATCTGATTCCATGGAACTTCAACGTCTACATCTATTCAGTAAACAATGTATAACTATCTCTGTTTTGGTGTGGTCCTTACTAACGAACCCAATATCGCTTAATTGTGTATGTGCCTCAACATAATGTGTCTTTTTTTTTTTTGCCATGACTTTGCATGATGTGTGTGGCTGCATTGTTGACCACTCCAAGCCCCAGACCTAACCTTATCCATTTTTGTACCTTCCTGTAAAAAGGAAGGTACCTACATGTAAAAAAAAAAAAAAAAGCTCAGAAAACAATATGTATAATACGCAAAAAGGACTAAACAAATAATACTCTCATAATCATGCACATTTCACTGAGACGGACTGTTGTAAATGTATTCATCAATTGTAAATAAACTGTCTGAGACCTACTTTTCCAACTTAATGGATTGTGTGAGCCCTTATGAACATAAGTTATGGTTGATAATCACGATTACTTGACAACACAATTTTTGTAATTCACTGCTGCAATTTAAATGTTAACCTTCTGTTTGTGTTCCAAATACTGTGCTTTATCCATTTAAACTTAATACACTGCTTAAAGACTTGAAATGTGCACTACAATGTTTGCTATTCAAAATGCATATCTTCCCTTATTTCTATAGTTTTCCGAGTTCCTCCATTGGGAATTAGCCCGCAGTCTAATGTAACTTCAGTTGCCGTGGTAACATTCAATCCAGGCGTGTGTTTTGCAGATTAAATGGAAGGAAACTCAGCCCGGAGGCATTTGTTTTTACGAGGAAGTGCTCTCACCTTGTTTTTCCCGAGCATTTGATTTCCGACGTCCTGGAGCACTTGATGGGAACAGCGTGGCATTCAAAGTGACACCGAACAGATGTGCCGATATCTCCCAGCGCTTTCTTTTAAATATTGATCACCAAAACATCATAACTTGTCCCTGCAGCACCATAAATATCTGGGTCTGCCGCTGTCTCGCTGTGTGAAATGAGTCGCTTCCTGCTCGGTTTGAGAAGTTTGATTGATTTTTACCAGAAGCGTGACACTGACGACTCTCTTTGCACCGATGGCCTTAGATAACTTGCGGTGAACTCATCTACACTATAGCAACATATGGTTTTGAGCTGCTTCCAAGGCAAGTGTGAGGTCCGTAGACATAACGTTAGTAGCTTTGTTATAACAGTGCGTCGCCATATTGGTCTGGTATATGATGAGGCAAATTAATTGAGCACGAGAGCTGGGCAATATGACAAGAAAATAATATCACAATGTTCTTATGAATATTATGAATATTGTAAATTGGGTATTTTCCCTATTGCCTTTGAGGTACATAGAACCTTGAAAAAAAAAAAAAATAACCTAACCTTATTCTTTCAACAAAATCCTTTAGAAGATTGCCTTGTAATAATTTTGGCATATTTGGTAAGTGTTTTTTTCCTAAATGACTGTCGCTTCTCTCTTCTCAGAATGTTCATTCAATGATCTCATCAGAGACTCAGACTTACAGACCACAGTCTGAACCTGAACCTTGCCTTGCAGAAACCTAAGCAAGATCAGCACTCTGTGAAAGTTCAGAGGTCAACTGTAAACCAGTCCTTTGGAATGTTTGTTTGCGCACTAACCTTCACAAATACATTTCACATCACATTGTTTAAGCCATTTGAATGATTACAAATTATCAACACTTAACACACACAGAAAATATTTTTTTCTAACACTGGGAGGCTAAACAACAGATGAGCAAAAGTAAAATGCTACAATATATTATCATTTGTCGAACTATAGCGTTAGTGTAATTTATATAGATTTTATCCCATATTCACAATGTAGATTTAATTGCTTGCAAAATATAAAATATTCGACTAGTTTTAAGGCATTTCTGAAATGTTCAGGAGCGGCTTTGTATTGGCAAACATACGCAAACTAGACGGTTGCCTAGAGTTCTGAGCTTGTGAACTCATATGACTGCAAATTTAATCGCTCAAACAATGGCGTCATAAAATGTTAACTTGTCTTGAAATTTGTTTCTGCAGTGTGCCCATGGTTTATATCGACATGCATTAATTTATGACCACAGTTACTTTCTTCTCTTTATTTTTTGCCTCACATGGACAAAGTTACTTTTAGCACAAAAACATTTTAATATGTCTGTGAATCACCCAAATTCACTCCCTTAATAGAACTCTTTTTGTGCAATCACCCAACTGTATTCTCTATTATCAGACCAGCATTGTGAAGGTAATTTTAACCTCCACTGATAGCTTCTCTGTGAAAACCCTTTTGTCACGGATACATTATGTTTCCTTTTTATTTTCTGCCCACTCCAAACGTTTGTATAATACCTACAATTGCTTTTACGTGTATTTGTGAAATCAAAATTAAGCTTTTCTACTGTGGCTTTCAACCTTCTTGAAGCATCGACATCACAGCATGACATTACTACATTAATAAGGGCTGATTTGCGGTGGAATGTTGAGTGCTTTGAATAGTGAAAGAGCCATGGACGTAAACAGTAGAAAGCCCGGGTGGTAATCTGTGGTCTGATTGTAGCATGATGGTTCTGTGGATCTAAGGTCTTACAAGAGAAAAAGGACAAAATTATAGGGCCCTTTCATGCACGGCAATTTGAACGTGTAAAAATGTGTGCAGTGTGAGGAGTGAGTCTGATTCTGGAGGTGCTGTAATGCCACGGTTGCTTAGAAACATTGCACAATCCAAAACGTGTAGATGTTTTATGAATAACTGCTCGCCGCTGTGATGTTACAGATGCAACTGACGTCAGACTGTTGACAAATGAAGAGTTAATTAGTTTATTAATAAGAAGGAAGAGAGTACATGTATTCAGGAGCTAAACTAGAACATTAATGTGCTAAAATAAACAAATCTCCGTTTGTCAGTTATACCATATTTGTTTTTAGCTTTGATGCTGCCATCTTTGACTTTTCCATACCAAAATACTGGTCTGTGATTTAAGCGTTATGGTGGCCAGAGGGATTGTCAAGTTTGTAAAGTCACAAATATTGCAACAATACATCGAAATCCAGGTTAAAGTATCTATCTATCTATCTATCTATCTATCTATCTATCTATCTATCTATCTATCTATCTATCTATCTATCTATCTATCTATCTATCTATCTATCTATCTATCTATCTATCTATCTATCTATCTATCTATCTATCTATCCATCCATCCAATCCATCCAATCCATCCATCCATCCATCCATCCAAACAAGTAAATTAATAGTTCGGCAACTCGAGCATCACAATTATTTCTCAGTTTCCCGGTAGTATTTACGACATGAGGTGGTATTTACCATGATTCTGACATCAAACGAAGTCACCATAAGATCCCAATCAAGCTCATCAACGTCACATGCTCCCCGTAGCTCTAAAATATCTCCACAATCACAAAATGTGCAGCCTCATGTCCTACTGGCCAGGCAAGAGAACCATACACAGCAGTAAAGTCAGTGGATATGCATTGTAAGTCAATACACCAAACTTTAAACTACATCTGATCCATGTTTCGAAGTTTATTCTCAGATCCGAGGTGTGTGAATTCAGATGCATGAATCATAATACTACAGTCAGAATTATGAGCAGTGTATTGGTGTTGAAAAAAAAAAAAAAAAAAATCACACTCAGATGCCATTTTTAGAACTAGTGGAGAGAAAAAGGGAACTGCTGAATTTGTGATTGCGCATGTATCCAGAGAGCGCATGCAGTGAGGAGGTTTGTGGTCTTTTCTTGGCCTAGTGGACTCACAGTGCCTCTGATTGGAGTCTGCATGTCCTCCTCGTGTTACTGTGGCTCACTTTGGGGGCCGTGGCTGCTCCCATCTGTCAAACGTGTGAGAAATGAATTTGAGGGTCACTGTTTCATGTTCTAACAACCCAGACATGGAGCAAATGGTAAAAAATGAAACCCAGATAGTCAATACGTATAGGGCTATGATATACTGTAAGAACTCAGATATATTACAAACTTATACTCAAAATACCTGTGTTTTAAAGGTGCATTGAGTAACTTTCTGCAGGTGAAAAGTTTGTTCCAAAATTCAGTAGACGTTGGAAGTTGAAGATATGCTTTGTTACATCATAAATTTGAAAAAAAATAATAATAATAATAATAACTGTGTCATGTTGTGAACAATATAACAAATTAAATCCTTTTCCATGGAGACAAACAGGAGGAGGGTGAATAATAAGTTTATTTTGTGGCCATGCAAGTCTGCTCAAAGTAAATAGACATAATTTTGTTGTTTATTTATTGCAAAAAAGTCATCTAAATGTAAAAAAAAAATAAATAAATACATAATAATATACATAAAAATAGTAATATAAATAAGTACATTTGAAAGTTACAATGCACCTTTAAAAAAATCAAATAATTTTTTTTTCCCCCATCACAGATTTATTGTAAAAGTTGTTTTTTTTTTTTTTTCTTTTTGAGTGAAAAGTATATTGCAGTGTGCCATCTATGTCTAATATTCAGTGGTGGATGAAGTACTCAATTTTCCTACTTAAGTAAAAGTACTGTTACACGGGCAAAATCTACCCAAGTTAAAGTAAAAGTATCACATACAAAAATCTGCTTAAGTTGAAGTATTTAGGCCTTAGTTGAAAAATGTACTTTAAAAGTAAAAAGTAAAAGTATTTCCTACATATTTTGAGACGTTTAATGTACAACATTCTTGATTGGGATATCTATTTTTTATGCCTTAAAACTATGGCTAAAGGAGCCAAATTATAGTCCAATTTGTGTTTTTTTTTTTCAATTTGGTCCAAACATTACTAAAGTCAGATTATTTGTTCAGATGAAGCAACTGAATTAACAATTTAGTTTATTTAGCCCAGGGGTGCCCAACCCGTCGATCGCGATCGACTAGTGGATCTTTGAGGCAGTGGAAGTAGCTCCCAAAGCCCCGTCTGTTAATACGAACTTTAACCGCTAGATACAGGCGTGAAACTACAAGCGCGAACTACACGCGGCATCAACAAGCGCTATATGCGCGAACTACATGCGCGATCTACACGAGCAATCAACGAGCGCTACATGCGCGCACTACAAGCGTGAATAACAACCGCAATATACGAGCGCTAGTTTTATATGCGGCAGCAAGAACTCTCCACTGTCTGAGCGCACAGCAGCCGCACAGCGCGAGCCGACAACGCGGCGCCTGAACACACACGCTTATAAGAGGGGTGAGATAGAGGAGAGAGGAGGAGGAGAGAAAGAGAGAAGAGCAGGAGGAGGAGACAGGTAGTAGGCTACCGCAGAATCCTTACCTGCTCACGCTGTGTTGTTCAATCTACGCAGCAGCTTGCTGTTGTTGATGCGAGTCAAAAAGGAAAGCTTTCTCAAGCCCCTCCCCTCAGTGTTGCCATGGCAATCACCAATCACTCATAATACAGTAGTTTGAAGTGCTTACAGTGAGCTTGAACTTTTTTGTTGTAGCCACAATAATTTATTTTCAAAATAAATGTGTTACCTTTTAACAGGTTTATAACTTACATTTTAATAAATATGATTGCACTATTAAAAAAATGTAACTGTGTCTTAATAAGAACTAGTCTAAAAATCAATTTTTTCAACATTGCTAATAAATAAAATAATGTAAATCCAAAGGTAGATCTTCGGGCTGCGCTCAGACTAAAAGTAGCTCGCGAGCTGAAAAAGGTTGGGCACCCCTGATTTAGCCCATTTATTTTTGAAAAAAATGGGTAAAAATCGTCTAAAATGGATTATAATTAGGGCCATTGTCATCTTTTGAGACACTCTCAAACCTACTCTTATTTTTTAGTCCTTTTCAAAATTGTAGCAAAGTAGTAAGTACAGATACCTGCTTTCAAAAGTAGTGAAGTCAAAGTATCCAGAATAAAATATACTTTAGTAAAGTACAAATACTTTATAAAGTTACTTCTTAAGTACAGTGCTTTTACTTTTGTACTTAGTTACTTTTTACCACTGCTAATAATAGAGAGTCCACTAAAATCCAGAAATCATGTCTGTTGATGTCGTTAGCTTTTGCCTAGCTACAGTTAGCATGGTAGCTGTTCAAAGAATTTAGAAAAAATAGAGGTTTCAAATTACTGAGCAAAACATGACGGATGTAAAAAAAAAAATAATAATAATAAAATAAAATAAAAACCAAAAAACTTCTGCTTATATTTTAAGTTGACTGACGTATGGTACAAAACTTTTAAAACATAGCGTGTGTATTGGTTGTGAATTGTCACAAAGTATTACTGTATTACTGAATGTCAAGTATGTCTCTGCTATTTTTCAATTATTCAGAGTCCCAGATGAAACAATAATCTCAGGACCTGGTGGAGATGTTACCGCAGAATTTCCAGTCAAGTGAACATAAAGTAGACTTGTACAAAAGCGTAATGAGGTGGAAGAAGACACAAAGCTCTGAGGAGAAGCTGTCAGTCACTGTAAGCACCTCTCACTCCGTCTGTGTGTTACCTGAATGCTTTCTGCTCCTCTGCCTCTCCACCAGCCCAAAACAGCTCCAATACAGAGCTAACAGAAGTAACAATAGTCAATGACAAGTCTGGGGATTGGTGCTTTGTCATTTCAGTGCAAACAGTGGGTGAAACCTTTCATTCTGATCCATTGCTATCCAAGTATTAGTCCTAAAAGCATCAAAAACAACCTTGATTTATGAAGTCACATAGACACGATTAATTCAATTTATTCGTCTAGCCCAAAACCACAGCAGCATCTCAGAGTACTCCACATGATTGTTGATTTAGCAAACAAAATTGTATCTTTTCAAATAGAATGAATATATCATGTAGAACAGTGGTCGCCAACTTTTTTTTTTTTTTTCTTGAAAGGATCAGTACATTCACAATTTTCTTTTCCAAGGACCAATCAGGTTGGGTAATGCCAATAAAAACAGCAAAAATATATTCAACTGATCATTGTTCATATTTTTTTTGCAATTATTGCTTAAATTTTGTGTTTATTTGGTTAAGTGGCACAATATTTTCAAAGTAAAGCACAAGGGCGTAGCACAAGATGGCTCACGGACTGATTTTGGGGCCCGGGCCGGTGATTGAGGACCCCTGATGTATAAAATACAATGTATATTGTACTACTGTCTATTTTTCCCCATGAATTTTAACCTGGCCAGCCCGATGAATTCACAAACTCAAAATCTAGCTGACCCCCATCAGCCGATTGATTTGCAATCTGAACCACTGGTTCAACGACCCAATCATAATGTAGCAGTCCAAGTTGAGGATGAAGGGGGTAGACTCTAAGTCAGAGCTATTCAAAATTTTTTTTTTTCAGGGGTACTGACCTCAGAGCCAAAGATTTACAACAAATCACTATTTTTATTTGAAGTCACACAGACTTTTCCTAAGGCTTGATCCATTTTAATATTATCAAGTAACTTTTTGTGGGGGAAAAAAGCATATGTCAACTGAACAAGAAAAAAGAGTAGATATGACTAAACCAAAATCCAAACCATAAATAGGAACAAGACTATATTTTCTATTTTGGCAAAATGGGTCAGGTCAACTTAATTGATTGGAGGTCCTGCTTTGGCCCCCTTGCCTTAGTTTGAGTAGCCCTGCCCCTAGTCAAGCAAAACAAAAACTGCAGCTCTTGTGGATGTACATTATTTCTATTGATTCTGTTTTAGCAGAAATACAGAGTGTTTTCTTTAAAAGTAGGGCTGAGAGGAGAGAGGCTCTTTTGACACTTGTTGCTCTATTGGACACATGATTACAATTCATTGCTGTGATTGGCTAAGCACACTAAGGTAGATCAGCACACCCAATCAGCTCAAAGTATTCCATCAAACATCCCACATTTTCCATCTTTTTCACATGTTGCTAGTGAGATTAGCAGACAAATATCTCCAAATAAAAAGCTGTACATATTAGCTTCAATTATCTGTGAAATATGTTTTAAAACGGCCGATATTATATTAGAAAGCTTGGAAATGTCTATTTAAGTGTCTTTTATTCACAAAAGTGCAGCTTGTGCCATTGGGTAATTGAGTTGCGTCATCACATAAACAAGAGGTTTATGACGTTGCACTGTTGGCAGAATAGCAACTGAACAGAGCTGCTGTATGCACGTCTACTAATTTAATGTCTATGGTTCTGCATTTCCACTTAAAAGAGCAAATTAATATAATGAAATGAACTACAATAATAACTGACCTAAATGACTCTGACAGAGCTTATAGCCAACTTAACCTGCGTCGTTCCTGTTCCTGTGCATGAACTCCACAGATGCTTAATTAATATAATCATCCACATAAACACTTGTATATGTGTAACAGCAGTGGTTTTCTCTCTGAACAAGCTGCACAGTGCTTGAAGGGTTATTTAAGTATTGATCGGTGGCTCCATTTGGCTGTTGATGTCTGTTTCCCTGATGGTTGGTGAATGACAGCTATCTAAATCATAAGAGCCAGAGGGAATAATTACTGAAATGCCTCAAACAAGTGAGCCAGATTACAAATGGTCTAAGGGTCATGTTGGAGCAGTATAATCTTTCAATTTAATGCATTTTAAATAGAAATAATGGCTGTCAATAATACTGCTATAGCCTGATCCATCCATTTTATATACTTCAAGTTCCAGTAGAATTTATGTTATTGAGGGAAATATTGGCAGATTCTAACCTTTTGCACAGTGGTGTTAGGATATTTAACTGGACTAAAATAAGGTTTGTGCCAAAATAGAATTGGAATCCAAAATAGAAAATGGCTGTAGTAAAAGATGTGAGGTAAAACACATATTATGTATTTTTGTTATTTTTTATTTGATAGGGACAGTGCATATTAATGAACATCTGTAACGGTAACAGTGTAAATATGCCAGATTGTAGCAAATATGCTAATTTCCATCTGTAGTCCCTATAGGCAGATATACAAAAAAACAAGAGTACAATCAAAAGAGAGCTAAAAATGCTCACAGGCTTGGTTTTCCTTTCGACACAGTTTGAGTTGCAGTTTGAGTGTGGCCAGAGAGGCACATTGTCTTATTGTGTGAGGAAGACTGTTCCAATAATGTGTCCCTTTAACAGAGAGCACCATTTGTCCAAAAGTAGTGTGTCTGTGTAGAACCTAACAGTATCCTCGAGCTGTGGCCTCGGTGCCCATCCCACTCACTGTAAAAAAAAAGTTTCCCACATCAAGAACTAACTTATAGTAAGATCAAATCCGACACAATTTTTGCTCAGAGGTAGCAGGTTTGCTTGTTATGCCAATGTAAACCTTAGTCCTGAGGTATCCAGCGACATGAGTTTTTTGCACTCATATATGGCAAGTGAAGTCTCTTTTTGTGATGACAACGCTCAATGCTTCATCTTTATCACTGGATACATCATCAGGTCTCACACAAGAGGTGGGAAATCTGAAGTTTTAGCAGCTAGAAAAAAAAAAAAAAAAAAATCAAACAAACTTTCATTTTATTTCCCAGGGAACTCAAAAAAAGCTTATGGATTTGTCAGCACTGAATTGCATGACTTTGTTCCCGGTGGTCTTATGTGTATCTTAAATATGAAATGTACTGTTCATATAGATAACTTTTAAGAATGTATTGTTGTGTTAACAGAAGCAGACTGCTCTATAGTGTGATATGTATGATGTAAAGGATAAGAGTGTTATATGTGAGACATGGAATGTGTATTTTATGAGTAAGTGATTACTATGAACATTATATTATAGTATTGTTCCTCAGGACTGCAGATGGAAAGTAGCTGTGTAGCTATAATCTGGTGCAGATCATCTTTGTGTTATGAGCATTATGTCTCTGTACATTGTCCCTTCAAATAAAGACTAAACTAAACTAGAAGACAAGCGAACACCACTCACAGTGGAATGATCTCACACGTGGAAGACAACAAACACTATAATAAGCTCAGCTCAAAATTGTCACCCTGGTCCATCAAAAAAAACAACAACATGCTGGTCACATGCTGCGAGAGAAACGCAGTTTTTAAAAAAATGTTTTTGTTGGTGGACAAGCAAAACATATTCTTCAGGCAATGTCTGACATGAAATCACCGTCTGGTCCGGAAATCAGGAAAAAGTTTAGAAAGGCTAAAATGAGTCTGAATGAACAATGGACTTATAAACAGTGCAGAAGATCTCATAAAAAAGGTTTTCAATCATGTCTTAAGAAAAAAAAGTGTTTGTTATATCTATATATTCCTCTGTTCTATAACAAACAAACAAACAAACAAAAAAACAATTTCAAACAAATGATTTCATAATTAAAGTAAAACTTGTATTATGATGACACATTTTCTACAAATGTCTCTAATTTAATCTTTGATTGAGTATGTGTTCAAAGAAGCCAAACGTTTGTATACAAAAATAAATAAAACTAACGATAAAAAGGGTCAGACAGCTCATTACTGTACGTTTTCCATAGCATAAAAAAAAAAAAAAAAAAAAAAAAGACATTTCGAAACACTAGACTGACTTTCCTTGTGTGGTCTTCAGCCAAAGTGCCTTTAAAACGTTTCTGTGGACCAACATAGAAAAGACATTTGGTCAATTAATCATAGCTAAGCAGAACTGAGGGATTATGCACTTGACTGCATCTCATTTCAAGCTGCTGCTTCGGCCGCTGTGCTGCGAAGGACTCACACAAATGTTTCAGGAGTTTCCTTTAAGCTGCCACAAATGTTGTACGAACAGATTTATAACAGAGGGAAAACTGCAACATGACGACAAACGGTAAAGTCTACTGTTGTTAAGATATGATCATGAATTCTGCACTGAAGTATATATGAATGTTATAGATACAAATTTCAGATTATGTTGCAAAAGGCACTATAATCACAAGGCTCTGGCGATCGAGGAATAATTTCAACAAATTATGTTTAATTCATGTGGAGGAGTTCAAGTATCTTGAGGTGTTGTTCAGAGTGAGAGAAGGATGGAGCGTGAGATTTACAGGCAGATAGGTGTAGCATCAACAGTGATGAGGAGCTAAATTGAAAGGCAAAATCTCGGTTTCCTGGTTAACCAATATTCCACATGAGCTTTGGGTAATGATTGAAAGAACAAAATCGCAAATGCAGTCGGTCAAAATGACTTTTCTCTGCAGGGGGGCTCAGTTACACAAAAGGAACTTGGAGTAGAGCCGCGGCTCCTTGACGTCAAGAGGAGCCAGCTGAGGTGGCTCAGCATATGTTACGGATTCCTCCTGGACTAAGCCTCCCTGGAGAGGTGTTCTGGTGCCTCCAGGCAGGGGAAGACCCAGAACACCCTGGATTCATCAGGAATAGCTGAAGGAAGTAAAACTGAACTCAAAAGTACTTTTTAGTTTTTTTTTTAAGTTTTACCCCTATAAAATCAGAGCGACAGAACATGAAGTTACAGAAGCTAACTGTGCTAGCTCTGAAATAATCCACACTCTTTTCCAGAAGTTAGCTGTAACAGGAGCAATACTGGGAAAGTCAATAGTTCTGCCCTTAGTAAGTTTAAGAGGCGTAAGTTAATTAAGCAAGTGTTACACGTACTTTGTAACTTTTACTTAAAGGTGTACTGTGTAACGCTGGGAGTGCACTGGGAGTACACTGATTCACAAGACTTAGAAAGTGCCAGAAATCTCGGAGTGAGGAGTGAGGGTCTGGAAAGAAACAATCAGGAAGAACTACTTTTCCCAGAATGTAATAATGCAGCTTTCAGGTCATTATACAAGTGTTCTTACGGAAATCTATGTGAATCCGTGTGACTTTAGATAAATACAACCCACAGTGTGCTGGAGCTAATGTAAAATTCACTTTGGGAGAAACCCAAAGTGAACCTCCTCCAGCCTCACAATCAGTGTGCACAAGACTTTAGTTTTGTTTTTTTGTTGTTTTTTTGTTGTTTTTTTTTCTGGTGTGTTTGCACTCACCTTTTCCCCATGAAGATGATGTTGATATCTTCATAGTGACATTTCACCATAACAGACAAAGAAAGGTCAATTTTATGTTTTGTGACATTTCACAGTCTTGATATATTCATATGCAAGTACACAACAGTGGATTGGGAAAGAATATATATATATATATATATATATATATATTATATATATATATATATATATTATAATATATAATATATATATATATATTATATAATATATATATATGTATGTGTGTGTGCTTTTTTTTAAGCACATTCATCTCAGTTGCAGAACAATATCAGCTTGAACTATCCAGTCTAAAGCTTCAATAAATTGATTGTATATGTCACATAAATAGTGCTGTTTTCTAAGAGTTCAAAGACACAACTATACATCTACTGCTGCATCTGTAATAATAGTATTCTCTTATAGCTCTAAACTATTTCTGAGATCAGACAAGATCTGGCTTTTTCTATGTAATGTGAACTGCTGTTGATAAACTCTACAACTTGAACATTGCAAATCCATATCTTCTTGTCTGGCTCTTTACAAAACAAAACATTACTTACACATTCAGTCAATAGTTGTTTTGTAGAAATATATTTCATTTTCTCACATAATATTTAGCACACAAGCCGTCTTCAAAGCAGATGAAAAGCCTCGTAGCCCTTTTGCTGTTGATGCAAGAGTTACACGCAGACATTCATTAGCCGTGTGGATCTTAAAAGTGACTGGAAGGTGAGCCCATGCATTTTTAAACACTGCAGGTGAGAGGAGTAAGGAAGAGTACGCTGAATCAACCAAACCTTCAAAGTCATTTATAGGTGTTATTTAGTCTGCAAAAACTCAATCATTAGTTGTATTTTGTGACAGTTTTATGCAACATTACACATCAGTTAAAGCAAAACAGAATATATAATCATTTGTTCATATATAATTCAGAGCCTAATGTTTTAAAATTTCTATGCAACTTTTCAGTCAAATCACACAGGCAGACTCACAGGTCACAGGTTTGACTCCTACATGGTGCGGGCCCTTGTGGAGTGTGGGTTAGGGTTTTCTCTTGGGGCTCTTGTTTCACCACCCACATGCACAGGATCTCCTCCATGATAGTTCTGACCAAACCTAAAGTAAGACCAAGAGGACCTGAGGAGATGCCCCAGAGACTTTGAAGGATGGGTCAAATGCAGAAGACAAGTTCCCTAAAGGACAATAAAGTTCCCTTTACATTAACCTTAACGTAAAATCAATTTGACTTAAAAACTAAAGAAGATATCCAAGTCCCTTCTGCAAAGACCTTCATTATGCCAACACAGTTAGTTTCTATGTTTAAAATTTGTTTTACTCATTTTCTAAAGATTTTGCAGACGTAGTTATGTATAATTTGGCAATTTTTTTTTTTTTTTTTTTTTTTTACATAAAATGCTTTATATGTAAATGAAAACATGACAGGATGAGACAAATATATTATTGTTTTTCTTATATTAATGGAAGTAAACTAAAGCATAAGTTTTACATTGAATATTTTGAATGTACGAATATTTTAAATTAGAGTTAATAATGATTTACTGAGGTTTCAGGACCAGATCAAACCTTCGGATTCAAAATCAAGAGCAAGTGGTTTATCGCCTTGAGACATTCATCCTTGGTCAAAATACCTTAAAAAACATGAATTTTCTTGAACCATCTTCTATATACTTGTCATATAACAACAAACTGTCCAGACAGTGTTTTCCCATCTATTGTCAATCACAAGGAAGACCCAAGGTGCAATAAATTATAGCTGCTGCCAACTGACCATTAGCATGAGCGCGCAGCAGCGCTAAAACAGCCTTGGACAGCAAAGAAAACTAATGACTGTGCAGGGCCTCTTAATGTCGACCTTCAGAGAGAAAAGCTACAGGCGCCGGAGGAAGCAGATTCACGCTGATCATGCAACTTTTGGCCCTCGTCTTGGCTTTTGTAAGTACACAGGCTAATGGTGGACGCCTCACAGGTGAAGGAGGGAGGGATGGGCCTTATATGTGCAAGATCATGGGAAACAGGCAATGGAATATGTCTGAATATGTAGGCCTACTGTAAACAGACCAAGCCGTGTAATCTGTCTTTGTTCAGTAATTCAGGCTTCAAGTTCCATCTGACATGTTTCAGATTGAATGTTTGACTCTCAAAAAGTCTGTTCCAATCTGTTTCATTCAGATTTGTATTTGTAATGCCTTGATTTTTGTAAACGCTGCCCTGATGACACTTTGAAGCCTTATGGTGTGTTCAGACCGGACAACGTCTTTGCATGTTTGGTCCATTTCAATGTGAAGTCAATGTAAACCCGCATCCTAAACGTTCAAGTGTATTTTCTGCACGTATTGGCGTCTCGGGCGTCCGTTGATGAGCATTTCTGCATCTGAAAACACGGAATTTTGCGGATTGGAAGCTCAAACCTGCGAGGGAAGCAACTTCGCTCAAATCTGTGGCTGCCGCAGGGCCAGACATCAGAGACGCCTGTGACATGTGAAATGCTGTTGTTCTCGTCTCACATCAGGGGGAAAGGAGCACTGTTTAACAAAAGGTCACTTGTTTGTGTTGTTTTTTTTTTTTTTTTTTTTTTTTTTAAAGCTTGGTTGTTCATTGTTCTGAAAATCTGCGACACAGCAAAACAAACACGGTACATGATCTGGACTGACAATGCCTAATGTATCTATTAAAAATGCTTGTTGCCGTGTTTAAACCTGCTGTACGACGGGAGGAGCCGAGGAGGACAGAGACAGCAAAAGGACACAGCCTGGGAGTGGAGAATGTGATTGGTTAACCTATGTTTTATAAAGGCAGCAAGCCTCCAGCTCTCTCCCTTCCTCCTTGTCTCTCTCAAAGTGATCTATCTACGAGCAAAACAAAGCCTGCAAAAAAAGCGTCTTTTTGTCCCCCAACGCCTTGACACACATTGGGGCGTTTTGGACGCCTATGGGCTTTAGCTTCAAACATTTTCTGCGCCAAAATACACTTTTACATGCTGTAAAGTGTATTGCAGCAATCCTCCTACATAAATAGGATCATTCATCTCAATAGAAATGTCACAAGCTCTTTTAATAGGGTTTGTTCATTTGCTCTCACAGCAATTATTAGGTGAGCTAAAGTAATAGGCAGTATTTTGTTGGAATACAAACAGTTAATAAGCTTAGGCAAGCAAATAATCACCAGATTGAAGATTTGTGAAAATACCTTTTGGATTTGGGAGTTATTGGAAAAATCTGGTTCTTGCCCACCATCTGCCCTCATGACAGAATCACAGCAACACAAACTTAGATTCCAGAGTATGCAGTTGTTTAGTTTTTCTTTGCTGTTTTTGTGTGTTGCACAGGGTCATTCTGCTATGTTAAAATTTGTTTCTACATGGTATATACAACCTGAGGGAAAGACACTCCTTTATGTGCATTTAAGATGGCTTCTTACACACATTTTATCATTTGTGTGCAGGACCTCTTCTTTGACACAAAATCATTTACTTTAGAAATGGGTACGATAAGGGTTTGTATTGGGCTTAAGGTTAAATTAATTTTGTTCAGATTGGGTCTTTTGGAATAGTCTGCTATTCGAGTCATGGCATAACTTGTTTTGAGGATTTCTGCAGCATTAGCACATTACACCAGAATGGTTTAATTATTTCTCTCATACAATTTTCTCTACAGCTATTAGATGGATATCTAATGTAAATCCTGATGTAGGAACACAAGACTGAATTCTTCATGATTGCTTTTCTAAAACATATTTGTAAAAAAAAAAATAATAATAATAAAAAATAATAAATAAATAGAGATCAGTAACAATAGGTTTAAAGGTCTGTTTCTAATTGGATTTCAACTCAAGCATCACTATATATAGTCATTACTCATCAATTTCATGTACAATGTTTTGGAAGCTATGTGAATATAACATACTTATTGGACTTGTGCACAAAAGTCCTTTGTATTTTCTGTCTTTTTAATTGAAGGAACAAGCAGAAACACAGCATGAATCGAGTTGGACATTTGTTGCTGTGACGCAAACACTGCTTCCTTCCAAACCAGTCATTTAGAGACTTGATTGGCATCACACAGCAGCGGTTTATATTTGAGTCTGATTTCTGAGCAGTGACCACAGACGCTGCCCAGGCACTAATGAGAAGAAGTGAGTCAACTGCAGATACCGAAGTAAAGACTGTGCGAGAGAAAGCTATATTTATTTGAATTGGTTTGCTGGTGTAGTTGTTTCAGAATGCAAAAGCAGACTTGTCAAACTGTTCAGAAAGAGCAAGTCAACATTTAAAGATGATGCTTTTCTTACACAAGGACTTTTTTTCTGGCACATTTTCTTTGTCTGTACAAACATAGTTATTTAAACTGAAACCTTGTAATCCAAGTTTAAGTCAAAGCAATCCTTGTCCAGTTCGCTGAGCTGGACCAACACATACGTTTCAAGATGTCTTTTATTTACTGTGCAAACATATGAAACGTTTGCACAGTCTCATTTGTTTAAAATTGAGAATGAGAATAAGTTTGACCCTGCTACTTCAGAATCAGTATTTCATTCTGTAAGGAAAGTATTTCCATATTTGTCTGGTTTTGTCCTTGCTAATGAATAGTTGCATATCAGTCTAGCCCCTGTTTATCCTAACAATCAGACCATTAAACAATTTTGTTTTAATACATATTTTAAGTTGTTTCAGGGCATCCAGACAAATGATGCATGATGAATGTTGGTGCACATGAACACAACACGCTTGGATCTAGGGATGCACCAATCTATTTTTTTTTTTCTGTTCTGAAACCGATCGGGATACTTTAGCTCTAACCAGCTGGCAGTACCAGATATTTACCGATACTAGTGTAAGAACTGAAATAACTTTTTATTTATCACAGCAAGAAGGTCACAAGTTAGATTCCCGCACGGCAGAGTTTGCATGTTTCTCCCTGTGTCTGGGTGGTTTCTTCTGGGCACTCCGGTTTCCATACCAACTAATAACAAGCGTGTTAGGAACTTGTGATTTTTTTTTTTTTTGTATTTATTTTTTATATTTTATAAAATGCCCAATAATATGAGACGTTCTGAATCAACACAGGTCAATAAATTAGTCCTGGTATGTCAAAAAATATCACAACAATTATATCCACTGGAATTATATTATGGAGCCGATACCCAATCCATCAAAATTTCTTGGATCAGCACCAGTGTCCGATTCTGTATGAATCTGTGGATCCCTACTTGAACAAATAAACTTGACAAGTATAATTACTATTATGAGATGTAAGATATTTGCAATTATACTTGTCAGTAATTCTCAAAATCCCCTTAAAAATACTTTACAGCCAAAAGCTGAATAAGATGAAAATGACTTTTTAAATGTGAATGAAAGCAGTCATTCTGCTGTATGTTGTGGTGGTTGCAGTCAGCAGTACTGGTCTCAGATCAGATGATCCATGGCCCTAAGCAGCAGACAGTGTCAGAAGAGGCGGAGTATTGATTGGGAGACGACCTTGAAGCGCTGTAAGACAGACTCGGGCTCAGTGTGGCCCTCACCTCAGGTCAGAGGAAACACATCTCACACCATCAGCACTGCTTAAACAACAAAGAAAAATGAGACTTCATATGGCAGACAGACAGACAGACACCACAACCCAATCTAAATTTACCCAAGCTATATATATCCATCTATTTTGATTTTTCCAGCAACTAAGACAATCCACAACTGTTACCTTGCAACCACACTGTACATATGCTACGTTCATGTGGTCCTTGGAGAATCAGAAAAATGTTGTTTAAAGCTCGAACAACTGCTCGGAAACTCTGGACAAATGGAATGTCCTGACTCATCTGACATCACTGCAGTGTGGAGACATGGAGACTGATGAAAATAAATACAAAAAGCCTTTAACATTTGTTTTTGAACAAAATTGCATCAGATCTCACTGTTTGGTCTGTTAACCTCTGTTAAAAATGCTGTGTCATTAATTTATTATGGTTAACAAAAAAACCTGACTTTCTGAGGTAAAAAAACACACAAATGCAAACTAGGTCAGAACCTCGACCTCTCATCTCAGAAATACAAGCACCCAAGGACCACATGAATGCTAGCCTGATGCATCAACCGGTTTCATTTCACTTCATGGAAACCATCTGACATCGCATCATTGGGGTTTGTTCGCTTCACAGTAGACAGAATATATTTTCTTTAACCAATCACTGCTTTTTGTTCATTTTGTTGTTCAGGAAGAAAGCATAAGCATGTGTGCCAGTGATTGTCCCGTTTTATGTGGTAAAAGGTACAATATCATAAGTTAATTTTTGACACAAGGTCAAAGAAGAGAACATATACAAACTGATTCTCAATTCTGGTTGGTTCTGACCAACACACAACTGTACTTCCTGCTTTTTTGGGAACCATCTGCAGTCCTGCAATGCCAGACGTAGTAGCTGGAGTGAAATAAAATTGAGTGGAGGCTCTAGGTAGCACCGACCAGGCAACATGAAGCAGCATATGGGTCAAAATCCACATAAATGACACAGACAGTTTTACTATTTGTATTGTCTTGTAGCACTTTAATTTTGTTAAGTGTTTAGAGTCAGTTGTGTAAATTGTAATTGGTTTTGAGTTTTTTTCTTAACTCAAATTACTTACTGTATTTTCAGCCTTTCTTCATAATTTGTAACTTCTGTGAAATTATGATGAATATTTACCCCAAAAACTATTATTGCACAAGAAAAATGTGAAGATTTTCACTCCAACCCACCGTAAAGGCGTTGATTCTTGAGATGCAAAAAACAAAACAAAAGCTAAACTAAACCTTCCAATAGCTGTCCAAAAGTTGTTTATATTTGAATCTGTCCATATATTGTCTAAAAGAACCACCTTATATTTTCTTTTCCTCACCTCATGACCTGCTGTTTCTCTCTCTCACAGTTTGTCCAAGTCTAGTTTGGACACATCGCTGGCCTGACCTTGCCCGTCTCGCTACATACATCATTTCAAAGTTTTTGCATCCTTTTCCCTAAAGTTATTTTGTGAATATTTTGAGACAGGAGGTCGATGTAGCATTGTGGGAATAAATTAGGAAACATCTCACACTGTGCGGTACACATCATTAGACGGCCAGTGTGCTGTGGAAGCATCCTATATATGACAAAACAGGCTCACAGAGAAAAGGGAGAAATACCTGCTTTAGAAGTGTTTACAAGCTCTAGAGAGTGTTTTTGAAGACTCCAAAGATGTTCCTTTTAAACAAAACTACAGGTACAGAGATAATGCATTATCTTCTTTCAGATACAACATATATCATTAAATGCTTAGATGCTACTGCAAAATCCAGCTGGTAGAATTCTAAACCTTTGGTCTAAAGGGAAGGTTGTTTACTAGACCTACATAGTTCCCAGGTAGCCAGAGCAATAGCACACTTTACAATTGACGTCACACGCAAGTGCTGCTGGGAGCAAATATCGGACAAACAATCCAACATGCGTTTGTTTAGTTCGCGGCACTATTTTTTAACATTATAGTTTCAATTTTTAAGTACATACTTGCAGTAGATTGCTTGCATAGCTTTGTCTACAGTTCTGACAGTTTGGTTGGACATTCTGTTTTACCGCTGCTACTTCGAGAGCTCACAGTCTGTTATCGTTACTAGTTCTGGTTTGGTCAGCCTTGGGATCTAGAGCCTTTTTTGGAAATGCGATGAAAACTGTTCCCACTGGCAGCCGCTCGGATATCTCCAATCCGAGTTACGTAGTCCCCAACAGCAGTGTTTTGTGCCTCCTCGTTTCATCATTATTTGGTTGTTAATTGTGAAAATAGGCTACCTTCGTTTTCGAACACCTTACACATGCAACTACACCACGCTCGCGTTTGTTTGTCCGAAAATTGCACCCACAATGCTTAGAAACTGGAGAAAGTGCTATTGTGAATGCTAAAGGGGGCTTAACACAGTCTAGGTAGTTCAAGTCTCTGCTCACAACTAGGACCTATACCAAACCAGGAGGGCAGGACTACAGCCAGTCTCTCACAGAAATGCCAAGTCTGCTCTTTGTAGCGACCTTGGATTATTTTTTGGAAAGACCCTTGTGAATTTTGACGGTTGTAGATTGCGTTTTGCCCTCGTCCGGCACTTTGACGTCACGTAAGATGTGACTTTTTTTGCATTTTTCAAGTTTGATTCACAGAAATGTACATACCAATAACATAAATATATTTTTAACATATTTCAAATTTAAAGTATTTTTTCAATCATCAAATACTAATTGCTTGTCTTGTTTGTTTTCAAAGGCTTGGTCGCTTATTGCTCTCTAGAAATCTGGCAACTCTGGCCTCTTGCGTTCAACAGATTAAAAAGTCGGACGAGTCAAAGCATCTCGATCTTCTGTTGAGATGACAAATTTGAAAATCTTTATAAATTGGTCTCTTTTCACAAATGGGAGAAAATGCCTGATTTAATGAATGCTCTGTTCCAGAAAGCAAAAATAAAAAAACATTAAGAATAATGAAATACCTGTAGTTGCCGTCATGTTGCAGAATGCACTCCTTAACGTCACTGTCTTGAAGTGAAGATAGCATAATTTTATATCTGTTTAATGGCTTCAGGTTTGCTATCATGTCGTGTCTGTGTTTTATACAATGTGGACTATTTTGCACACTGTAAGGGCAAACTTGTGTCAGCCTCTGAAATTTGTGAACAGGATTATAAAGTCATCCTGATGAATGATTACTAGGAGAAAGTCTAAAAAGTATTAGTGCTATTACTTTTGTACTTTTAAAAATAGCCATAATGCAAGCTGCCAAAATACTGATATTGAGCCAAAGTAAAATCAAATTTTGTCTGCTTGTTTCTGGCAGGTCCAATGAACAGTCAAAAAACTGCTTGTGAGGATTGTATTTTACGTAATGCATGCAAATAACAATGCTGTTCCAGTAAATGAAGCGAGTTAGATTTGAGTATCAGCTACATTGTTAGCATAAGCACAGGTGATCCGTGTTTAGCAGGTTAATGTTAGCTGGGGTGGTGGCTGTGCTCCTGCCGCGAGTCCTGCCCTGAGGAGCTGAGAGCTGCACTACATCCTGGTCTCATTTGGACAGACAGAACCAGAGGCACCAGAGTGTAAGAGAGTGTGCCTGGGAAAGGGACAGCTCATTATAAACATACTGTAGTACATCATGTTCTGTGCAGCTGGAATACTCATGATTATTAAGAGTGAAAAGGTCATTGTAAAAAAACAGAAAGTCACAATAGCATTTTACCTCATAATATACAAATATGCTTAATTTGTATTCATTATTTACTATTGGTCTCATCAAAAACATGATTTATAGTTGTATTTTTCTCATGAGTCTTGTTAATGACATTATCTTCTCTGTTCCTTCTCTCAGCAAAAAAATAAATAAATAAATAAATAATCAAATAAATAAATAAATAAATAAAATAAAAATAATAATAATATAATAAAAATTCCCTGAGTCAAATTCTAAAGTGATCCAAGTATTCCATTTGATAGTTTTAAGTCGTCAAACATGTACTAAGTAAATTTGGAGTAAAGGTTTGATTATCTGTTTGTCACTACATGTTATTTATTATGGATGGGACTAGACAGAATGACAAGATGAGCCACAAGATTGGTCCACGAGATTTTGAAATAATTTGCATTTTTTGTTTCAATTCAGAATTTTATCAAGGCAAATTACAAAATTTAGATTTATTGTTTGTTATTGTTAGTTTAATATTTATTTAGTTCAGCTTTACCTTCCATTATGTCTATCACCTTGTATTCATATTTTTAAAATGTATGAGTTAAACCATTTGACTGAAATTGATCTGCTCCCCCTTGTGTGCTCAGGCTCCGCCCCCTTTCTCCTGCCTCTGTAGAGTTGCTGACAGGGACCAGACAGAGAAGGAGACACACTTTTGGACTTTTTACAAACTACAAATTGATGACATGGCCAAAATGTATCTTTGTTAGTCCATAATAACAATGGTTAAATGTGAAAACACCTAGCTGTTCCCCAATGTGCGTGCATATATTATAAGTGTATTTTTCACGTTAACTCTGTAATATTGGTCCTAATTTACAAAATAAAAACTGGGACTCAGAGTTTATACTGTTTTCTGTCAGAATAAGTCTGCTACAAGTATGTGTGTGAAGGAATGTTTTTTACTACAGCTGCTAAATATACAAAATATGACCATCATAAAAGCCTATGTATAAGGGCATATCTCGCAAGAACATGTGCCACATATGTGGCAGGTAGATCTTGCGAGATTCCTCCCATCCCTATTATTTATTGTATATGCCATTTACATGTCATTTTACAGCTAAAAAAATTTAGACCCTCCTTCTCAGCAAGGAAAAACTAAAAAAAAAGGAGAAACCTGGAGGAGAACCACACTAAAGAAGAGACCCACTCCCATAGACAGACAGGCTGTAGATGTAACTAAGACTAATGTGGATCAGACTGCAGATATAAACTATAAGTCTGTAAGCCAGAGTCCATTAGCAGAGGGAAATGACTCGTAAGCAGGACCAGGACAGGCTAATCCTGGAGAGGGAGGTGGGGCGGGTATCAGGAGGAGGGAGGGTTCTGGGATCGGACCGTCAGGAGTGAGAGGGGCCGGATCTAGGGCGTCATGAGGAGGGAGGGCAGCTTAGCTGTCATGTTATTCCTGTCTTATCTCCCAGATCTAATTGGTTCTCCATTTTTGATAAGTTTCCAGTCTCCTTGATAAAAATCCCAAAAGGAAATTACAATGCCTCCTGTATAGGAATGTCACTGGATAGGCTTGTTGAGAGAGCTAGCTGCCAAATAATCCATGAAGTCAGCTCTGATAAAATCCAAAGAAACAATGCCTATAGATGATGTTTAATGACAAAATGAGTTAAGTATGAATGTTGAGATGTATTAGTTAAAGTTTCTGAATAAAAGTAGGTATCCACAAGCATAGTTAGAGGATCATTTACACATAATTATTATGATGTGCTATTTAAAAGAATATAACAGCCAGATACTACATTTGCACACTTGGCAAAATACTCCATTCACAGTTGTTTTTTATTATTTTTTATTCAAGCAGAATTTACTCAAGCTAGTTGGAATGCCACTTTGCCAACCCAAAAAGTTATAAATAGTGTTTTCTTTTTCTAGTTCCACAGACATCCAGGTAATTATGAACATTTCTCAGGTGAGACTTGCAATGTGCATAGTATTAGTGCTAAGATGGTTTTATAATGAAGTCCAAACCTCCTGCCTAGCATTAAATACAGGCTGTAATAATATGTTTGTTTATTGATGACTGCTTGTGGCTCACTTTGCCCTTTGAATCATTGATGTGATCAATAGTGAGACGGTCTAGCAGTGTGCAGCTGAAATCCAAGTCCGGGGTGCAGGCTCGCGGACCACAGCCCAATGATTCATGTGCAATAATAGCTGGATGAGAGACTGCGAGGCGGATGACGAACAGCACATGATGCATTAGAAGTAGGATTTATTTTCAACAGGCAGACGGCTCGATAATACTGTTTATCTGTGACTGTGCGCGACTTCAGTGGGCTACCAGGATTGTTTTGGCGCTTGAAAGCAAAGGGTGGTATTTCAAGTAGTATTTTGTATTCAATCTACGGGATATACTCACGCTTTAGAGCTTTCCGCTGTTTGTAAGGCTGATGGCGTTCTATACTGCATTGGCATTCAAAGACACAGTTCTCCAGCTCTGTTCATTGCTACAATCTCAATCACTTGGCCACCCAGAGTTATATTAAATCAAATGTTCATTCGCAGACAAATGAATGGAGAGTCTGTTTACATTTTAAAGGATACATACTGTGTTATGCAAATTTTACTTTTTAAATTTTATTAAAAAACAGCTGGAGTTCTGTCTATTCTTTTCTTTTTGAGGTTCAGAAAGCACAGTTTGATTTCCTAGATTTGTGATGTCATTGGTAGTTCTCTGAGATTTTGGTACTATTTTTAAATTCATAAATTATCCAGACTATTTTTGCAGCATATCAGAGAATATCAGTTTGATAATTTTCATTGTCATTTTCTTTGCAATCAGTAGATGGACGTCTGTCTCATTTCCTGGTGTGGGAAACACAAGTCTGTCATATAAGGTGTCACATAAGGCAGAAAATCCATGGTTCCTAAGAGCATGTTTAAAACATAGGAACAATGCAATACTAATGTTTGATCTATAAAACATACAAATTACGTGCATTTAATTAATGATGTATGTGTGTATGTAGTCCTTGTCAGTAAACTAAGAAGTTTAGACACTCAACAATGTCTTAGCAAGACTTCACCTCTTCTAAATGTAGTTTGAACTGTGCTGTGTGTAAATAAAACTGGCTCCACCAGATTGTGGAGAGACCACCAACATGAGATAAAGACAGCCACTACAAGTCCAGAACATTTATGGGTGGAAGCACCGCACTGAACTAAAACAAACATGGTCGTGCCAACAAACCTTCAGATTATACTAGACTGGCAAAGATGCCAAAGGATTGAGAGCATGAGCACCAAACAATGCAGCTTGTTGGCGGTACCTTGGCAGAGCATATACACTCTCGCCTCACAGCAAGAAGGTTGCGAGTTCGACTCCCGCACGGCCCAGGCCTTTCTGTGTGGGGTACGCATGTTTCTCCCAGTGTCTGGGTGGTTTCCTCCAGTTTCCCCACCAACCAATAACATGTAGGTTAGGGAATGTTTGGTGTTGGTCGGAGGTTGAGGCAGGTGTTAAGGCAAATTGCTTCTAAGCTGCTCCAGGACTGCTTCGTCACTCTAGACATAGCAAAATATGTGAAGTAAGGGTTAACTTTGGACAACTGCTGTTGTATGTGTAACACCAGAGCCATGTTAAAAAATATAGTTGTGTTAAAAAGCTTTGATTTCACATAGACCAGGCAAAACAAAATATGAGTACACATTCTTTATTAGAGTGAGCGGATGCTGATGTTCTTTGCTGTGATGTGAGTCTCAGTGATCTGTCCATCTGATTCAGACTCTCTCCACCCCCAAGCCAGGAATCTGAACTCTGTCCTTGATACTTTCATCATGACTATTATGCAATCTTGACCCATGAGTAATGAAAACACTAATGTATATTTTCTCAGATTTCTAAGAATGTCTTCTGTATTGGCTCACTGACCATTGGAATTACTTCAGTCCCTCACTTTCTATCTCTTCTAATGTTACCTAACAGTTGGTGAATGATTGCCAATAGGTTATTTTGAACAGTTAAACAGCAGCAGCACGTTCGCTGGATCTGACTGGTCAATGGTCGGAGCAATTCCCTGTGCATCAGTGGTGTCAATATATCGGTCTCCTGTTTTAATTGAGTGAACTCGATGTTACAAAACAGGTCACAGATGCTTAGCAGAGGTGGTCAATGATGTGAGAGGAGGAATACATTAAACACTTGCATTTACTGACCGATTAAACAAGACAAAAATGAACTTTTTAGAATTGCATGAGTTATTTGGGAAACTGTTTCAGTAAGCTTAGCAGTCATTTTGATTTCTGACAGTAGTTAGTAAAACATAACTTTTGTTGTTGTTACCTTTTTGTGTGGAGATTTGAAACATTTACTTTCTTTACAAATACATGATATTTACAATGTATATTATCATTCAAAAATGTAAAACAGTCATCATGTCTAAATTGAATTTGTCAGTATATGCAGAAGTACAGAAAAGATGGGCTCTCTAAGAACTGGACTAACCTTTCAGACAGTATCTAAGATTTTGAATGACAGTATAGTTCACTTATGTCAGTGAGCCTGTTTCAGTTCAGGAAATTAGTTTGTCTTTTATGGTCAAATAGCCTCCTGTCTTTACAAACATCATGGAATGACGCAAATTAAGGGGGCACAGACAGAGCGAAACAACATGTGGATGTGAGAAATCCCCTAGACAAAACTTTTGAAATATATGTTTTTATTTATTTTCTTTGTGGACCACACAGTACGTTACAGTCACACATGTGCCATGTTCTTTTATGTTCATGCAGCGTTTCATTTGAAAGAACCCTGTCTGGTCCACCTGAGCAGGAGGTCCCAGTGCCATCTCTACAGTATAGCCAAGAGCACCAACCCGGGCAATATTTTTGTATGGCACAGTTTTTTTGTTGTTTTTTTTCCATATAATTCATTATATAGGCTGATTTTATACATTTGTGTCAAGGAGATTTTTATTATTATTACCATTACTCATGAAGAAATAGGTGCAATTTCCTACAGTCTGAAGTATTTTAGACCAGTGAATTCATTATTTGCATCTGTTCTACAACACATTGTAGCAGTTAAAAATGCAGACATAAGTTCATACGTAGTTGTAACTCAATGAATATGTGTCCTAAGGCCATCGCACACCAGGACACTCTGCGGGCGGCAAATTGGGCGCCTCCGTTAATTTCTATGAATGTACACACACCGGGCTGGCGGCGGCGCACGGTGGCGATTTACAACACTTGGTGATTCAGTGACCCCTGACGGCACCCTTAGTTTCTTCTTCCACAATTTAAATAAAAAGTACAGTAGTTAACGGTTTTTACCTGTCAGCACTATTTCGTTAACAATGATGAACGAGGAATGCCTTTCAATATTTAAGACAAAATTATCATATTACTCACCCATTACAAACACGGATTGTTAAAAAAAAAAAAAAAAACATGCAGTTTTGCGGCATTTGGTGAATGTTGACACTTGGGTCTGGCGCGTGGCAAGTGACGTGCTGCGGTGCGCCGTGATTTTGTGTGGGTTGGCCTTTATATGGCACACAATAGGTGGTAGAATTGTTTTCATTTATTATAGCTGCAATTTGGCACCCCTTCCACAGATGGTGCCATAGCAACTGCCTAGTTTGCCTATATCCAGCAAAAAATAAAACTTACCACCAAAAAATGTCGCTGAAACTTCAAATGTTGCATGTTTCAACTGAGAAATACATTGAAACTAGATTAATAAAAAACATAATACATAAATATTTTACTTATTTCCTTTCTTTCTTTTTTTTTTTACTGAAAATTTAATGAATCAATACACCTACCTCTTTTTTCTGATTAACTGTGCAGCCTTAAAAGGTGAACACTAACCACTGAGCCTCTGAGGTCTAATGGTTAAAGTTTGCTGATTTCCTACTCTTTTTTATTCCCTATAAATAAGTGTATCACAACATTCAAATCTATCAAACATACATCTTCATTGTATGTGTCTCTTCAGTCATGACTCACTGCTACAACATTATCAGCAGACACAGAGTTTATTCAAAAGGAAAATTGAATAAACCTGTCATATCTCCTATATTTCTCTCTCTATTGACCGACCAGGCTCACATCCTGTATAGATTGTTATAATAAATATCTTATTGCATGTCAGCTCCACCTTAGCTTAGGTTTTCATCGTTGGTTAAATAAATAATAAAGCATTGATTTCACAGTGACACGACCATTGGCCCGGCCCTAAAAGTGTCACTAGTATTCCACATTGGGATGACGGGATGGGGCTGTGCGCGGAGTGGTTGGAGTAATATTTATAGAGGGATTTTATGTGTCTTCATGGGTCAGAGGTTTTCACTTTTGGAGCAGATAGGACTCGCCACAGTGTCTGGCCCCTTCAGACCCTCACAGATCGACATTTTTAACCCTTAACCTCAATCTAAGAAATACGAAAGTGTGTAGATTTCAGGCTATTAAACATTGGAGTGTTATTTTATTTTTATTTTTTTACTGTCACTTGGCAAGAATTGTTCAAACAGAGATCAAAGAGAGACTTACTTTGCTCACAATCCATTTATGTTTACTATTTCATAAACAAAACAAACGAAAAAAAAAAAAAATAATAATAATAATAATAATAAGGGTTAGGGTTATAACAAAGTAAATTATACAGAAAAGCAATTTTTGTCTTTTTAGAAAGGCCTAAAATTGTCATCTGGAAAGCATATTTGAAGATCGTTCAATGCTCATCCAAAAGTCATTTTCAATCTGATGGAAGTGACCTGAGACTGATTATAAATATACTCAAGGGAGTCAATGGGGTGGTAAAGGGTAGTTTTGTCCTGGCCCCAGGGTTACGGATTTTGGTTAGTCAAGAGTGGTACCCTTTTCAGATTCATTTATATCATGGGGGCCAATATTTTGTGGGGGCCTATATGAGGCATCCTTGCCCTGGCCCCTAAATGTATCAATTTGGCCTGTTTAAACTAAGCTAAGTTTAGCCCTACCCCTAAAGGTAGGGCTGAACTCTACCTTCAACTGTGGATCATTCCTGGACAAATGAGGGATGACACCGACTTGTGCTACATTGTTGATTCAATATTATTAAGTAGTGTAGATACCTTTGACCATCATTGTTCTTAAGGCACACGTTCTGCAAAGCTTGCACCGCGAGTTCTTGACTCCAACACAGTGACCTGTCCCAGGCACAGAAAATGACAAAGATGGACTTTAAAAGTCTCAGTCTTGACCCTCAGCTTATGCTCAAACTACATTAGTAAACAGGGCTACAGCACATGCTTTACACAAGGCTTATTGGACTGGAGCATAGAAGGGTTTGAACATGGGTTTAGAGCCGACTCACCCGAGCCCACCAAACCTTTTAATTGCACTATCCGACCCGCCCAAACCTGCAGGTTAATCGCGAGCTATGAGTCAACCTGTGCATCCCTAATAGACACACAAAAATGGTGTTGAAATGTGCTTATCGTACACTAATAACATGCTGTATTATAGACATTTCTGTAAGGCTGTGTTGACCAATCGGGGACTATACTCTCCTGTGATGACCAAAAGATATAAGCTTGGGTTCAAAAAGACATGTGAGACGTTGTGCTCCCAGAAAAAAATAAAAAAAATAAATAAAAAGTAAAAAAAAAAATACACCAAAGCCACTCTCAAGCTGGACTCCATCATGTGAAAGGACTGTTCTACATATCAAGTTTCCAAAAAGTTATTTGCCCTCAGAATTCGAACATACTGTAGATGCAAAGTCACTGTTTGGTCAGAATGCACATTTCCAACATATTTTAATGATGTTTAAGCAATTAGAATTTTGAAATAATCTCTGGATTAACATTAGGCTAAGAACAAATGTGTGTGAAGTCACATTCCCAAGCTCTACACTGTGGGCACAAGTCATTTTAGATCAAGAAACCACTCCCGCATTCACACACTCAACACAAGGTTAATGAATCTTCTAGTCAAAACAATAACATTTCCGCGGAGACAATTCCAAATCCCAAATTTCCTAAGGCCTTTTAAATTTGAGCAACATATTTGTCTTGCGAATTACTTCACAACTTTTTCTGTAGCACGAAATGAAAGCAATATTTTGTGACGGGTGGAACTGCAATCTTTGCCTGGAGTTGCAGCGACGCTAGTGAATTTGTTGCGTTCAAGGGAGCAATTATTATAATGTCCTTTTTAGCGCTCAAGTCCCAGTCAGCGTCAGTCTGCACCAGTGTCATGAATGCTGCAACAAAGCTATGCAGAGCGGTAATAGGCCCCGGATCATTTTCAATATCTTTTTACACCCAGTTAGACACTTAAACAGACTTACTTCAAAGGCGTCGGCGAGGGGAACACAAGTCTCATTTTCTCGTGAGTTACCAGCCCGCCTGTCATTATGCTGAGTCAAGCGTATTTGATAAAACGTGATGTGACAAGCGGGGAGTTTTTTTTTTTTTTTTTTTTTTTTGCTTGGTGTGAGAGAGAATCAGCAGTCAGGAGGAGCAGACAGGAGCGCGAGCTAAAGTGCGGGGTGTAAATTGAGAGTGTCAGATGTGGTTCAGATGAGAGCTGTGGACACCTGTGTCACTCCGCATGTGGTAGTGAGACAGAAACACATGGTCTACGCAGACAACCGGGCGAGCTGAGAGGAGAGGAAATGATAAAGGAGATTCTTACAAGACTGTTTTATAAGAGTGTGGTGAGAAAAAAAAACTTTAAAATAATGAACTAATGTGTCATGCATGTATAGAAATGATTGTGGTCCAATTAGAGAGCATATCTGAACGGTGTGAAAAGCAGATGTCGGAACTGAATAGTTAATTCTGACTAAAGTGCAAGTCTGTTATATTTAACCCTTGTGTTCTCTTTGTTTTGTTTTTTTGTCAATAAAACAAAATTCTCCATTGCTATCAACATGAAACGTTCATGGGTGGTCCCAGATGTCTTTCTGTACAATCAATGCAAATTTTGAAAAAATATGCTAAACATTGCACCACCTAAAAAAACAAACAAACATATAGCAGCTGTTGTCTTCCCGGGTCATTTTGGGGCCAGGCGTGTGAATTTTTCCTCATCAGAAAAAAATACAGAAAAGTTCAAATGACCAGGAGAGGAACAAAGGTGTGTAGCCCTTATGAAGACAGGAAGGTTAATACAGATGATAAAGCTAAAATGACTGTTGTTTAAAGGCTTTTTTGTAATAAAGAAAGCAAATAGGTTTAGTCACTGATAAAAACACAAGATTGACAATAATGACTTTTTTTCATATTTTTTTTTTTTTTTTTTTCACAGCAAGTACAATCTTTTTCACTACCAAACTGTGTATATAGGGTTAAAATTTAATTATTTACTTATTAAATATAAATTGTCAAAACTTAAAAAAAAATTACAAAAAAAAAAAATGCAGATTTAGTCATATAATGCACCTCAAATTCAGGAAGTCTGCTTGTTTGTGTTATCAGCATTTTGGCATATATACAAACAACATACAAACATGATTCATTCGCAAAATCAGTGAAATGTGCCCCAAATCCATTGTCATGAACATAACATCTGTGAAGGTTCCATCTTTTGGCTTTTAAAATGTGCAGTAGATTTCTCCGTGCCGTTGTGATTGATTGTGTACAATTTTATGTTTTACACTTTAGCTTGTTTGTATTGATCGGAACTTTTAATACTGATGTCTGTTTGTGATGTATTAACCTAAAAAAAATAATATATATATACATATAAAATCATCAAAAATGCTTTCTGCCCAAACTGAAGTAATGTACCCAATTACATCTTAGCATTGTATCTTTTTTTTTTTTTTTTCAGTCCCAGGACCAATGGGAAAAGACAAATGAATCACACAAGTGGAGGAAGTAAAAGCCTGGTGGTAATAGGTGCACTTAATGTTGTTGCCACATGAGCGCTCACAAAGGTACTCACAGTTTGACCCATCTAACTCAGTCCTGATCTGATTAAGCCTTTCAGACTCAAACCCCTGTGTTTTCCTTCCAATCGAATCCATTTATACCAACAGAGCACCTGGTTACAGCACTAACACAGAACATGCAGTCTTGATTGAAAACTAAATCTTTGTTGAGTGAGTGCCTGCTGTATTGGTGGAGTAGTTTGTGTCATAGTCCTCTTTAAAAAAGGAATGAGGAGCCAATTACTGTAATGTTTATATGGCATTTTGCTCAAATTTAAAATACACATTTGCCAAACATTGGTGTACACAAGTATTGGAATTGTGGAAAAAAAAAGTGTACATTTAAGCCTGTTTAACTCATCTCTCAATCACAAACACTTTGGCACATCACTAATGAATGTTTTTTGTAGCATAACTTTTTAGGGTGCACTGATCCGACTTTTTCAGTACTTTGAAAACGTCAGAAATTGAATATGAAAACAAAAATAGCATGTGATTGTTATGGTTTTCGTAGCCACCGATTCCTTGAAAACACGTTTTGTGAATGAAATTCAAGATCAGCCTTAAGGGTGATCTATACTTCCCTGTAACTTACGTGCAGGCTCAGGCTGCAATTGGCTCCTCTGTCTATTGTTTTTTTTCCCCAGGGGTAGTGGTAGCCAATCAGAAAGCTTACAACCAATGCAGCACCGTGTTCGTGCTGCTCTCGTGCTCCTACACAAAAAAGTCACTTAGCGCCAAACGCACAGCTGATCGTTGATCTAGATGTGATTGGTTTAACTGACTAGACACACCTGGAACCTGATTAGCTCTGAAGAGAAACTCCAATGGCAAACTCTGCGAGGACCTGAGCACGTGACTGATCTGACTGAGATCTACGGGGAAGAGTAAATCACCCTTTAGACAGCAAATAGTCTCATTACAAACAATAAAGGCACATCCAAGATTTGGACTGAACCTAAAAGCACACATACTATTGATTCATACTGAACATACTGAACACATCACATTACTCAACCATCACAGAAACATGTACTGTATGTATACCATGCACATACAAATGTTTATGTATACCACATAATTTGTTCAATTTGCCTATGCAGTTTATGCATTTCATTTCCATGGTGAATGAAAAATATGTTCTAAAATGGATAAACTCTGAATCCTAACCAACTCCAACCAGACCTGCACCAGACCTACATTTAATCTTTTTTTAAACATGTTCTCATGGATTGTAAAATAGGGTGTTTCTCTCTATACTTGAGTGCCCATTTTGGCATATGACATACATTTTGGTTAAAGTGCGTTTGACAGGTTAGACTATATTCTTAGTAAAACGTCATGATTATGATCAAGATTTCACTAAACATTTAGTTTGTTTTTTACCCAATTTGGTTATTTTGGTGAGTTCATTATTGTCTTTTGTCCAGTAAACAAAACAAAACACAAGAGTGACAATGTGACAAACTATTTTAATTTAAAACACTTTAATTGTGTTAAATTATGTTAAGTATTTGTGTGAGACTGTGTTGGATTACCAGATACAACAAACAAACAAAAAATACTCCAGAAAACACATAAATTATAACATGCTAACTGTAAAAAAAAAAAAAAAACACTAAAATAAAGAGTATTGTTGTTGTTTTTTTTTGTTTGTTTTGTTTTTTGTGTACATTTTTGTTTAGCTTAATCTAGTCCAAGCAGTGTGGAGTAAAATGCTAGTTTAAGAAATATATAAAGTTTGATTCAAAACATTTTACAACAAAACTCATGGATTGTTGACCAATGAGAATCATTAATGGCACTACCGTAGATCAAAATCAAAGGCAGATAATTGTGACTTTTTTTTTTATTATTACAATTAATAACAGTATTAATTTGAACATAGCAAATCAGTCTCATTTCTTTGAGACTTTCTATAAAACAAACTTTAAGCGTATCTGTGCTGAGTAACAGTTGGTAAAACACCAGTGTTAACAAGATAATAAATATAAATGGTGACACAAGCAGATAATTAGGCCATTATCCTGTAACCCTGAGCTGGTGTGACAGAAGGTCTCCTCCTGAGGCTAAAGCAGCACTGTCTCATAACACACGGCGGCCATATTGAGAAGACATCACACCAGCCGGGCCCAGACCTGCGCTGAACCCTGCTCTGTGAGATCACTGTAATTACAAAGACCAAGTGAACTATGGTGATGTAATCTGACCACAACAGCAAAGGCAGAAATCATAGGACATTTAAACTGTTGTAATACAGGACTGACCAAGGTTAAAGAATGTTTTTAATTAGCGTATTGGATCTATTCAGGTGAAATTAGTTTGTAGTGTTCTGTTTAAAAAAAATACTGACATGGCTCCATACTTGCTTCTAAACGTTATGAAAAGTGCTTCTTTGGTTTCAACCCCTTATGAGGTGCTCATCATCTAATAAAAATCAACTCTCAATTTCCCTGACATGTTATAGATAACACATCATATTGAAACCCTCATATTTACAGTCAAGCCAACTATTCTGGGATGAATCAGAATCAGTGTTTACACTAAACTTAGAAATAATAATAATAAAAAAATCCTCAAAATTCTCCATAATTTAATACGACTTTTTACTGAGCTCCGCCTAAACTTTTAAGTTACCCAAAACATACCATTCTGGCCCAGGCTGTGACTCCAGCTGTACTGCTTCTTCTGTTTACCAAAGAAGAAGAATTTTAGGCAGAAATTACAACCTGATGTTCTTTTGTCCAGAGCTTCAAGCTCACTTAACTAGAGTCAGTCAGACGTCAGAGGCTAAAACTACACAGTTTCAGCTTCACAAAGAGTCTAACCAATTGTTTGTGCTCCAAAGGGTTCAGAAATTTTAATTTTGGATGAATTTGTCAGACGTTTTAACAAAAATGGCTCCCTTCCTAAAGGGGTTGCCAACTTTGGGGCAATATTCTCAGCTAAACATTTTCTTTAAAAATTTAACTTCCTTGGTATCAGTAGTCTCTGTATTTCTTGTTGTTATTTAGAGCAGTGGTTCCCAAAGTGGGGGTCGGGACCCCTCGGGGGGTCGCGAAGCAAAATCTGGGGTCGCAAGATGATTTCAAAATGCATTATTACAATTATGACTTGGCATTTAATTTGTTTTTTGGGGGAATTGGGGTTATATAAAGCAATACACTATATCAAAATAAACACAATTAAACCTATTTCAAACTGTTTTATAACTTAAAATTATTACAAAGTAGATATTTTTTTCCTGTGGGGGTCGCAAGTTGGTTGCACGGTTATTTTGGGGGTCCCGGGCTGAAAAGTTTGGGAACCCCTGATTTAGAGAATAAAATGGGGTATCATTGATAAAACATTGCGTGGAATCTTTACTGAAAGTGTATGTACGAACAAACAAAACACAAACATCCACAAACTTGAAAGATTTCTCTTTTCTCTCAACTCAAATCTCTTTCTGCCTCATCGCTGAAACCTCAGAGACACAATGTTGAGAAATGTGGGCTTATTTCTTTGTCAAGTTGTCTTTTTAATAAATTGCAAAATAACAGGAAAATGACAAATGCAAAATTTTGTACCTATACATATGCTTTGTATATGAGACCCCAGATTACATGACCAAATCATGCAAAAATCGTCCAAGGCATCTGAATACGTTTTCTTCACACTGAAGTTCTGCTCTGTGACGGGAAGCATTATTGCTTCTATAAAAGCGTGAATTGGTTGTTACTTTGAGCAGGTTCACCTCTTTACAGATCCGACAGATTTACAGACTGTCGCTCTATCACTCGTTTGTCTGTATGCAGATAAATGATATGGTAAGTGCTGTTGCCCATTGTTGTTGTTTCACATTGCTGTTCAAAGTATAAATGTAAATTGTCGAATGTATGTCTTCCTTACTCGTAGGTGCATTTTGCTTTCATTCTGTTAAATTGGCCGTAGGAATCTCTGTACATTCTACCTTTGATCGTGTTTGGCTGCCAGAATGCACATTTTCATACAGATAGTTCTATAGGAACAAAGCCTGTGAAGCAGATTGGTCTATTTAGTTTGAAACCACTTCAAAACAGCATCATTTTGTTTCCAGTCATGCTTTTCCCTTTGAGAGGAAGACTCCATAATCTAGAAGCACCGAGCTCGCCTCCCACCGAGCAGTCATCTCCATCAGCATGCAGGTCCTCGCCCCCGTCTCCTCCCGTCTGCTCCCCCACACACCCTCTCTCTCCGGGGGCAGCGCTCGTTAGGTTGGCTCCATACTCCAAACTGCACTCTGAATTTGTGGAACATGTGCCGGGCGTGCGGGAAAGGTGTTTGTTTGGCATGGGGACATTTAGCTTGCAGGCAGCGTCAGAGGAGCAGGCTCGGCTTTGTACAGATGTAGTCCCACTTGTACTGGCCCTTGTGAAAACAGTGGAGGCTTAAAGCTGTCAGAGGCTACAGGAAGTGGGACTGGTTCAAAGATGTTGGGTTTATTCTGTTGACTGTTTTAAAAGGGTCATATACTATGGAGGGTCATGTTTAATATACCATAGTATTGATAAAAGGTACTGTGTCATTAAAATGCCTTGATTGAATGCTGACAGTATTGAAAACAAAAAACGCTTTATCTGCTCATTTGTTTGAATGTGTCTCTGAAATTAATATGGTTTGACTAAAATGTGTACTACGATATCAGTGTATTCTAAGCATGTTTCTAAACCATTTTTGATTGTTTGATTTCTGTTCCACATGGGGACATTTTCTTTGGGTTTGCAAGCACATTTTTAAGATTACAAAAAAAATAAAAAATTGAGAAATTGTGTGGTATACGGACACGTTTCAGTATGAATGGGTTGCTGAGTTAGGTTTGGACAGTGACCAGTATGGGTAACAACACTGTGAGGTGGGGCAGACAAAAAAACAAAAAAACAATATGGGTATATTGACTTATACCTGAGCTAAAAGTGATCAACGGTACATACCTTTAAGACACAATTAAAAGAGTTTCAAAAAATAAGTTAACTTTATCAAAGAGGTGTTTTGTTGCAGTGAGTATTTAATATTTGAAAACATTGAATACAGAGGAACTATCTGTCAAACATCACTGTCTGCGCTACTACGCATGTCGTCTGCAAAAAGATATGTTGTCCATTTAGTTGGCTGGAGAAACTTCTTTGATAAAACAAAAGACAGGAGCTGGCAGTTTTAATCAGGTATGACTCGGTATGACAGACGTCTGGCTCTTGAAGCTTGAGACAGTGTTTTTCTTTGCATTTTTTCACTTACCTGAATGTAACATTTATGAGTCCAAAAGACAAAATTAATGAACAATTGTTCCTTTTTAGCAGCACAACTTTTGTTTTCACACAGTAATAAACCCTTGTAGTTAGCATACAAACGTGCTGGCTAGTGTTGCTGCTACAACTTCTGTCAATCAGCCTTGGCTCTTTCTGCTGTTCGGTTGAGCGCATCCCCCGAGTAAACTCCAAGCCATCAGTTTTTTTTTTTTTTTTTTTTTTTATAATTTAAATAGCACTGTTTTGGGAAATGAACTCGTCATCTCTTGGGACACAATCATTATAAGTTTCTAGCACAATTTGTATGGATGTCAACAGTGGATGATTGCCTTGGTGGTAAATTGACATGAGATTGTTGAACCAGGAAGTGGACAGTCATTGTTGAGCTCCATTGTAAACAACTTTACCCCCCCCCCCCCCCCCATGAAACCTAGAGAGATATTAAAGTATTACTTCACCCACCATCAGTAAATAGATTCAGTTGAATGCATACATTTATAGGCACTTACCTTTATGATAGAGTGCAGTTGTGTGTAGACTTTACCGGTTCACAGACGATCCCTGCTTCTGTCTCAGTGAGAGAAGAGCTTCAGCTGCATTAGATCTGCCCTTTACCTAACCTTCGCCTAAGCGCTGTGGGAACACTGGGATTTCAGCTGTACTCTCTGGAGGTCAAGGCTTTCCACCAAACACACAGCCTAAGTAAAGATATGGACCATTTGTGTTCCTACACAATGTGCTTTTAGTTATTATCAAGAGAATGTGGATGTTATGTTCACAGATAACTTCAGTTCACACTTACTACGAGAGGATAAGCACTTCATGTCTCACTCCTGCAATTTCAAATATTGATATTAAAACAAAAAAGATAGAAACTACTAAAAAGGAAGTAATAAGTAAGAGTAAATAAATATATATAAAAAAATGTCATTTAATGTATAATACAGTAAGAATGTAAACTATACAGTGTACAAAACTCAATGTCATGAAATGTAACCTGCACATCCAACCCTTTAACATTACAATCATGTATGTTGCATTGCAGTTTTCAGCCTTTTTTAATCCAAGACCAATAAAAAACAAACCAACAAAAAAGAATAGGCTTGATGGCGTTTAGGTTTGAAGTTTTGGAGTTTGTTGAGATAGGATTAGGATTCTGTTAATATTTATAAATAATTACACATTTTAACACCCACCATAGAAATGAACTGGGGCAGCAACGCGTATCATAGACACAAAAAGAAGAATTTGCGTAGTATCCATACGCATTTAGCTGAGACTGGACTCAAAATAAACAAGCCTGCACATTTGGGACCCACCAACAAACACTTTGGTCAATTGTAATGTCAGTTCTCAATTACTTGATCTTGGTAATGTTTGAATTCTTTTTGAAGACAAATGGCTACAGTAGATCCACTAAAATATACTAGACGAAGAAGGGTTAAATGCAGTCCTCTGAACAATATTTTCAAAATGTTTCAATCTGGTGGAAGTGACTTGAGATGTGTATTTATACTGAGTTTAGTCCTGCCCCTGAGGCGGGGCTCTGCTCTGAGCGTGTTAGACAGGTTTATAAGCTGGTCAGAGGGTAACAGAACATCATGTGGAGAAAACACAGGGTTTCACCAACATTTGGACATAGAGTCACAATAGTTTTATACAATGTAGTGTCACTTTTCACTCATATTCCCACTGAAGAGCATAAGCAGAAACTTTTCAATCTTGAAAAAAACTGCTTTTTGAACAACCGTCATTTCTGGACTATAAGCCGCAACATTTTTCACAAGCTTTGAACTTTGTGTCTTATACAATGGTTCAGCAAAATGATAGATTCTCTCACTTTACCTCAAGTTCACTTGAGGTAAAGTGAACTAAAAGTGGATTTATGTAGACTTATCTCAAACTGACACTATAACTAATGCGATCCTCAAGTCTAACATACAGTAAGCATCTAACTAATATGACTATTTTCACACAGACATTTTTTTGTTATGATGATGAACATGCACAGTATAATGTTAAAATAACATTATTAAAATATACATTGAATGTGGAGGTTTGTTCACTTCTCCAGCTCTGGCTTCAAGTGCTGACAGCTTGTGACAGGTTTTATGAAAAGTTAAACAAACCTAATTTGAGTTGAAGAGTAGAAGTGGGATTAACGTGTCCACGGCGGAGTTGTTCTAATAAAAACAAACAACTTCCTCTCGGCACTTTTGGGAGAAATCATGATCTAATGAGGGCCATGTTTGGGAGGCTGGAAATAGCTCAATGAATATTTTAAACCCTCTGGCTCCAGCTGCTGTTTACCGCCAACTAGTTTTGTTTCAGACCTAATACTATTATCACAGTGAGTTTGAGTGTTATTTTCTGCGATGGGGATGTACAAATCCAATTTTCTTCGTTTTCAAAAACATCTCGACTGTAGTACATTACAAAAGACAAAATGAAACTTTTTTGAGATGCCAATTGGGTTTTTAAAACAACAAAATCACGGCTCTAAAAGAAGAAGAAGGAATACAAAATATGAAGTGCAGTAGACGAAAGATTGAAGCAGCTTTAGTGATAATAATATTAGTTTTTGTAGCTTGAGAAACAGCAACATAGTCTGACTGAAATACACAACATTTTATTAACATATCATAAGCAGGTTTCAATTTCAATTACACAACACCTCATTACACCAGAGACACTATTTTCTTACCTCCTTTTGGACAGAAGTTTTGGTGGGCACATGTTTTGGGGGATTTAAGGGCTATGTTTAAGTCTGAAGTTAAGTTCAGACTTAGAAAAAGTTAAGTTTAAGATTGAGTCTTGGAGTTGATTAAGATTCGGATTTTCTTAATGGTCCTAAAACACATTTTTGCATCCATCATAAAAGAAACTCAAGCAGCAACGTGTACCATAGAAACGTTTTAAAAAAAAGGTGGTAAGAGTTGGTTTGGTCCTGTTTTTGGCTTGATTTAGCGGAAACAGTCAGAGTGCACTGAATCAGATTCTTATGCACATGTTCATAATGTTTTAGTATTCATGTTTACAGGTCTAAGGCTGGGAAGGAGTTTATCCTCACACTGCACAAGCATCACTATGTACTTCCATTTATTTCACAATAGTCATCCCTTTTCTACTGTTGCTGTTTTTGTACTTTGCATTCACAACATTGCAATTTCACTATAGTGGGGCACAAAAAGGTTGTCTTATATCCATGTTAAACATTTTGGTACTGGAAAATCACCTGCACTATCCTATATAAACAAGTTAAAGTTAAAGCCAAACTTTGGAATTGTTTTCCATTATAATACACCAGTCTAATCTTATACTGTGAGCTTTTATTGATAAAGAGGCAACATTTCTATAAAACAGACGCAGATAAACAATCACTCACTCTTTCTCTCATATATACACTAAGGGAAGTATAAAGTGACGGCTGCTTAGATTGTACATGTGTGTTTTTGGAGGAAGCCAAAGTACCCAGAATGCACGACAACATGAAGAGAACATGCAAACTCCACCCAGAGAGATTGTGAGATGTTGACTTGGCTCAACCCATATGTGAAACCCATGATCACTTTATTGGTAAGCCTCTACTCCTCTATCCTGCACCTCATGTTCATTTGGATTAACTAAAATATCGTTGTACCATTTAAAGAAAAAAAAAAAAAAGGCTATAAATTATCATAAACAAATTGATATTTTGGTATATCAGTTCTTATTTGTTACGTTTCCTCATCACTAATGTCAGTTTATGCAACACTTAATATATTAAACTATGTAAATGCAAAATGAAGATTTAAAAAGCCATACTTCTTTTTTCACCTGTTCCTGGATGTCACTCTCCGGTCATATGTGTATTGAGTTACCGTGTGCTAATCTTTGCAGGGCAGATCTGGGGATTATAGATCGAGGATTATAGATCTGGCCCTGCGTCGACAGGTAATCCCCCCTGTGTGTCTCGCTGCTCAGGTCAAGCGTGTGAGCGTCTGGGGCTAAACATGTCCGCTAGCTAGCCCCGGCCACGGAGAAGCAGGGGAATCTACGGGATAAGCTTCTGTGTCTTTACAAGCGCACTTTAAAGCCCGGCCTCCGCTGAGGACTACAGTAGTTCACTCCACTACAACATGAGGGGACAGCGCTTATCTGTCTTTGGTGTTCACCACAGGGAGTACAACAGGCTGAAGAGAACAAAGACGGGCTTCTGTGAGATGTATGGAAAGTGTAGTGTAAGTGGATTAACCTGATCTGAAGTGGTGACAAATCTCTTTATGTTGAGGGAAGCAGCAAGTGCTATGAGGTGCAGCCTGCCTCTACATGACCAACTATAGTTCATCTGGTTAGATTTTTGACAAAACAAAGACATATTTAAAATGGCATTGTACCAATCTCTTAAGGCAGAACTGCGCAACATTTATAGCATACGCATTTTTGTAGATGATGGTTCAATAAGAATTTTCAAGATGCCTCTTCCGCTGCTTTCCAGTGGAAAACTTGCTTTGCAAAAAGCCTAATAAACCTGATATTGATCTGAAGAAAAATGTTCTAGGAAATCATAGCTGTTTTAGTTTATTTATTTTTTTTTTTTATGAATGGTTTGTTTCATTCTTTGGCCTACTCTACTCAGGTCTACTCAGCCTACTTGGTCCACTAGTTCTGTTTCTCTGGGACCAGATAACCTATTATTTAGTAGTCTAATGTTGTGTCTGGATGTTCACTCTAGTTCCCTAACCAATCACTTTCAGAAACAAAGTGCACTACTTTCAGATGACTGTGGGTCTTGGATCCTACTTCAGCATCGAACGAACTGGATAATTTGTCTTTATCTCAAACTGAGTACCAGCTCACATTAGTACTTTATGGTTTTAGTAGTCTTTCATCATCTCAGCATTCCAGAACAATTTTTTACCTAACCACACATGATCCACATGAAGCATGATTTCAGGACCCTGCAAAGCAACATTTCTGAAACCAAGCCCCAGATTGCAAAGATTGCAAAACTTTAGTTTAGCCTCTGCAACTTTTTTTTTTTTTTCCCCATGATGACATCAGTGCCCCAGAGTCACGTCTCATCTGCAGAATGTACTGACCTTTATATGATGTTCACTGTGAAAAACTGTCGTCTCATTGCACCACAAACCACTACAATCTCCATTAAATCTGTTTTTGAAGCTTTGTCAAAATATTCCAGAGACATCAGAAGCACAAATCCACTTTCTGTGTCTCGTCTTTAGGCTTTAGATCATTGTTTTCATTCAGAATGTTTAAAAAATTCTCCACTAAATTTCTTTTTACATTCATCAATTTTTCGCTCATGCTTGGTGTCAAGTATTCTTCTAGTTTTGTGACTTTCTGTGTCAGAGTCACAGCACCACATTCTGGTCAGTTACAAACATTACGCTTACAAATCCTAAGACAGCTCCATGTTTATGTTTATTTTGTGTTGTTTCTTGATGCTGATGTTGTTTTTTCTGATTCTTTCAATAAAATAGATTCTCTTATGTCAATTCTAATAACCATTGATGCTCACTACTTATCCTGATGCATTATTTTGAGTGCACAAGGATACAGCCTTAGATCTTCTGATTGTAGACTGAGAGTTGGCAGAGCTTGGAATAATTTTCTTTCGACTTGTATTAATTTATTCGTGGCTTTAATGGGTTTAGTTTTATAAAGCAAAATATTTCCAAAACGTTCCATGGCTTGGGAATTTAAAATAAATTTTTTTATTATTATTATTTTTTATATTAAGTAAATATCTGGCACAGTGTCTTTAACAATGGATGCACCACAGACTCCAGGCAGAAGAAGTCCTTGCTCACAGTTCCAGTCCATATGCCGATGTCCTGCTGCTTTGGATAATCCCACGCACTGTATGTTTTCTGTGCATTTCCAGCTAATCCTCAGGGAATTCCACAAATCCAACATAAGAGCTTTACTCACAAGCGCTGTAAACATTTAATAACATGTAATCAATACCGGAGTTTATGAGGTCAATCGCTGGCCTTTTCCGACCTCTGACGCTGCTAAGCTTTGAGATATGCATTCTCAAGGCTGTCAACAAATGAAATAAATAACAATGGTGTGTGCAAATGAGGTCAGAAGCAGTGAATCATAATACTACAAACCAGAGGAAGAGAGCAAAGTGCATATTACTAGCACAACAAGGAGGTTGCAAGTTCAACTCCCTCACAAACCGGACGTTTCTGTGTGAAGTTTGTTTCCTCACGTCTGAGTGGATTTCTATCTCACAATCCAATCTCCCCCACATTCAAAACATGCACATTTGGGCACACCCCCCAGCGACAGTAGTCGTGACCAAGCCTAGCAAGAACACTTGGAAATGTGTCCCTGAGCACTGCACTCTGGTGCTCATTGCTACTGAGCAGATGCTCCAGAGGCATTAAGGATGGTTTGAATGCAGAAAACAAATGTACCTACAGGAACAATAAAGTTAACCTTAACTATTGACAATATTTTGTTCGCCCACTTTTCTAGGAAGTGCACTTCCTGTTTAGCTCTGTTAAGGTAGCCTAACATCAACTGAATTCCACAGACTAAATGCAGCTAAACAGGAAGTTAACTTCCTAAAAAAGTAGGTGGGACAAAATAGGGTCAATATAAACTAAAAAAAAAGAAAAAACAAACAAACAAACAAACAAGTAAATTTAATGCCTGACTTGAGACTAGACTGCAGCCTGTTCTGACAGATATAACACATTTTGAAACAGCGTGTCGTATGAACGCAGTTTCTATGTTTTGCATGTGTATTTTATGTGTTGCTGCCCAGTTCATTTCCTTAGTGGATGTAAGGACAGGTTGTTATTGATGAATACAAACCCTATCCTAATGCTAACCTTAACCAGTTTTGATGCTCAGACCAATTTGTTAACTTCAGACCTAAACCTAGTTGTTAACCCCAAATAAAACCTCCTATTACTAAATTGGGTGTCTTTACCACGTCAAAAAAACACAATAAAACAAATGTTTAAATGATGCAGATGCGTCTTCATCACACACAATTCATCATGACTTTTTATAGACATGCAAGGCAAGAGAACACATTAGACTGTACTCCACCACCAGTGCTGTGTGAATGCAGTTCTCTCATTGAAAACAGCTATATTCGGTTTGCTGCTCTTTCAGTGCAGCTTCTGTCTTTGGTCCTATCATGTGCGATACTCGATGCAGTAATGGATTACTTTTGAAGGAAAACATGCTGGGAGAAAGTTCATTTGATGGAAAGAATCTTTAGCACCTGTCACCAATGGCAGGTGTGGCGTCTTAGAGCCTCTCATACGTTCAAAGAAACAAAAAACCTGCAATAACGACTCTGGAGCGGGACCAGATGCAGAATTCTGTATCCGATTCTGGCTTCCTTAAAAATGTAAGCAATCAGAAATAATTCATTTTAAACTTCCTAGATCAGTCTACATATATTGTTTACTTATCTATTCTGAGCCTCTGGAATTTTCACCACAAAGTGTTTTAAGCTTTTTTCACAGCTGTTTGGAGCGAGGCGTGTCAGCATTCTAACAACAGTTAGCCACAATGCTAACAACAACAGACAAACATATCAGCGATGAGTGAACAAAGAAGACATTTTTAGTCAGGACATTGTGGATGAATTTCACTAAAACTAAAATATATACATGATATCTGTGCTAGAGGGTGGATAAATTTTAGGTTAAAAAAAAAAAAATCGAGTATAGTCTTCTTCTTAATATTTAAATTAAAACTGACTTCAAACCAGGGGTGACCAATATTTCCTCCCCTGAGAGCTAATTTTATGGTATACTAATCACAGAAAAAATCATTCAATTCAGTTTTATCATACAAAAAATCTTTAACACAGTAGGCAGTAGGTTAAATAGTGCATACATTGAATGTATTTGGCTTAAACAGTGGTGTATGTTGAATTTGTACTAACTAAAACAAACCAAGGCACCAGCATGAGAGAACCTGTGCATTGAAGCTTTGCCTGTTGGATTTAAAGTCAAATCAATAGAAACCGCCCATAACCGCCCTGCAGTGTCACGACGCTGCAGTGACTGTGGAAAGATCCCGACCCTGAGGAGGAAGAGGCAAAGGCTTTAGTTCTTATGCTGCCTGTATGTTACTTTTCTCTCTCTATTGTAGCTGAGCAGTAACAAAGGTAAAGTGTTGTGACAAAAGCTCCACTTCTGCCCTGACACTGAAAACTGTGAACTCACTATATAAAGTCAACTTTTGTCAGTGCGTGTTTGAGCTGTTTCATAATGCAATAACATCAGACTCAAAGACATCAAGAGTTCTTTATGATGAAGACTATTCCATTTATGGGCTAAAATAAGTTACACAAAACAAATGTGTTGGAAAAACGGTGTATTAAGCACAAAACTTATTATTATTATTATTATTATTATTATTATTATTATTATTATTATTGTTTGATTGCAGGGGTGCACACAGTCAATTTAGGATTTCAGTATTGATACACTACTGAGTGTGGTAAACGTTGGATTGTCACAACCTTTTTAGCCAAAACCAAACTTGAATTAAATGTATATTGTTGTCACTTAGATTGGTACACAAAAAAAAAAAATCAGCATTTTTGCTTTGAGCGAGCTTGTTTGGACACAAAATAGTCTAATATTTGGTCTGGGGGAGTTTTACTGATTTGTTTAGATGACTTTTACAGAAAGTTACACGGTGCATCTTTAAGACATGCATCCTAAGAAAATGCATGTATATTTTATTGTATTTGTATGAAAAATAAAAATAAATAAGTAAATAAATAAAAAATAATTTCATACATTTACATACTAGCAATTTCATAAATCCATAATCAAGAATACACTAACTCAAAAGACATTACATTTTGTATAAAGCTATAAACTATGTGTGTGATTTCTTACATGTGAAGTGCTGGAGTCTTCTTCTTTGGGAACAGACATTTTTGCAGTTACCAAACTGTCAATATGACGTCAATGCTCATAGACAAAAACAACAGAGCAAAGAGCTGTGGATTGCTGCAACTTCATTGCCCTATAAACTAGAGCGATAAAAAATAAATAAATAAAAATGGTGGAGAAGGCTCAAAATCAGGTGTAAAAAACAAACAAACCACAAAATAAAACATGCACATTAATGCCTTAGTTCTAAGCACTTTCTAAGTCTTGTGGGAGTCGTGCGAGTCGTGCGAGTCCTGCCTCGCACCGAACTCAGACTCTGTGTACGGCATTGCACAACTTTTTGGCCAAAAATAAACTTGAATAAATGCACATTTTTGTCATTTAAATTTGTTACACTAAATAATTAACAAAAATCAGCATTTTTACTTTGAGCGGGTTTGCATGGCTACAAAATAGTCTATTATTTGTCTTGAATGAGGGCCCAAACACGTCTGTTTCCGCAGAAAAACTGTTCCTTTAGCTGATGTTGTTTCTTATTATGGCATAAATGTATTAATTTCCATTCAGAAAGTCCCAAAGTATAGTTTTAATTTTCTATTGCTACCGAACTGTGTAGATGACTTTTCACCTCCAGAAAATTACACAACACCTTTAAGCAGACAGAGCACAGCAGTCTGATGTTGAGAGCTCTTTGGAACTATGTATATACTGTAGCATTATCTTCTTATATAAATTAAGAGCTGACTGGTAACAAAATTCATGCATACTACCACGTCTAACTCCCTCCCCTTCAAATCCGAGCTTCACAGAGTAATCAGCCAGCACTCCATCACTCTCAGGACAAACAGTGCAGCAGGAGGCACAAATACAGCCTCTGTGTGAGGGCAACATCTTAATCTGCTCCTCATTAGGCTGGAGAATGAGAGTCAAATCTGTATTCCAGACAGAGACATGGGGCGGGAGAAAGGAGAGACCCGCGGCTGTGTAGGGAGAAGCGGTGAAATTCCCAAATCCCATATGTGGGCACAAGTCGGTGAAGTTCTTTTTGGTATAATTGATACTTGAAAACTATGTATTGTTGGTCCATTAGGTAATCCTGCTGTTAAAGGAGTAAAGTGGATGATTATGAATAAACTCTATGCAACACATGACATTATGATAATCTGGATGGCATGATAATCTGTTCCCGTGTGGCATTATCTACCGCCTCTCCTCGGAATATGCCATGCAGCTTCTCTGGAACAGAAAGACTAATTTACCACATGTTGAGAATAAATTATCACAAAATCCCAAAAGGTTGATTCGAATGTGTATGCTTGATCTTTAAAGTAGAATTATGCAACGATGAGTCACATTCTGTTATGCTCAGTCAAAAAAGTGGTTTTCAAGTTTTTAGGAGTTGAGACATTTTTAATGGTAGAATTTGTTGTTTGAAATGGCAGATTTAATCATGGTGTGGTTGTCTGGACCTGTCCACATAGTAAACAACATGAACGTGTCACTTTAGCTTGTCTTTACAACTTTACAAAGACGTGAGAGTGTGTATCAGAGCGCTTGGTTTTAATTTTGAGGGCAGGTATTCCGAGTGCTGGGTCAACCAATCAAAGAAAACCTGGAGAGTCAACAGAAACAGCAACACACTAAACTGGATGTTATCGTAAATATGTATCGCCTGGATTTTTTTTTTAGCCTGAAAGCTTTTATTACATTCCTAATTGTTCAAAACCAAAGCAAGAGACCAATAAATAAATAAATAAATAAATCTATCAGCCATGTCCGCCTTTTTAAATGTTTTGAAATGGTTGAGAGGTGGGGGAGGGCAGCGGCCGTCAACTAAGCGATTGGCTGTCTGCATTTGAACAGAAAGTAGGAGGGGTTGGTTGGTCAGGCAAGGTATTTCATTGTACCAAACTACTTCCTGCTCTCTACAGACCTTTGACCCATTGTTAATCTCTATATTTATTCATGGTGGCTGTATTTACATATCTTTTTACAGGCATTATGGCAAAATTGGAGTTGACTACTCAAGTACAGCCAATCAGAGTGCTGTTTTGGAGGTGGGAGGAAACCAATCTCACAAGAAAGCGTACATACAGTATACCACAACATTCCAGAACATGTAAAATGTGTATGATTACCACAATTTCACAGCTTTTTGTGCGTATATTTCTATGGTAGTTATAAAGATGTATTATTTTGTATGAATATTAACAAAATCCTCATCCTAATCTTAACCTACCCCAAGACCCAGCCCTAAACGTATCCGATTTAGTAACATGATGCCTAAACTTACCCGTTACACCTAAAGAAAATGGCAACCAAACCTCAAGTCATTTTTACGCTTTTTCATATCATGCTATATCTAATATAACATGCAAAAAGGCTTGAAGTCGTGCTTATAATACGCTGTTTTTGTGTTGCGCTATGTACGCTTTCTTGTGAGACTGTGTTTTTGTGGAAAATATGCATGAGGAGGTCCTTCTTCAGGTTAAATAAAAGTCAATTTAGTAACAAAGATACATTATCAACACATGTTTTTATGTGTATTTTTGAATAAATTAACAAACAACCAAACAAATAAATAGGTTTAGAAAGTGAACATAATTTGTGCAATTAATATCCACATCCGTCTACCTTGACTCCCGCCGCACAGTTTGAGATGAACGTAATGCGGTGGATCAATCACAGCAGAGATCAATCCCAGAGCAGCACTGCAGTTTGAATGGAAGCCAAAGGTGCATTGCTCAAACAAACCAAAATAAAGACGGAAGTTTCATCGATTGCATACTTCAACCTATTTTGGAGAATTACAGACTTAATTGGCTTCAGTGCATTTGTGAGGAGAGAGCAAGAGAGAGAGAAACAACCGTGTCCCTCTTTCGAATTTCAGTGGTCGTGATTGACAGATTAATTAGCCAATCAGAGACACGCATCTTCTGCCGGGTGAAAACTAACATAGCTGCTATAAACTCTTTCACTCTGTCTGGAATTACAACATCATTTTGTTATGTGAGTGTAACTTATCCACTTGACATACTCAGATTCAGTCAAATACAACATTCACACATTAGTGTAGCTAAAAACTAAGTGTATTTGAAGGAAATACCAAAATTGTGCTGAAATTATGCAGACCAGTTTCGATTTTTTTTCCACCTCAATTTCCCAATTCAAATTTCAACATATTTACCAAACTCAGCCTGTGCCTTTTACAAACTTCACTAATGAGCAAGAAATCTCAATCCATTTTACTTTTTAATCAGAGGAGGAGTAGGTTTGAGCGGTTTTGGCACGTCCCGGATTCAGACATGTGAGAAACGTGTGAGTGTGTGTGTTTAAGCAGTGAATCATCGCTGTGTCTCCAATGCTAATCAGAGCTACATGCGCGAGAGGCGAATTTTAATGACTTTTAATGTGCGCTGCCTTACTTAATGAATGTTGCATATTTTAGACTAACCGTGATTGAGATATGTTTGTATAATTGTGTCATAACTGCACCAAAACAGTCTTCACCTTTTCAGAGTCGCAGGATCATTTTGGTTAGTCGATTTCTGCCAAAATGTGGTTAGTTATTCCTACAAATTACAAGTTTCCCTCTTTTAACACGTGCTGCCACATTTCAAGAAATTCACTAAAATCAAAACTGTGTTGCCAGTTCTAATTTTGGTATCCAAAAAAATAAGTCCACTTTGGTTGAATAAATTGTCTTTATGCAGAAGAAATGTATTGGGTAGTAACACTTTAAAGTACCGCCCGCTAGTTAATAGGTAACTACGGGGGTACTTACTGGTACTTCTGGTGTTAGTACCAGTGGTAGTTACTGGTAACTACAGTGGTACTTGTAGTGGTACTTAGAGTCACAAGTACTGGTAACTAAAGTGACAGTTACCAGTATATTTAGTATTAACTACAGTGGTAGTTCACTGTCAGTTACTATAGTAATTGATAGCTAACTAACACTGACAGCGGGTCGTATTTTAAAGTGGACAAGGTGGTACTTCACTGTCAGTTACTATAGTAATTGATAGCTAACTAACACTGACAGCGGGTTGTATTTTAAAGTGGACAAGGTGGTACTTCACTGTCAGTTACTATAGTAAACTCACTCCCTCAGGTATAGGAACCCACAAACAAACTGGGCCAAGGGGAGCGTTCCCTTTAGCTCAATGCGTTTGTCAGGTTGACCGGCGCGTGGGAGACCCGGGTTCGACTCCCGCTCAGGACATGTGTAAGACCATACCCGTTACACTATCAATTACTGTAGTAACTGACAGTGAAGTACCACCTTGTCCACTTTAAAGTATGACCGCTGTCAGTGCTAGTTAGCTATCAATTACTGTAGTAACTGACAGTGAAGTACCACCTTGTCCACTTTAAAATACGACCCGCTGTCAGTGTTAGTTAGCTATCAATTACTATAGTAACTGACAGTGAAGTACCACCTTGTCCACTTTAAAGTACGACCCGCTGTCAGTGTTAGTTAGCTATCAATTACTATAGTAACTGACAGTGAAGTACCACCTTGTCCACTTTAAAGTACGACCCGCTGTCAGTGATAGTTAGCTATCAATTACTATAGTAACTGACAGTGAAGTACCACCTTGTCCACTTTAAAATACGACCCGCTGTCAGTGATAGTTAGCTATCAATTACTATAGTTACTGACAGTGAAGTACCACCTTGTCCACTTTAAAGTACGACCCGCTGTCAGTGTTAATTAACAGTTAATTAATGCAGTAACTACCAGTGAAGTACCACTGTATTAAACTGTACAAGAAGACCAGCTGTCAGTGTTTTTTTTTTTTTGGAACTACTTCCAACTTTTACTGTAATTTAGCTAGTGCTCAATACATTATTTACTAGTAACTATTGTTTAAAGCTCAACCAGCTGTAGTATGCAAATATTTTTTGGGGTTTATTGATAAACATTTTGTAAATTGTTAATGTGTTTCATATCTATTGTGGCTGTGAGCATAATAAAGAGGTGTCTCTTTGTATTAGATTGCCCAGTGTTTGATTTTTATCATAATCTGTATTATACACAATATTTGCAGTAATAAACTTGTTTCATAACAGTCTTTACCTTTGTTTGTGTAGCATCACAAATAGAACCACCAAGTACACAATTAAGTATCACTAGAGGTACCCGTATAAGTACCACTAATTAGTACAAATGATGCCACCATAATCCCTAATTATCATTCCACAAAAGTACCAGTAACTATCACTATAATTAATACTTAACTAGCCGGTAACTGTCACTTTAGTGACCAGTACTTGTGACTGTAAGTACCACTACAAGTACCACTGTAGTTACTAGTAAGTACCACTGGTACTAACACCAGAAGTACCAGTAAGTACCCCCGTAGTTACCTATTAACTAGTGGGCGCTATTTTAGTAACTGTCAATTAAGTACTAGTAACTACCACTGTAGTTAATACTAAATATACTGGTAACTGTCACTTTAGTTACCAGTACTTGTGACTCTAAGTACCACTACAAGTACCACTGTAGTTACCAGTAACTACCACTGGTACTAACACCAGAAGTACCAGTAAGTACCAGTAAGTACCCCCGTAGTTACCTATTAACTAGCGGGCGGTACTTTAAAGTGTTACCATGTATTGTTCACAATATTCAGCTCTTATGGAAACATGCTGTTAGTCACTTTTTAAAACCTCAAAGGCTCAAACTTGCATTTCTGTAACTTGCACTAGCCAGAAAAAGTGAATTACAATTGTACTACAAGAGTTTATCACTGTTAAGCTGCTAAATCAACATTTGTGAATTAAATTTGTCTTCACGACTCATACGTTACATTCAGGTGAGTGAAAAAAAAAACGCAGAGAAAAGCACCATCTCAAGCTTCAGTAGCCAGACGTCTGTCAGACTGGTTGTTTTTTATCAAAGAAGTTTCTCCAGCCAAGACAGACAGTGTATCTTTCTGTAGGTGACATGCGCAGTCAATCGTTTCTGATTGGCTAATTAATCTGTCAATTACGACCAAAAATCCTTTGCCTCATTGTTTTTAAGGCTTAACTGTAACAATTTTGTACAGTTTGACTTTTATTCAAAGTTTAAGTTAATTTTATCCAAACGAAATTCAATGTTGTTGTTTTTTTTAGCTTTGCTGTCCCAAATAAATGTAACTGGTGTGAGGAGAGCACGCTGGTGTGTGAAGAAGACTAACTTTTTTGTTGTTTTTCTTTCAAGTTAGGTTAATAATAAAAAAAAAAACAAAAAAAACAAAGAATATTGCAGCAATTTGTGAAAAAATTAGGCCACTGGTTAGTCCTCTCCATTTCACTTTGTTTTGTAAAAATAATTTATTGACCAGAATGCAACCAAAAAGAATACATGTTCATATCACCTTGACAACGGTTTTGAGAAAATTAGTCAGATTTAAAACCTAAACATGTTTGCAGTGTAAAATCAGGTACCTCACCTTTAACAGGGGAATGGTAAGGGGAGAAAGGATCTAAAGGTGATTGATCTGGAGTTCCTCACAATGAAAGTTTTGAATTACACAGACGACATTTCCTTTGATTTGGTGCACTTATGAGGTGTATCGGCAAGTTTGAGATGTGCTGCTGAACTGAACTAAATCAACTATATTAATAATCATCATTCATTGCACAGGTTTTAACTTCCACGTCAGAATAAACCTCAGCTGGATGCAAATTTGCCGCACAAATTGAATGGACGCCTTAAGACACAGGTTTGCATTGATTTAACATGTAAACCTGATGCCTGGATAACAAAATTCTGTCTATCTGAACATAGTAAGTAAATCATGTATTCAATCTTGGACAGACACCCCTGCTCAGGTTTAGAATTTATAAAGTTGTTCTTAATATATTTTAGAAATATCAATAACTGTATGCAAGCCTATGTTTTGTTGCCATAATGGGATATTCAAGGCACTTTAAGGATCAGGAAGAAGCCAGTTTGTCCCAGGACACACACATCTCTTGTATGCAAATCTCTGTGGCGTTTGGGAGAAGCAGATCTATTATCTCTCCTGGGGGCGTGTGTTGTCTTGAGCTTGGTGTCCTCTGGAGCTCTGACGCCCCCAGTGTCTGAGGTCTCCCCCAGCTCCATCCATCTCCTGTGGGTGTGAAGGTTAAGGAGCAGCCCCCTGACCACCACGTCTCATTGATCCTGCAGCGAGCACCACTCCCCTCAGCTGTGCACCACCTGTCAGGCTCTGTGTGGGAAACTGCAAGTCACAGTTAGTTCTGAAACTGTACAAACGGCGCAGTGGCAAAGTGGCAATATAGCACTCTCGCCTGATAAGGTTGTGGGTTTGACTCCCGCACAAGAGATATTAGGATTGTCAAAAGTATCAGCAATTCAGATTATTCTCTAAATAAGGATGTTTTCACACCTTTTTTACATAAATGTTACAACATGTAAAATAGCTCATTTGAAGCCACCTGACAACATTTTCTTTGGGTTTATCAAGCAAGTTTATGCTTCAAGTTACTTAAATGTGTACGTTTAGGGCTGGGACTTATTTTTGTTTTGGCTTTTTGTAACATATTGACAAAAAAAGGCAAAAAAAACACCTGCTCATCCTACGTTTTTACATTTTGTTGTAAATCCATGTTTCCTTCGGATGCTGGGCTGAATGTATGATCCAATAGAGCGTTGCACTCGTTATACAGAAAGATCCGCTGCTCATAGACGCAAAGAGTGGAAATAAGTCAAAAAAGCACTGTTGTCAGCTAACTTCAGGAGTTTATCACTGTGCAAAAACAAAAGCTATACTGCTATCAACATTTGTGAATGAAATTTGACCCTACAACCCTTAGAAGTTACATTCAGGTGAGTGAAAAAACTGCAAGAAAAACATTCTCAAACTTCAGGAATCAGACATCTGTCAGACCGGTTCAGACCTGCTCTTGTCCCGTTTCGTTGTTTTATTCAAAGAAGTTTCCCCAGCTAAGCAGATGCTTTTTCTGCATGGAGCATGCACAGTAGAGTGGAAAGTAACATCGACCGAAGGGTCCAACCTCCCTCTACTGAATTAGCGTGTTCCTGTTCTGCCGGAAGAGCATCTTTCCATCTGCACTACAACTCTATCTGGGAAAATGACTCTCATATTGTTTATAAATGTAGTTTAGCTTTTGGCTTTAAAGGTGACCAATTATGCAAAATGTACTTTTTCAACCATGTCATTGTTAAAAAATCGTGATTGATTCATGCTTATTTGAGTAATCTTTATTTTCATGTGGACGAGCTGCCATAGATGATGATGATGATGATGATTATGATAGAATAGTCACTCAAATTTGACATTAAAAACTACACTTTTTTTTAACATGCCTGCACTAATCCCTGTTTGGTCTTTACTTTCCCTTTAAACTCTTGGATCTTTTTAAACTCCGATTCAAAACTTGCAATGTTGTTTTTTTCGAAAAGCCAGCAACGGATGTGTCTCATAGCACTTGAGAATGTTATGACTTTAGAATAAGTAAATACACAACTTGAATCAAAAACCACACAAGTCACAGTGTTGTATCCCTGCTTTCACTCTGCTCCAATGCCACTCTTAAACATTATTCACCCACAGACAAGATGAGAGGTCATTTGGGTTTCCTCTTTCACAACCAAATCACATCCACATCTTCCCTAACACATGGATTTCCTGCTGCTCTCTCCTATTGAAACACACCAAGTCGACCACAACAAAAAATATGAAAGCTGAATCCTCTGTAGCCCTCACAAAGACGTTATATATTCATTTCTTTTCTTTTTTTTTCGCCTCCCTTTCTCCCTGAAGAGTGTGTCGGATCGCAGCCCTGGTCGCCGCTGCTGTTTGTCCATGTGTAACCAATGCATTTAGTCTCCAAAACAGGAGCGTGGAGAGCCTGAGGAGGCAGCTGGCACGGCATGAAGAGAGCGCGTGTGTGCGTGTGGTGTCTGGGGACGTGGACATGTGACCCGCCCTGGAGTTACTATGACGACGACGGATGTAAAGATCAACGCCAATTAATGTACGGGCTAAAAATAAGTAAGCAATGCCTTTTAAATTACATGGGTATGAAAGAGTAGGGAAGTCAGTTTGTGGAGAAAACGTGAAGGTCATGTTTCCGTATATACAACAAATACCTCCTGTTTTTCAGAATTAAGTACAAGAGGATGTGTGGTCTTTGTTCCTTATGAATGTATGTCAGAATTTAAGGCAAAGTTTCAAACTGTTCTGCACTAGTGTTGTAGTTGTTTAGTCAGATGATCAGTTGATGGTATTTTTTCCAGTATATTTTTTAACTTTGGGGGTCACAAAATGATTTCTTGGAGTTTCATTGTGAAAGATTAAGTGATATCTTAGGGATTGACATCTTTCAAATGCGGTGTTAGATGTAGATTTATTAGGTAGCCTACCAAATGAAGATATAGGCTTATATCTTCAATTAAAAAAAAAAAAATAAATAAAAATAATCATAATCATACAGAAGCATTTGCAAATGGGTGCTGTGAATGCCTAATTTTGGGGGTTGAGAACCTCTGTTTTAGTTCAGTGTTATTACCTCAGTAAATGTGTTGTTTCTTTTAGAGTATTTACATTTTTATTTACACAAATAAATTAGGTAATCGCTATTCCATCCAAAAATATCTTTGTTGAATCATTGCCCTAACATAAAAAAAAAAAAAAAAAAACGAAAAAAAAAAAAACAACAACAACAAAAAAAAAAAAAAAACAAACAAAAAAAAAAAACAACGAAAAACTTGCATGCATCTTAGAAACACTGGTTCCTCCTCCGGCAATTGCATTAAAGCACTGATTCTCAACCTTTTTTCTGCTAAACACAAAATGTACTCTAACTGGACTGTGATAATGTAGTTTTTGGTTGTTTGTTTGGTTATACATAATTCAAAGACATAAGCCTAGATAAGTCAGAAAAAAATGAATTGACATGTCATTCCATTTGAAAGACCTTGCCAAACACATCAATTTAAACTTTCCACTCTATTTGCCAGGTTGAGCACCATAGAATTAAAATAACAGTGAGGTGCAAATTAATTTATCTGTTTGTTTTTTTTAATTAGAAAATTATTGTAAAATGATACAGACAAGTGGGTGGGGATAGGCGATAGGTGGTAGGCAGAGGACATCATCAGCTGGAGGAATGCAAGATTACACAAACATGCATGAATCATTTTCAATAATACTTTGAGTAAACTAATGATGAGAGAAGACAGTTAGAACAAGGTTAAAAACTTCACAAGTTTTTATATTCAATTTGAACTTAAAAGTAGAAACAGCTTTCAAAATAAAGGTTTCATTTTAAATAGTCAAAAATAACTGAAAACCACAAAGATTCAGTTCCACACTTGAATATTCCAGTTAAAGCAATGACATTTCAGGAGCAGGTAGTGGACCTTTCACCACAAAAGTCACATTTAAACTCTTCTATTCTCTCTGTAGGTCTATTTCTATGAATGTCTCTTCTCTCCACTCAATCATTTTTCGAGAAGCCTGTGAGACTTCAGCTCACCTCAAATGCCTCATAACTCACATTGATTTCTGCATTACAGGATAATACCAAATATATGGCGTCTCTCTTATTAGATTTAATCACATTGCCATCACAAATAATTTACTTGCCCGAGTATTTACGAACATAATTTCATTCCCTCTAACAGCTTTAGCTTATTGTCATGGCCCTCCGTTCAATAAGCACAAACCAGATTAAGATTGATCGCTTGGGGAAAAATATCACTTTTATAAAGAATTATTCACTATATTTTGAGGTGTCTGTGGCTTTGTTGAGCGGGTTATAGTTAGATTAGAAGTAAGACAGGAAGGATGAGCAAATGAACCACCATGTAGTGTAATACATATTATTTTGTGTTTATGTAAATAAGTCACAAATACTGCATTGACCTCAGTTAATATTACACAAATTGAAAATATGAACCAGTTTGTTAATATTACAGAGGAATTATTGGTCAACATCACTTTCCGCTCTACTGCACATGCTCCATGCAGGAAGTTACGCTCTCCATTTGGTTAGCTGGGGAAACTTCTTTGACCAAAACAACAGAACAAGACGAGAGCAGCTGTATCAATCAGGCCTGAGACAGTATGACAGACGTCTGACTCCTGAAGCTTGAGGCAGTGTTTTTCTGACCATTTTTTCAGTCACCTGAATGTCGTAGGGTCAAAATTTCACTCACAAATGTTGAATTAGCAGCATAACTTTTGTTTTTGCACAGTGATAAACTCTTCGTTAGCTGACAACAGTCTTAGCTCGAGGTGTTTCTCCAGGTTGGTTAATAAGCGGCAGCTGATTCTGCATATCGAGTGTGCGCAGCGCACATTGCCCACTAGTCCTGCAAGAAGGGCGGGGGAGGGGACATGGACATGGACATGTTTTTTTTTGTTTTTTTGAGGTAGGGGAAACTGGAGCCCCAAGAGAAAACCTATGCAGACACAGGGAAAACACGCAAACTCCACGTAGAAAGACCACTGCTTAACTGAGAGTCAATCCCAGGACCTTCTCTCAATAAGGGTGCTTATTTATCCAACCCAATGAAACCCAAATCTGTTGTCTGTCTAGCCCCGTGGTAGAGACACCAGCTTTACTGCATCCTAACTTGATTTGAAACTTGAAAAAAAAACTTTAACGTCTGGGATTATTTTGAATTGTTCTCACTATTAAAGCATGCCAGGTCTTTTTTTGGAAAATAGATGTACGTTTGTGGTATGGGCTTAAATCGGTTGACATTAGTTTTGGGTGTTGCGAGGATAATACATATCATCCTAACATATACTACCGTTTGGTACACAAGAGTGCAGGACTTTTTAATGATGCATAATTTGATTCCAAGTCATTTTTAACACATTTAACACATTTGACATGTTAATGTATTTGCATGAATTAGCACTTTTTCACTGATGCTGTGTTTAAAATAATGAATTTAATGAGCATAACAGTTTTAAGGTTTTCTATCTGACAGTAAGTCCAAGTGCAGCTGGAAATAGCACCATGAGTGTAAAATGTCAGATATTCTTGTATTGGACAGTGCTCCATTGTGCCTGCAGACAGCATTGAAAGCAGGTCTGGAATCGATGGCGTGCGCTCCTCCCTGACTCCCATTACCCTAAGAGGACTGGCCTGCTCTCCTGCCCCGGCGAGGGTCAGTGCTGCCGGCTCCAGCTTCTCTCATTCTCTCATTTTTCACTCTGCGCGGGAACTTCAGAGGCAGCCGCTCGTTTTACCTTCCCAACAGGGAGCAGTGTCCTGGGCAAATCGCCAAATAATGCCTGGGTCTGGTGGAGAGGCTCGGTTTACCTCTGGTGCTGTATCGATGTGAGAATATAATGTACGAGTGTGGTTAGCAAGCAGATTGTTTTTACGTTTTATACAGCAGCAGTGAGAGCAGAGTGGCTAAAAATGCTAAATGGTATCGCAGGATGACCTTTACTCGAAAATAATCTCGTTCAAGAAGTGTGGACTGTGGCTTAAAGAACACATACAGTATTACGCAACATCTGCTTTTTTGAGTTTTGATCCTCTGCTAGTGTAGACCTCCTTAACAACAATGTTAGGGATGTAACTTTGACTATGTGAGCACATGTGTCAAATTTAGCTCCCGGTGGCCTGATGCAGTCCTCCACTTCATTTCATTTGGCCCACAAGGTCTTAGAAGTTTTACTTTTACTTTATATTAATTCCACAATAATATGGGTGTCTTAGTCTAATAAAATGATCAGAAACTTGTCAGAAACTTTAAGAGTAATTATTTTTTCAGACTAATTCAGATGTATGTTCAGTAAATGTAATTTCAATAAATATACAATAATCACTATTGTAGCATGTCAAAGATTAGTCAGGTTAATTTCAGTTACAACCGGCCAATCTCTCTTGGCATCGTGCCAATCCCTCTTTGTGAAAATTTGTTTTTTACCCCTGATGTACAATAGAATAACAAAATGCAGAAGCATCATATTTTAATAATGCTTTTAATCTTACAAACAAGTGTTCGAGGAACAAGTAATGTCGATAGCTTCAGCTTTAAAGAAGCAGACTAAGTTCAGAAGTGTAAAAATATGTGGTTAATGATCCTGATTCGTATTGCCAATGAGTTTGTCAAAATATATCCTGATACTGATACATGGAGAACAGCCCTATTATAAGGTCTTTGAAACATCATGTATGCATAAGTAAGAAGTTTTGATTTAACTGTCTGATCCGCTTCTGTAACTTTCAAGAAACAGTTCCAATATACAGTATATGAGTGACCATATATAAAGACAAGCAGCAGAAGCCCAGGATCAGGGCTGTGAGAAAGTGCTTCTCTCAGCTCCATAGATCAGAGTAAAGTCTTTGCTCTGGAACTCAGTGACATTTGGGTTTGTCCCTGCAGTATGGTGCCACTGACCTCAACTGACCCATCCACACACAGAATTATAGCAAAATTTAGAGAAAAAGTACTTCTGTATAATGACACTTACACAATTTTAACACTAGAACCACAACTAACCACAAATACGTTTTTATTTTAAAGGGGAAAACACATCTGACAGAGCTCTGCTAATTTTATATATTCTGCCCTTTGTTTAGTTTATAATCTCAGCTTTTTTCCATAATTATTAACTACAACAGACATATAAAACAAAAAGTGGGGTGAACAGACTGGACATTATTATCTGTAATTGCAGACTAATTTCTACTTTAGAAGATGCATTAACATGATTATGTGCAAGGAAATTGATTTAAATTAATTTTGTTGGAAAAAAAAAAAAAAAAAGTTAAGAGAAAGGTTTCTTTGCATGGATGTCTTTTTGGACTAAAACTTAACACGTATAGTCTCACCTCTTAGATGGCTTGCATATCCCTAAAATTGACCTAAGAGGATTTCTCATGGCTTGTTTTTGGAAATCTTGTTATTTTAGATAATTAATTACACCTTAATTGGCCTTAGTAAACCATGAATAAAGCATAAATAAAGCCTTAATTATTTATGAACTAATGGTGAATTAATGAATGAAAAAGTTTATTAATGCTTAGTAAGTACTTAACAAAGATTAGGATTTAGGGTTAGGGGGCAGGATTCTGAGTAATTAAGTAGTTACTAAGCATTAATAAGCTTTTTCATCTATTAATTATTCATTTGTTCATATTAAATTAAGTATTTTTAAGGTGTTATTAATGGTTTATTAAGCCTAATTATTCTGTAGTTATTCTAAAGAGGTACCTTTTAGCGATGCTGTTTCACAGTTTGGCATGAAAGTAATTTATGTTGATGAACAATACCTCCAAGTGAGGTTTAACTTTCTATTTCAATTAATTTTAAATTTGACTATTGAATTCTATTAAATTCTGAAGTTGTGGTCCTTGACATTTTAGTCTAGAATTCAAACCGACCCCAGTGCATTTTAAACATAAGCGTTATACATTGATGTGTCAGCACATAAATACAGCTTACTGCTGTAGCAGATATTACATAACACATATGGAGACACTGTTAATTGTCTCACATGATTGGTATACAGTATATGTACTGTGCTTAATACACACATCAATCTGCTGCCAATACAACCAAACACAAAAAAAAAAAAATAGACAAAAGTCTATTTTTCTTCATGGCCAACAATCATAGACAAGCTGTGTTCCCCTGGGAGAGCCTCCACTGCTAACGGCATTAGCAGGACGGGGGACGGAGCGCTAATTTACGGCGCGACCTCTCGACTTAGCACAGTGTAAACAGCTCTGCTTGAGGCTTTTGGCTGAGTCTGGCTCTGACTGTGGGAGATGAATGAAACCAAACAATCTCTCATCACTCCAGCTCCTCGTTTAGCAAAGTCCTGCCGGGATCAGTGTTTGTGCGGAGGCAAAACAAGTGGTCCACTTCAGTGAGCGGGCATGAGGATGAGAGGGTGCTGGGGCTGAGAGGAGGTCTGTGCCAAAGGGGAAAGGACAATGAAAGACAAATGACAAATGATTTCAAGTATACATACATACATCTTTCCCCTGTATGTTTTCATGTAACTGTTAATGTTACTTTGAAGTGTAAATAAGCTGTCTTGGTTATCCTAAAATCAGAAGCAGGACTCATACACACCGTTAAACTAGCTTGTTGCATGGCTGAAGCTAAAGTTGCACATTCTCAAAGACCTATCCTTTTAGCCTAAAATAAACCTTGACCTCAAAGCAACTGCAGTACTGAGAATATGTGTGTGTCAGAATGACTTTTCAGGAAAGAGACAAGAATCATCTGCTAAACAACACAAAGATGACCAAATGGAGACATTGTGCATGTCCTGAAAGAGAATTATTATTAGGAGAAGGGATAATAGAAACCATCTCTTACCAATTCTTGTCTGATATAGAAGAAAACACATTCATGGATAATAGAAACATCACATTCTTTCACTTCCTTTGAGCAAACAAGAAGCAAGCCAGGAGGGGACAATATTAGGACAGTCGGAACTGGGTTTGGATATGGGACAGTGACTTAAATTATGACATTGTGTAATCTGTGCGTGTTTCTTTTGAATTCAAAGTAAATCATCTTAATGACCTTGTTGAGTCTCAGTGTTTTCTTAAATAAGGATTACAATGTCCACTAACCTTGGCCTACATGTTATATGCCTTTATCTTTTACGAAATACAAGATCTGGGTTGTACAGTTAGAGCTCCTTCTTCCAAATAAATAGATTGTGGGTTCGACTCCCAAGTCAACATTTCACAATCTCTCTGGGTGGAGTTTGCAGGTTCTTCGAGTGTTATTGTGGGTTCTCTTCTCCAAATCAATTGGCCATCAATGTACAATTCTCCTAGTGAATAAAAAAAGTGTGGATGATTGTTCTTCTATCTATGTGTTAACCTCACAACAAGTTAGTCACCGGGAAACAATCAACTGCAGTCAACTGCAACCCCAAACGGGAAGAAGTGGTAGAAAGTAATTAAATTAAACAAGACCTGGGAGCCTAGTCCCCATCGAAACCCCAATCTGACACGTACCCCATGTGTTTACGGAATGAACATTTCCATTCAGTATTGAAGGTAAGTTAAGTTCATTAAGTCTTCTATTATAGTTATGTATTGATTTCTTATGAACCGACCTCTGTTGCATACCTTGACAGTTTCGGCTCCACACTGTAGCCAATCCATTACGTGGATTGGGCCGACGCCCTGAAAGCAACAAATACCATCGCTGGATCAGGGAGGCCATCAAAATACGAACATGCGCCCACCAGACTGTAAGTCGGGATGAAGGGGCATACCAACTGTCTCAGACTTGGTATACAGTTCTGAAGAAGTTGGACTGCAGCTCCCTCTGTCCCAAGTACGAAAATAGCGCCAAAATCTGTTTAAACCAGGTGACCTGATACGTCACAGGAACACCAAATGACATTTCTGAAGGTATGAACACAACAGAGATCGTTCAAAAGAAACCAACACATAACAGCACTGAAATTGTTTTTGTTTGTTTTTGTTTACTGAAACACATATTTGATAATCAACCTACACCACTGACCAAATCAGAAGTCAATTTTATAGAGTTGTAAAGGTATGGTGGCAAGATCATGTATTTTGACATGTAGTCTGCAACACACCATATTTAAACATATGGGATAAAATGTGTCCATTGATTCAATAACCAACACATTTTCTTATTTTTTTTCTCACGAGACATTTTCTGGTTAAATAAAGTTTTTTTTTTTTTGTTTTTTTTTTTGTGTCTAAATAAACTCATGTCATAACTAATTCTTGTGTTCTTGTGTTGTGAAATGCTAGTACCAAGCTAGTTTTCAACTCACAGTCATTAGCATTCCAGAAGTTTAGCAATGTGTGGCCTGTTGAATCACTCTATTCATCTCCATGTCTTCAGGTCATGTCTGTTGTTGGACGTTCTCTCAAATGCCAACTGCATCAAATATTATCTTGTAGTGAGTAAAGAAATAAAATCAATAAACAGACAAATAAATACATGAAGGAATAATAGAAACGACACTGCACTTGAATGTTTAGTGTGCTGTGGCTAAAAGGTGTTAGGTGTTCTCATGCAGCTGAATAAGAAGACAGAGCGGTAAAAATGCAATTACTCAAAGTGTTTATTACAATTGGAGGTAATTAGCAAAGTAGCATTACAGCAAAAGGAAGATTGGTGTTGCTTTATGCCACCAATTTTAAATGAACTAATATTTACGGAGCACCGCGGCGTCGGGTAAACACAGGCAATTACACCTGATTAACAATATGAATATCAATGTGGCGTCTGCATAAATGTTTATTTCAGGACGGCACCGGGGCCAATTTCAACCATGTGTTTAATATGTTTCCAATGTGTTTTTCACGGTTATGAAAGAGTAAGTGTGTGCAGACGCTTCTCCAGAGAGCTGTGGTGGCTCAAGTCCAGGTCCAGTGGAGTGCAAATGATTATAAATATCACCACTACTAAACTGTGTTGTTTTTTTTTTAAGTAAGCCTAGGTTGCTATTTGCTAGTTTCAGCAATGGCACAAAAAGTTTCAAAGATAACCTGGACAATGTGAAATCGAGACATTCTGGTTGATATCTAGAAGTCATTTTCAATCTGAAGGAGTCTGAGGAGCGACAATCATCCTGTGTTTAGTTATTCTCTTTAGCAAGGGTTCTGGAGATGTGAGTGACCACGAATTACATGACAGAGGAAACTGTATTCTGACATCTCAAACCGGTTACGTAGTATAGACCTGTTCAGAGCCTACGTCATTAGAATGGGCAGGGCCACAATGATGCCACCCAAGCACAGTTTCCCCATAACTTTCATACAAAACGAACAAGTGGTACTAAAGAAACTAAACAGTTTGTATGTACAACAATGACTTATAACGAGGCTCTGACCTCTCCTAATGGGAAAGCTTAGGTGTCAAGTTACTAAAATGGGTAAGTTTAGGCCTGGGACTTGGGGTAGGTTTAGATTTACCTATTAAACCCAAAGAAAATGTGGCCATGTGGCTTCAAACAAAGTTCATGGATATTTTAGGTTTTGGTTTCACGTAACATATTGACGTAAAAAAGGCGAGAAAACGCGTCTGTTGAAGGTTTTTGTCATTTTGTTGTATATCTACATTTTCCTCGGAGACTGGTTTGTTTGCACCAGTTAACACTCTTTATAACTTGTGATTTCCGCTGACTTTTAGCTAGCCACTAACAGCTAAGGGAATAATAAGGGGTTGTTATTGCTAATGGCTATCCAAACAAATACAGTGGAGTCATGGAAGTATATCATATGCTCGCAGTCCTTCATGCAATAACTTGAAATCAGCACAAAATAATGTCCCACAGGTGCGTTGCTGTGAGTCTGAGTTCTCTACTTAATTACACAAAAATCTATCAATATCATGGTAACTCACCTCCTCTACTTTTCTGCAAATTACATAGTCATACTCATCAAAGGGTTTGGAGGCTTGTAGCTCTTCTTTTGTATATACAAGGTTATCCATCAAATACAAGTCAATATCTGGCCATTGAATATTGGGACACTTACTAATGTCATTCAGAAACTGCGCATGGATCTGGGAGTCGCTTGCAGTTCGTTAACGTCAGCCTTTTCAAGAGAGTTTTGCGATCTTTAACTCACAATACATCTGCGTAGCTTGAAAAGTCTGGGACTGCCGCACTACTCAAGGTTCCAGTATGTGTGCGTGCAGTAATCTTTGTTTACTAGCAGTAAATGGGTCAATAGTTTCTGGACTGAGCATGAAGTTGAAATGTAAAAGTCTCTCCTTGAACCGGATGTGCAATTTTAATGCAGTGAACCAGGACTGATTGATTTAATATGACCTGAATAAAATACTAACCAAAGATCGGTCTAAAATGTATTCAAATGTTGTTTATACCTAAGCTTTTCTTTGCTTTCTTCCCTCAGTGGAGCAGGGCCATCTCTATATCTCCCTGTGTGATGTCTTATCTCACTCAAAGACAAGCCACTGAGCTGAACTTGTAAAGATCTACTGGAAGTTCAGTTTATCTCACAACCTATCCTCAGACATTTACTCACGCTGTATGTATCTCCTTCATTCTTCCTTGTCACATCTGTGCATCTGTCTTTTTCTTCTCTCCCAAACCCAACAATTCCACCAAGTGTACTGTGGCCTTGCTATGCTACTAGTACTACTACTACTTTTTTTTTTTTTTCTATTGGACAACACACACACATTTTAAGACTGAAATACATTTAAACATGACAGAAAAGCCAACATCTTGGCTTCCTTTGACAAATGATGAAGAGGTAAATAATATTTTAAGCAGAAATGTTCCCAGGCCGACCAACAATTTGTATGCTAATCATTTAATACAGCCTTTGACCAAAAGCTGTGCATCGAAAGGTCAAGATTTCTGATTCCAATTGATTTTGTTTTGTCAAGAGTCAAGTGCAGCGATGACATTTATATCCAGAAAGTCAGAGGTTAACATTTTCCAATAACATCATCATTATTAAGAAAAAAAAATGCAGTAATTTGAATAAATCTTCCAACATTACACATTCAAACATGTTGGATTTCGCAGCTGATAAGACAGGCGTGAAGTAAAATGTCATGAGGCTTGCATGCCTATTATCGTAATGGTCCATGTCCAAACATACAAATAGATACAGAGAAGAAAGTTTAATATACAATTCTTGTTTTGCAATACCAATATATATTTATCTTTTTTTCAGTTAAATGACTGTAAACTCCTTTCATGATGCAGCTACTCTAGCTCTGGTTTACTTAATACCTGTGGATAGTTTCTTTTCGTTCATTCACTCCTTCTGGGGAATTTGCCAAGATGTGCTAATATTAATTAATATTTAAGCAACTAAATAATCGCTGGCAGTGTGTTCAGACCTTCACATACGAGATAAATACTTCAACGGGGAAAGCCTTTGTATTTATAGAGGAATTTTCGTTTATCAATACGGGCAATGCACGCGCACCCAGCCTCCAAAAAAAGCTGCTGCTCATAGACACAGAGGACACAACTCGAAAAAGCACCATTATCAGCTAACTACAAGAAATATCACTGTGCAAAAACAAAAGTTAGGCTACTAACCTACGACCCATAAAAGTTACATTCAGGTGAGTGAAAAAATGGCGAGAAAAACACTGTTTCTAGCTTCAGGGAGACAGAGTCTGTCATACTCAGCTAGCTCTCGTCCCATTTAGATGTTTTATTCAAAGAAGTTTACCCATGTAGCCAGACGGAGAGCGGCTTTTTATCCATAACGCATGCGCAGTAGGGCAGAAAGGACAGGATTAGTGTCTAATTTTAATGCAATGCTAAATGCTAACTAATAAATGAGCGTAAATGTAAAGATTATAAAAATACAATACATCCTAGGAATGTATTTGTGGAAGTAATTTTAGCATTAATACTTAAATCAAATACAGGTTAGCACTAGCTTCAGACAGAACGGCACATTTTATAAACACATGGGTTCTCTCTGGTGAAATATTTACTTTGTATGTGAAGGTCTGAACAAATGATTTTGTGGCTGTAACTTGTTGTCCCTTGTGTCAATTAAATATTTAATTAGTTTACAGCATTTGAGCTAGTCTCCTAAGTGAATAATGGACCAGAAACAACTATCCGCTGTTAATTCACACCGGAAAGCTGCAGCGTGAAAAGGTCTCTTTGAAAAGTGTATTTATACTTGTATATTTTTATGTTTTTTCACATCGTGCCATATCTAACATAGGTACGCAAAAGTTTGTGTGTCGTGGTATATGTATGCTTTCTTGTGAGACTGTTGGATGAAATAACCTTTTAAATAGATTTTCATAAGACCAAATGAACCTGATGAGCCTATGGATTCTCAAGAGTTTGCAAACTTGTAATATTTTGCAATGTAATCAGCAATGTCCTTTTGTTCATCATGGTTATTCGTGTGTTCACATATAGTAGTAATACTGGCTCCAACACACTTCGGTGGATCTATGCGAAGCTGCGGGGGAGAGAAATGAATTTCATTACATTACAGAGAAGTTTATACATCTGTGATGAGCTCTCCAAAGGCCTGGCGTCAGACAGGAGTCACCACAACACCACCACGCAAATGAAAAATGCAATTCATTTTCTCTCATGCAAATGTACAGGAAGGTAAATGAGATCAGCCACAAAGTCACAGGCAGAATCACAGTTATGTCTGTGCGGCTGTTTTTCCACTAAAAGAGATAGTAAATGTCCATGACATTTCTTGTGTGCTTTTCTTTGTATAGCTTAAGAAATGTTTTGTCCAGTGTAAAGAACAGACTATTTCAACAATGTAAGACAAATATGATGAGAAATACTACGTGAAAGGATGTGGGCAGAGTGGATAAAGTGTTGATATGGTTTGTATTATACGCCACAAATGCACGTGTATGGTCAAGTAATGATTTCAAGGCAGGTGAGGTATGAATATATATATTATGAACTGCTAGAGAAAGCTCGGCAAGACACATTTTGAATTCACTATTTCTTTTTTAATCAAGATTCATCAAGTTCACCTCGAGTTTTGGTGGGTGTGATTGACAGATGCAATCAGGGACTTTCCAACACGCGTACAAAACAAAATAACACCAGATGTAGATCGTTAATTTCTGTAGAATCAAAACACAAAGTTGTTGTAATCTGAGGTGAGAAAAAGTTTGATTTTGTTCTGACTGAAAGACAAGAAAACAAGGGCCTTTTCATGTGTGTCAAGCAAATAAACAAACTTGACTGCTCTTCACGCCGTGTATTTGACACAAGATGTTGAAATTACCAAGTGTTTTTTTTTAGTCTGATTTTCATTGCAACACCTTGTTTGTTTTACCATTTGCAGAGATTATTTTCCACTGGTAATTGTTTATAACATAAAACAATTAAAACTAAACAACTCTTAACTATTCTCACCCTGTTTTAACATCAATTCAAATTGATTTGAAACTGATACAGAATAGACACTCAGTTTGTACTGTTATTGGCTTTTAGTCATGCTTATGAAAACCTCTTCATCTAATGATATATTATAGATATTAAATATAGGCTACTATGCTCAATGTTGCTTCCAAAAATGTAAGCAAACAGACTTCATTTTAAACTTCAGTCACTATCAGTCCATATGTTTTACTCACTCACCCAATGCATTCTGAGCCTGCGAATTGTCCAGTACATTGTGTTTTAAGCTTTTTTCACAGCTTTCAGGAGCGTGCCGTGGCAGTATGCTGATTGCAGTTGGCCACAATACCAACGACAGCAACAGACAAACTTTGTGCAGTTTGCTGAACAAATGGGACATTATTAGGCGGAGCAGGACATTGCAGACTAACTTTCACCTGAATAGATATTGACAAGATATCTGTGCAAGATTAAAATCATATTTTCAAGAACCAGGTCCTTCCTTCATCAGTTTTGGTTGTGAGCACACCTACTGGCTGCTCACAGACAAGACACGAGCAAACCTTGGCCCGAGGGCCAGATGCGTCCATCAACATGGGATGTCCCTTTTCTTTGTTAGACTTAGCTATGAATAAGGTGACCGGATTTTCAAATTTAAAAACTTGGACACACCCAAATGGGGAGTAGAAGTAATAAAATATTTGTCAATTGTGAGTCCAGTGAGTCAGTATGAAATCTGAGAGAATACTGACTCAGTGTCTCAGTTCTGATTCAAGAAACATCAATATATTTCCACATTTACCACAGCTGGGTTTCAAAATTGTCTAAAACTGGGAGAACCGGAACTGGGACAAATCAAAGGTTTTGGATTTATTGGGACATTTGGACTTAAAATAGGGACTGTCCCAGGTAAACAGGGACATCTGTAACTTAATTAATGTCACAATAAATGGACATGTTCAGTAGCCTATATTTTAAAGAAATGTGCTTGCAATAAAAAAAAAAAAAAAATTGCTACACCAAAAATCGCAGCTTGGCCTTGCGCCACTTTTAAGGATTTAAAAAATGTCCTTGGGAAAAATAATGACCCTCTCTGTTATAGACAGTGCAAGAAACGTCCAGATCACTACATTATTGAAGTGTTTTGTGAACCTCAGATGGAGACATTTAGAAAAACAGGATTATTACAACGGTGAGTCAAGCTAAATACAACTCCAGGCAGTTTTTGATGTGATTAATGGTACATTTTGATGGCTTTAATCTCAAAAAAGGTCTCTTTTGCATAATATGTTCTTTATGTCTTGAAATGCCAATTGTATTTTATCCCTAAAGTTGTTCAAAAAGCTTGCTAAAAGTGCAATTGTATAGAGACCCTTTTAAGATCCTGGGAGACAGCGCTTTGGAGATGCGGCTTCCACAGTTAATTCTGAACCAATTAAATCCAATTGACTCTGCTCCGGTGTGATTGTCAGTTACACAGCGTGCATTGGATCCCCATCAAGAGTAATTGCACTTCAGAGAGGGGCTAAGAGAGGGAGAGATGCGATGTGACAGCTCAGGACATGGGGCGAAGGCAGCTGTCCAAAAAACAAGAACAACATGGGAAAAAGCTGCAGAAATGAGCCTAAAAATCAGCTTTCACACTGACGCCCATGCATCATCAGAGCAGTGACACGCACAGAACGACTTAAAGCAATCTCCACGAGCCAGCCCCTCCAAAAATGACTAAATGACAAAATGCCTCCAGTGGAACGAATTAGAAGGATCTCAATTACATTCACATTTGGGAGACAAGAAAATGAATGGTTTTACACGAGCCAATATCACAACTCTCGCTGCAAATATAAAATCAGAGAGAGGCGAAAATGGCGTACCACACAAATTCTCACAGACTTTAACACGTCCAATTGGTCTCTGTATGATTGCACTCAAACTATCGGTGTCCTGTTGCCAAATGTGCTTCTTTATAGCCAATTTGGACTTCTAATTTTGGAAATCCGGCTGCAAATTTAGATTGTTGCTGGCACATTTTTTAGACTTGTTCCTGTGATGCATTCCATGGCATAAAAAGAAGTAAATTTAGCCATTGTTCCAGTGTTTAGCAGCAATATATTCTATAATGAAAGCTATTTAAGTAAGGATCAGGAAGCAGTTACCATGGAAATAATGACAAATCTGCAATGTTTCTTGTCAGGTCTGCGGAACCTATGAAAAATACATTAGTGAAAACAATAAAACAGCTGTGGAACAACCCAATACACTGCTGGTAAGTTTATCCTTCTCGAGCCTAGACTGGATATCAGTTGGCTTGTTTATATTAAAAAATAGCTTATGTACCTACTTATGAGCATTTCCTGTTAGCATTTTAACACATTGCTTTATAAACACAAAAGTCTCATTTGGTAACATACTCCTGATTTGTAAAATATTAAACATGTTTTCAAGACATCTACCAAAATCTTCACAATATTTGTTTTAGACTGATGTAATGAAGAATAGGAAATGTGCAGAAATATAGAAGTTAGCTATTTTATATGCACATTCCAATAACACTTGTTTAACTGCAACTATACTGTATTTTATTTTATTTTTCACTTCCTTAAGATGCTTGGTAAATTGTTAGTCTCTGCAAAACTTTCAACCTGATTGTTGATATTCAGTCATTGCCACTAGTTACAAGTTTCTTGGGAATCCTTAGTATTAGAAAGTTGTAGAAATGCAATGCAAGATACTTTACAACAAAAGAGAAAAGCAGCAAACAAACTAAGACCATGTTAACGCAAAGACAACACTTTGATAATTTCCAAAACATACTGCACAAACATGGAGCTGGCTCAGTGAATATGGGGAGTGAAAACACCCAAAATCTAACCTCCCCAGCTAGATGGATTCTCTTGATATTTGGAATTCACAAACTCGAGAATAAAAATCACCTATCCATTCTCTTTTAGCAGAAATACAGACTATTTAATTTTTGAAAGAACAGCTGAGGTGTCTGTGTGTTGTTCTGTCCCACACATTGGATACATGAGTAAGTTTGTTGCAATGATCTGTTAAGCACAAACTAGTACTATTCAATGAAATTAGCTTGAAGCAGTTTATTGAACATCCCACACTTTCGACAGTTTCAGCGTCAAATTTCAGATGGAAAGTGTGGAATAACTCAAACTTGATTTCAGCAGTTATCCATCTAGCCTGTGCCAGGTTACTCTAAACCAGTAGTGCCCAATCGTCGATCGTGATCAACTGGTTGATCTCCAAGGCAATGGAAGTCGATCTAAAAGCCCTGTCTATGCAAGCTTTAACCAGGAGCTACAAACATGAACTGCACACTCCAACCCACATGTTTTTTTGGAAAGCTGCTTTTCTCAAGCCCCTCCCCTCTCTGTTACCATGGTAATCACCAATCATAGCGCTACAAGTGAACTTTTTAATGGCTTTTTTTGTTTGTTTATTTGTTATGACAGACATTTTAAATATTGTTACATTATTAATTCAAGTCTACATGGGTCAACTGTGTTTCAATGTAGACTAGTCTAAAAATCTACTTTTATGACACAAATAAATTAAATTAAATTAGCTAAAAAAGGTTGGGCACCCCTGACCTAACCATTAAAATAGTTAAAATCCACTGACACTATTCAAAGTGAAAACCGTGATACATAATTCATGGATCAGTTTTGAAGAAGAGAACCTTGTGTTATTGTCCCAGAGTCAAGTTTGTTGTCCCGTTGTAGCTCCACTTACAAAGCCCATCAAGTAGAAAAAGCAGAGTAGATTGGGCGTGACAGAAGATATTTACTGAAGCAGATTCATGAGGTGCCATCTCCAGATCACTTCTCAGGGCTGACAAAATCCAAGCAGTGCACTTTAATTTACAACACAAGAGAGGCGCGGGTGGCACAGGAGAAATGTGACCAGTATTTCTCAAGTGTCGTCATTTTCTAAAGGTTTCCGAAGCAGGAGGCCAAGAGAAAGTGAGAAGGGTCCACCGAGGACACAGCACAGTGGATATGGAAAGTTCTGGATTTATTGATAGACTAAAAAGTGATTGGTCTTATGCTGAACAAAGTCATACTCGATACAATAATTAAATAACTCTCATATTCTTGTATTGACTTTTATGTAACCAGGTCAAATAAAATATCTTTATTAGGACAAATTGTGCCGTTTATTAAAAGCTACAAAATGACACATTTTGAACACTGTATGTGAGCAATAAGCACTTTTATAGCAGTAGTGAATTTACAACGTGTGTCAGTCCTTTTTATTAGGATTTTTAAATTGTATGTACACGGTAATATACACTGGAGAATAAAGTCAAGCTAAAAAGAGTAAATTTGGCTTAATAAAAGCACTGAATCAAAGTGACTTCCATTGTCACTCTGTCAGTGTGCTAAAAGGTGTGCTACTGTTCACATTTTCAACACATTTCATTTCTCACAGTTACAAGCAAATAGTGTCAAAAACGTTTGCAGATTTAAACAGATAAAAGTGTATGGCTTAGAGCACATACTACAAATACTTTTTATCTGAAAAATCTGTATCAAAGCTTCTATTCTTATTGTGTGAAACCGACAGCAGGTGAAAATGGGTGGATTCACTCTCTCACTGCATCCAACAGATCAATGTGTGGATGCAGAACAACTTTCTACAGCTAAACTTAGACAATACTTCAGTTTTCATTTTTGGACCACTTAAACAAAGAGACTCATTAGTCACTGTAACTTTCACTCTCTCTTTCTCTCTAAAAACTTCAAAAATCCAGAGGTGTAATAATGAAACTTAAGCAGCCACATCAAGTCAGTAACATCAGCTTCTAAAAAAAAAAAAACATTGCCAAAATCAAAGGTATGAAGGGATTATCAATCCGCTTTACTTTGTATGTCACCTGCAGAAAGATGCTGTCCATCTTTTGTTTTCGCATGATGACCAACTCTTTTTAGGTAGCTGACAACAGTACTGGCGAGTGTTGCTGCTACAGCTTGTGTCAATCAAGCTGTGTGCACATCCCCATTGTTAATGAACAAATAATCATTTATAGTGTCAAAGCCTGACATAGAGAGACGGTCACATTAGGTCTTCCAGTGGCTCAGGGAACAGACTTTAAAACAGCTCTGCTTGTGTTTTAAGTCTTTTATCTGAACAGCGCCGCCGCCCCCAATACGCACATAACGCAGAGCGCGTAGGGCACCACCTGGTCTGGGGGCACCAAGCCGAGCTGTGCCGTCCCGCTGTCCCATGTGCTGAACTCATGAGTGACAAAAAAGTCTGATCTAGACACATCTGGCTGATGATTCTTAACACACAGCGCAAAATCAAAGACCCTGGAACCCGTTTCGAAAACAGGAGCATGTTATACACCTCATAAGCTCTTAGCCAATCTTTATTTTGTATCAATAGGACACATATTGGGGCCAGGTACGAGGTAAAACAGCAGATGAATTAAGACGGCTGCAGATTTGAACACGCAAATTACCGTGGCGAAATACGGCGGATTTTTCCACATTTATGCTTAGATTTCTTCAGAGTCATACACACAAACCATGAATCTTCTCTTTGTCCAGACAAAGTTACAGACGAAAGTATTTCCTCAAACTTTAGCGCGAGGATATCTTAGTTACCTAATGTAACTATAGTTCTATGAGTATGTGCGTTTGAAATTAAGGGACAGAAATGTGAAATTAAGGGACTTGCTGTTCTAAAAACATCCCAGATAAAAGACAAATGCATCTATTATGTAAAAAAATGTAGGGGAACTCTCAATCTTTGTGTCTTAAAAAAATAGATATACAATTCTGGGTTAGTAGTGTCGTCTGCATTTGTGGTGTCGGTTTGAGGTTGGAAGTTAGTTCTTTTTATTTGGGGGGGGGGGGGGGGGGGGGCTTTTTTGAAATCTTGCATAGGGCACCAAAATGGCCAGCAGCGCCCTGAACATGTTAGTGCTTATCTCGGACTCAGGAACCGCCTGCTGCTGGTGTCAGGACTAAACATGGGGTATCACCTTTTAGTTATGCAGCTAAGATCTGGAACAGTCTTCCTGAAGATGTAAGGAAGGTTGTTTTAGCATGACTAGTTTTGTTCAGCTTGCATGCTAACAATGGTTGCCCAGATTGTGTTAGGCAAGAGAGTAAAATGTGTTGCTAACATACCTAAATAAAAAAAAAAAAACATAATTTAATTTTATGTACAACTACAACTTTCTTACTCATCCAAGCATGCAGACATGATTCTATCTGTCCACATTTGTATCATGGCTGAATGCTCTCAATAATTGATTTTTTCAGATGTGTCTGACAAGATAAAAACAACTTCTCAATCTGTCCGCTTGATTAACCCAGCGTTTTACGAGCTAAACCGCCCATGGAAGCCCACTCACAGCCCCAGTAAGGCTTTGGGCTTTTGTTCTCTCTGAAACGCGACCCATTTGGAGCTGGACAAAAGCAGATCAAATGAAGGCTGTTGTTTGCTTCCTGTGATGAGAGGGCAGGGAAACATCTGATTCTGTTTGTCGTGCGCTTGTTTAACAGTCAATTAGTCTGCAAGCTTAAACCCCGCCACATTTTTACTAAATGGACTTTCACACGGCACTCAGCAATAAGAGCTTGTTATAAAATTAGCAGGTTGGAAACAATGTGACACAAGCTAAGGCAGATAAACTAGAGAAATAACGTGTCAAAATAATGACGCTAAAGTGGGACAACTCTCAATATATGATCATTGTTATTTATGAATATACCCATTAATGTTTGTATGACAACACTTAATGCATTTACACAATATTCATTTTAGCTCCCAAGCATCTGTTTTTGGGCTCTGGCTTCCCAATAAAGAGATCGATGGTTCGACTCCCGGGTTGGACCATATCAACCTCTCAGGATCTCTTTGGGTGGAGTTTGCATGTTCTACCCATGTCACTGTGGATTTTTCTCCCCCTAAAAAAAATAAATAAAAATAACAAAAATAACCATGACACTGGTTATTTTAAATGCGCAATAACTCTTTGTGGTGTTATGTTAATATACTGAATTACTTCTGTATTTTCTTTTTTTTTTTTTTTTTTAAGGACCTATTGATGGAGCTGATGTTGTAGCTGCAGCAAACAGTGTTGACAGCACGTTCAGCTGTTTTCTACCACCAGCTGCACAGAATGTCCCAGCTCAGGCCCCGACCAAACCAATCACATCATGGAAACAACATGTTCTCATGGCTTGCATGTCTACACCACGCCATGACAACTTCCATGTCGTGACGTTACTTTTGCCTTTTTTGTGTGTTTTTTTAGAGTTGTATACACATGCGATTTGGTTGAGAGCAAACAAGAGGTTTTATTTGGATTTAACGGTTAAGTTTAGGTCTGAAGTTACAAAAGTTAAGTTTAAGTCTCTACCTTAACTCCTAACCCATTTAGGTTAGGATTACGGTTGTGTTAGTATTCATGAATAATAACACGTCTTTACTTCCACCATTGAAATGAACTGGGGCAGCAATACGTGAAACACACACACAAAAAGTAGACATTGCAATATTATGACATGCTGTTTCAAATCGTGTGGTACGTATATCTGTTAGAACAGACTGCGTAGAAATGGTGCCTAAACTTCATATATTCATCATAGTTTTTTCATGCATAAGGGTCTATCACACCAAGCCGAGGGTCACCCGTCTGAACCGGTTTGGCCACTTCTGCCAACAGGCGGGTCACGTGTGTTTGATGTGAATGGCGCTGTCGGGGTCAGAGGAGCGCAGAGTCGGCGGTCATAGTTGCCGCATATGCAGCTGTTGATTGACCGTGGCTGCAGGAGAACCAGCAAATCAGTGCACAAGAAAATAGTTCGGAAACCCAAAAATGACGCCTAAGGAAAAACAGTCTTTAGCCGAGCATGGATTGTTGTTATTTACCCGGGTTCAAACGGCGTAAGGAGAATGGTTACTATGTGGTTCAAGGAAAAGACGGAGGAGTTGCAGCGACAGCAGTTCGAAGGCTGGACTGTAGCGGGAAATAGAAGTTGAGCTTGATCTGTGAGGTAAGATTAGAAAAATCTGTTCACTACAGAGTTTGACAACTACTCAGCAGCTTATGTTTCATCATTTTCATCAACCGCTACATCATGTGCATGCCCATTCAGCTTTTGTTCGGTGATTGGTCGCTGTTTGGATCGTGTTTGTGTGAATGCTTTTTTACGTCGATGGGACCCAAAAAGACCAGAACAGACGCTGCCTCGCCCTCCCTATTGACAACGACTCGTGGTTATGTGGTGTGAAAGCCCTATAAACACAAAGGATGGGTCAAATGCAGAGAACGAATATCCCTGCCATGGGATTATTAATATTTAACAAAAAGCTTCATTAAATGGAGACATGTGAGCATAATATGATGGTTTCATCAAAGCAGGTTGTCACATTTATGAGCGAACAATTCAGTTTTTATTTGACTTTGCCCAACCAAAAGTGGCAGAATTAAAATGCAGCCAGTGGAGCAGTCTTTCTGGTTTGTCTCTACATGTGCAGGACAATGTAAGTAAAAGAACTGCTCACACTGTCCACTATAGTTAGCCTGTTTGAGCAACTCTTTGATTTGGAAGACATGTTGCAACACAAATTTACTCAATGCAAGTAATAATCTAGTGAGACATTTTGTAGTTACAGAAATTATTGGGTTTAGCAGCATTTGACAGGGACAGAAAGGAGACAATGCATGTATCTACAGCTGCTGAGCCTCTCTAACCTACATAATGCACACTATAGATTTGTAGTCAGGTCTCCCATTGTACTGTAGACATTTCACAGTCCAGCACTTTGACAGTAAGTGTTGTGTCCAGCGTGCCATCAGGAATCATATCTGGAGCTCCTCTCTCTGTGACTCTATCTGACAGGACTATATTCCCTGGACCGTTCCTCGCGACATTACGTGTTATGGCTGTCACACCAAATTGCAACTTTGTCCAGAGAAAAGGGACATAAGCAGCGGTTAGGTGACACAGAGAAATGTATCAGGGCTGCAGCTGTAAAAGCTTTTGTGCACGAGGGAAATACTGCTGAAGAAGCAATGGAAGAGAAAGAGAGGAGAGAAGGGAAAAGAAGTTTCATTGTGAGTTGTACCCGTTTGGACAGTAATATACAGAAGTGCAGAGTAGTAGTTGTAGTTCACCCAATTGGCTCTTTTGATGAGATTTCTAAATGTCTTTTGTCCAGTAAATATGACAAATATAGAGATAGTTCAATAAACTGTTACCTAACAACAACATCGTAAATATTAGCCTTATATCACAAAAATACACAGACTTTACGATTTGACAAATGATAAGATCTTGTAACACTTAGTTTGGTTTAATAATTGTCTACATTTCCAGAATACTGCTTTTTCTTGTACATTTTGGCACTTACTGATGACATGCGGATTATGTTTAATAACTCAATTATTACTTCCTGTAATTTTCAACTTTCATTTGCTAATTCCTTCATAAATTGCAATTTACCGGCTGTAAAACTATGATAAATATTTAGGAGTATAATGAGAAACTACTAGCCAGGCTAGGTCACATATCACACGACTGCTTCCAAAAAGCAGGAAGAATGTTTGTCCAATCAGCAAACAGGAGGAAAGTGATGTGTTATTCAATACAAAACTGAGTTGAGATAAAAGACGATATGCACTTTACTCATTTGACCTTGTGTCAAATATTACTATACAATATGATATTGCATCTTTTAATTTCCAAGTTTAATATATAGAAATGGCAACAATCACTGACACGTGTTTATGCTCCCTGGACTCCAATGGTTCCAGGCGGCATGGTGGCTGAACGGTTAGCGTCTTGCCTCACAGCAAGAAGCGCGGGTTCGATTCCCGCACGCCGGGCCTTTCTGTGTGGAGTTTGCATGTTCCTCCCGTGTCTGGGCATCCGGTTTCCCACAACAATAACATGCACGTTAGGTAATATCTCCAGCTATGAAGTCCTGACAAGCTAGCAAGAATCTGGAGATGGAACCATCTCCCATCTGTGGCATCTCTCCTGAGGAGATGTGGCATCTGTGGCATCTCTCTGAGGAGATGTGGCATCTCTCCTGAGGAGATGCCACAGAGGCATTGAAGGATGGTCAATGCAGAGGACAAATTTCCCTAAGTTACTTACATACCTTAAATAAAAATCCCATCTACTGTGAATCAAAAAACCCAATGATGCGATGTCAGACTATTTCCATGATATTCAGTCATACAGCGTAATGCTGGCCAACAATATAATTAAACGTGTTGGGTGAGAACATAGATAAACAAGATAAGAACAACACTGACAAAAATAATAAATAAATAAATAAATACAAAACAAAGCACTGTTCCACAAGCAATTTGCACTAGATCCTGCTAGTACAAGTTAGCTAACTTGAGATTAGAAGCCTTACATCATCATGTCTTTCAGTCTTTATGTGCATGCAGGCAGACTCAGTTGTCCTGCCAGATGGTAGCAGCTGGAAAAAATCATTTTACGGAGTGTGTGAGTATGGTTCTTGTATGGGCCTTTTTTTTTTTTTTTGACAACGTCAAAGTAAATGTTGTGTAATGGATGGAGAGAAAGCTACTTCAAAAAATCCTTATGCAGACTGTAGTACTTGTGGAGTATTTGGACTCTGACTAGGGCACTGTCCATACCATGCTGGGTTACAGCCAGTTAGCAAGTTCTCAGTGGTGCATCTCACGTGTGCTGTGAATGCAGCGTAGCAGCTTTAAGAAGCTGACAAGTTTGTTATTTAGCGTAAAAAATGAATCCATGAAAAATAAGTAAATAAAAAAAGGTCAAGGTCAGCTTATAGTAAACCAGCATTATAACTTGTCAAAACTATAAATCTTCAGAAGAATCTTCCTAAAGCACTGTTTGTTTTTTGCGCCTTTGCTGTATAATAATCATGCAGTGGTGTTGCATAGCATTTTTACCAAACCATTTATTTCTGAAAGTTAAACCAATAATAGACATACTTTTGGGACTTCTTCAGGAGAAAGAAGCACAAAAACATATATCTACTGTCATATATCTACTGTCAAAGACAAACCAAAACCAACAATACATTATCTACAAGAAAAGTCCCTTAAATCATGCAGAGTTGTGTGTGATCTGTACAAAGTTCCTGTGTGTGATCTTTCTAATATCTGTGATGTCTCTCAGCGGCCCCGTCCTCAGCATATGTGCACAGCATAAATCCAGATTACCTCCTTCACTCGGCCTGTCCGGACCATCTGCCGTGATTTAAACCCCTCACATCATCAGCGTCTTCAGGGAAAAGGAGAGACGACACCTGCCCACCGAGCCAGCCAACCATGTGGACACAGCTCCAGGCACTGACATCTTTTAGAGGGCTTAGGTTTTGGCGAATGCTATAAAGTAAGAAGCAAAAAACAAGAACATACTGTCTAGTTTTTGTATGTTGCTAATTGGATCAATCTCTGAAAATGGGACAAATTAGTGTAACATTAACGATAAAACGTCAAACTGCATTAACTGTTTTTTTTTTTTTTTTTTTTCTCTTTGTGAAGTGTACTGACATTATCTACAATATATTTCTTACAAGGTGACCCTGAATGCATCTTTTACAAGTTAATCTTGCTTGACCTGATTGAGTCTCCCTTTAAAAACAATTCTGCTCCAATTAATGGCTAATATAGTTTAATTTGGACCATAAGCAAGGTCCAACTCTAACTCTCACAATTATTTCATATGTTTGTCTGCAATTAAGTCTTTAAAACATATTTTTACAGACGGCAAAATGAAACCGGAGGTGACCACTCAAGCACAGCCAATCAGAGTGCTGCATTTAGCTGTTAAAGAGAAACAAAATACCATTTATTTTGATTTAGACAGTACAGTGCTGTGCTTTAGATGCCCCACAGCCAAATTATGATATTTGCAGTGATTTAAAGATTCAAAAGTGATTAGTTTGTTGTGTTATATGATCAAAATGTACAACAACATACAATTGTCAAAGTAAATAACCATTCTAATACTTCATAATATTAATAATTACATCTTTACTCTCAGACTTTGCTTCATTATCCCAATATGGGAACCACTGCTTTAGATTCAACATCCACAACAACTTAACTCAACTCAACAAGTACACACACACCATACAAATGTGTTTTGTTGCACAAAAGATCAAAATGTGAAAGCAGGTCTGAGCAAAAGATAAATCCAGTGTTGAGCTATAACCAGACTTTAGGTTAAGGAGATTAGAGGTGATAAAGGACAATAGGCCTTTTTCGCACATGAAAGTGCCAAGAACCAGGCATCAGGAACAATTCTACACTCTTCATTCACGGGGTCAATTCTACCCTAGGAACAAATACCTGCAAGCATTCGCACTGCTCAAAAGAGAATCCAGGTGACATTTGGTGACATCAGTCGCTGGACGGTGTGCCAAAATATTGTCGAGGATGAGAAAACATTTGCTGTTTTTTTCTGTTTGCCTCACTCCGGCTGCTGTTTTCTTGATAATCCTGTTTCAGTCTTTTATGTTTTTGGCATTGCACTGAAAGGTTCTTGGTCTAAGAAAAAAAGTACTTCCTCAGAACTGGAGCTAACATTAGGCGTTTTCCCACATGAAAGTACCAAGAACTACTCCCCTCATTTCTTCAGTCCCTGTTTAGTCAGAGGAACTACCCTGTCCCCATGATTGTGTTCACACAGCAGCAGTTTCTGAAAGTGGGTCTAACTAGCTTCAGCCTTAGCATCTGTAAAGTCTGGAACAGTTAAATAAGTCATTATGGTGTTAAGAAAACAAAAGTTGTGTTTTTTTTGATTCCACATAAAACTATGATGTGCAAAACTTAAAAACACCACTGAAATTAACAATAAATCAAAATTATTCACTGTAATTCCTAATAATAGTCTTATAGGCTACTATTTACATATTTATTATTTATTATATTAGTTACTGCCTTTAAATCATTTTTCTAAAGGATAAGGAAAATTATCTGAATATCAGAATGTGTAAAACATGTTTCCAAACAAAGTTAGTGTTGTAAATGTGCTGGTGTCACCAAAAGGTTCCTGGTCTGACTGGAAAGTACCTGCCCCAGAGCAGGAGCTAAAAAAGTCCCTAAAGTGTGGCCCCAGTCCATAGTTCCTCCTCTGTGTGAACGCTCCCAAAATGGGGACAGGAACTAAAAAAGTTCTAGGACCAGAAAAAAGTTCCTACAGTGGGAAAAGGCCTATAGGCTTCCCTGGTTCTTGGTCCTTCTTCTGTAGGAACACGCCAGAAAAGAGATCAGGAGCTAAAAAGTGTGCAGGAACAACAAAAAGTTCCTGGTATGAAAATGCCTTAAGCTTTGATCTAAACCAGGCCTATGTAGACTTACACTTAATTACTTCCGGTGTAAACCACATCCTGAGCAGATCATCTGAGCCAGAACTAAACCAGCAATATGGTCTTAAATATCAGTACCATTAATACATCTGATTCAGTTGATTTGTAAAGCTTTGCACCCCACTGGCTTAGAAATTAGAATTTTGCCCATGCGCCAATTTGTACAGCCCTGCCTTAATATTACTTTTGGCCCAAACCATACAACTTTTTATTTAAACTAATGCTTATGGTGTGTGCTGCTTACTGCTCTGATGCTTGAGAAAACAGAAAAGGAAAAAAAAAAGGACAAAAACACCTCCTGTGAATCTCAAGATACACTGTTTACAATATTCTAGTATTCATAATGTGTCTAAAACTATAGATTTGAAATAGATTCCCCACTCTTGTCCCGGTTACTTGAGGACAAAGGGCGTAGTGTAGCAGTGATCCCTCCGGCTGATGCACTCTTCTGACAGAGAGCCAATGAAATCAAACACAAAACAATGGCTGTGGTTCAAACAGACAGTAAAGCTGGCGAGACTCGAAATGCTCTCATCTAATCTAGTGTCTGAGCTCTGTCTGTGCAGATAACCAGGGCCAAAACAACACTCATTTATGAGCTGCAGAAGAAAGAATATGTGTGAACCTGTGCTATGGTTCATAAACTCTGATTGCGAGAGAGCTGTCCACCAATATGACTCAGTGTGAATGGTTGCAGTTATTAAATCACAGAGGTTGCTTAGAGAAGATGATAACGTAATAAGTAATCTACATTTTACTAAAAATAGAAACACAACCTCTGACATCCTGCTGAATCTGACGTTATCATTTTCAATATTGGAAAGAGGTTACATTTTTAAATCCACATGAATCAGATTTTGATTCACTTTGGAGTGGTTTGGGCCACTTATGTTAATGATGGTGAGCGAAGTCCAGGCTCTCGAGGGTCTGCTAAGTGAGCTGCTGATGTCACTCACACATAAGACATGCTTTCTTCATAATGAAAAACAAATGTACCTGAAATAGACTTTTTCTTCCTGATGTCAATCTGAAGGATCAACTCAGCGTTTGGTGAGGAACAGTATTTCAAGTTTTTATCTGCACTGTTCCATCTGGTTTTCACCGGAACCTATGTTTTCTCTTGTCAAGCTTAAAAGGAGGGTTGAAGTAAGCCGTAGGAGGGTTTTTGCCAGAATCCACGACTCAACACGAACTCCTCAAGTGGGTCAGGACAGGTTGCATTACAATATTACTGATATTGCACCATTGGAGTTTGTTTGAACGGTAGGCGAGCTTTTTTTTTTTTCTTTTTTCTTTTTGATCCCAAACACAGGAAGTACTGCATGTGTGTCAGTGATTTTTGCTGTTTCTGTGTGTAATCAAAGTTAATATTTGGTCATCAACGTAAAGGAAGAGAACATATACCAGCCCAGTCTGCGGAGAAAACGTAGATATACAACGAAATAACAACATTGTAGAATAAGCGCATTTTCTTGCCTTTTTTTATGTCAATATGTTACTTAAAGTCAAAACGTAAAAGTTCAGTTCAGTTCAGTTTAGTTCAGTTCAGTTCAGTGTATTTGTAGTTTCAGTCACATCACATCAATTCCATCAAAAAAATCTAAAACATAAATACATACGATTTTGAGTGACCAAAACAGGCAGAATCAAAAACTGCCTGTTTTGGTCACTCAAATAACCACGGATTTTAGTTGAAGCCACTTGTTTGGGTTTAACTGGTAAACCCCTTAACCTACCCCAAGCCCCAGTTACCTAAACTTACCCGTTAAACCCAAAGAAAATGTTGCCACGTGGCTTCAACCAAAATATGTGCTTATTGTACGTTTTTGTCATTTTGTTGGATAACTACGCTTTTTCCAGAATCTGTGTTGCATAACTCGGGATAGTTCTGGCGAAAACACAGCTTCAACTTGGTTCACTGATAGACCAATCATAATTCCTGGTTTTGAGGAGATCTTCTGTTCTTCTGTCACTCAAGCAGGTCTATTTTGCCCTTTGTCTTAGCCTTGGTCTTAAAGCTGATTTCCGGAGTTTTGAAAAAATCCGACATTTTGTATCATACTTTTTAAATTCTTATAAATGACCGTGTCATATTGTACTATGTTGTGAAGTAGGCTTCTATCAATATATAATATAATGCACAAGTCCCGCCTTCCCCCATAGACCGCAATGCAATTTTAAGCAGCCGCCGACCGATTTGTGGCCAATAGGCTTCGACTTCCTGAAACATAGCCTGTCAATCAACATGAATGCGCGTGGTCGTGAGCCTGCCTAGCGCACGTAAACAAGGCCGCGCAGCCGCACCTCGTACCAGCTAGTACCTGTATGCGGTTACGAGAGGAAAGCAGCGTCATGGAGGAGCTCAGGAGGGGAGGGGAGGGAGGAGCTCGAGACGTTTTTTTTTCAAAGTCTCTCTCTCTCTTTTCAAACTCCGGATAACAGCTTTAAGTATTCCTCTGTTGGCCACTAGTGGCTCTCTCCAGGCGCTATACTCTGTCAGTGTGGAAGGTGTGGCTTCAGCCAGATGTGGGGGTGCAATTTCCTTTAGTGAACCTGAGATATGTCACAAGCTTTATGTAAAAGAAAAGACACATTTTTAGACAAAGTTGTTAAAGTCTGTCATATAAATAGACTTTCACAAAATAGATTTCTATTATTACACTTTTTTTCCCCAAACTGAAGCTGCTGCTACAGTTCACTTTTGCCTGTGATCCTAATGCAGCCGCTCACTTGTCACAGACATGACACATCTCAGGTTCACTGAAGGAAATTGCACCTCCACATCTGGCTGAAGCCGCACCTTCTACACTGACAGAGTATAGTGCCTGGAGAGAGCCACTAGTGGCCAACAAAGGAATAATTAAAACCAAGGCTAAGACAAAGGGCAAAATAGACCCGTAAATCTATCAGCTCGAGTGTAAAATGAATGTGAGTCGAGGCACTAGGTGGGACCAGTCTGGCTAGTGACAACACCTGATGAAAGAAATGCAAGCTAAATAATGTACCTAATGCCATACCGTGCAACATCCAGGCAAAGACATAACATACCGTATCCAGGAGACAAGCAAGTTAAGAACCATCCACTACAAAAATTACATCTTTAGTAAATCAGTCTGGATCATATCTTTTGAACAGAATCCAACCATTAACAGTGCAACTGAAAATCTAATCACAATTGCGAGGCTTGTCAGAAAAATCACAAATACATCTGTCAGATTGTTGTACTTTTATATATATTTTTGGCGCAGATTTTCAGTCCTGTCACAAACTTTCTCGCTGGTGCCACTGCTGGAACGCGAGCAGCTTCATTAGTGATGGTTCGTTTCTTTTCAGAGATGAGCTTCTTTTGGCAAAGGCTCCTGGTGAAGACACGGCTCGCTTCCAAACACACTCTATCTGTGATTTCTCCCAGCGTTTGTAGGAGTTTGGGGAAATACGACACTTTTTGTCTTGGTAAACCATTATTTATATGTTGTGTAAGGAAAAAAAAAAATATCAGTACAGTCATTTGGACCATTTGAGAACCTGATGTGATGTGATGTGATTTAATTTATATTTGCATACTTTCTGTAAATGTGGTCTGATAAATCAACTATACAGCCAGATATGTTTCTACACTTTTATAAAGCTGGCAGACTTGGTTTTAGTTTTTCAGTCACTCATTTTTTGTCCTTGTCTTTTACCAGTTTGTGGGTTGGTCATGTTACTGTAACCCCAGTTGTACTAAATTAACCTGTGTAGCACTGTGGTCAGCAGTTTTTTTTTTTTTTTTTTTTTTTTTTTACAAACAAATAAACAAACAAAAATAAATAAATAATGAAAATAGCTTTATTATGTCAATGGTTTATTTATTTATTTTTTTAAATAAGTACATCTAAAACATCATCTCTCTCTCTCTCTCTCTCTCTCTCTCTCTCTCTCTCTCTCTCTCTCTCTCCTCTCTCTCTCTCTCTCTCTCTCTATATATATATATATATATATATATATATATTTATACAGATGTATTCAGTACATTTGCAACTTCAATAATCAAATACAGAGACTGTTATTTTGAATTTTGTCAAAAAGTAGTAAGGTTTATTATGACCCTAAAAACCATTGTGCTAACGTGACTCTTTGTGAAGATAAGTTTGACACCCCTGTTTTTGCTGAACAACTTTTAAGTGAGAACAAGCTCTGCACAGAAGGAAGAACATCAAATAATTTTCTTCAAAATGTCCTTTTGTAAATACGCTCAATTTTGTGTTTGTTTGTTTGTTTCTATTTGCCGTTCGAGCCTAAACAAGAAATGAGTTTTAGGAACCGCAGAGCCCATATTAAAGTCGTATTAAACTTAATGCATATTTGGCTTTCAACAAGAGGGTTTCTGTTCTCTTTTCATAAGCTCTTCTTGAAGCTTAGTAATTTTTTTTATCATTTGTTGAACAAAAAGGAATTAAGTAAGAACAAACCAGGACAGCCTTTTCAGACGATAACTTTGATAACTTCACATATACCTATCGTCATGAGGCAGGTATAACCTTAGTTTAATAAAGTACTAGATTCTCAATATATTGAGAGTATGAATGAGGTGAGTGGAGGTTATATTAATAATATAAAGGAGCTTTTCTTTCGGCTTCAGCTGCAGTCAAACTTCAAGCTTAGTCATATTGAAATTAAAGTATGTTATGATCCAGGTCAGACAATACCAAGCCAATCCTTAATATGATTAGTTTATTCTGGCTGCAGAAAAAAAAAATCTGAAGTGTTGCATCCAGGTAGCATTTTTTTGTCTATAATTATAATGTAATACTTAATTTATGTTGCTACTTCTCTGAAGTTATGTAAAAACAGCATTTACCTTCTGAAAAACCTGATCAAACAGCTCAAAACATAAAACTCAGAACTCCAAGGTCACTGTGTGAAAAGATTGTCTTTTTTTTTTTTTTTTTTATCAAACACTATACAAATGTCTTAAGAGATTCAATTTAACTCAAGTTATGATTAAAATACTGAAGCTAACAACTAGCAAGACTGACTCGCACACAGTAAAATGATCTGTCAGTCTCCACTTTGAGTTGAAAGTCAATGCGCTTTCTCTGACTACAGCAACATGCACAAGGACAAACAACAAGCTAAATTTACAATTTACTATATAAACACGTTTATTTTAAGGTAATTATGAACTGACTATTTCTGAAAACACACTATGTAACTGTTACTACATTTCAGCAGAGAAATTTCAAGGTCACTAGTGTTAAGTTGAATGCTTTCTATGACTGTAAAGTATAAGATTTCATGAGACTTTAGCAAAAACAAACTTTATAAAACGTTCTTAACTAGCTTTGTTTAACTTATATGAGGCGATCTAAGGCTACAACTCCACTTTACAACTACAGTTATAAAGTTTTATGATCTGGTCGACTTGTATACAGTATACAGCTAGGCTCATGTGTCTAGTGAAACATAATCTAATTCCTCAGCTACTGCAGTCAAAATTCATACAGAGTGAAACAAAATATAAGTTGATGAGAACCAATATTCAATAAAGGGGCTGTTTTGTGGAATAAATTGTGCAATAAGTAAAAAAAAAAAAAAAAACTATTTACTTCAGTTTAAAAAAACATTTTCAAGAAGATAGTCATAGAAACATTTTTAGTATGTCAATCATTAATTTAACTATTAATTTGAAGAATGCGAAATTTATTGAAAATGTAAATTGCTGCTTTTGCTTGGATTCATCATATACTTGGGGTAGGCACGATAAGCCGTGGCTTCTGGCTACACCTGGTCAAACATTATTGATGTAATTGTTATGTTGTTGTTCTTTTCACATTTGTATGTTTGACCAAACAAACTAATAAATAAACAAAAATAAATAAACTGACAGAGAGTCGTTTTAACCATTTCTGGCAAATAGTGATACTATATGAAGTTATCAACTGCCATGACTCAATTTTGGCAAATGACTCCAACTGACTTTTCACCCAGCCCCGCCCCAAAACAGCTATTATCCAATCAAATATCGTAGCAACCGTTACTATGTTAATAGGTCCCGTCAGATTATGAGCTCCAAGCAAGGTGGTGAAGCGATGTACCTACGGTTTATGTAAATCGGACCGCACATACCACAAAATATTGACAGGAGGAGTTCTTTTCCATTTCCAAAGCCGAAAACAACTTGAGCAGTGCCTACAAAGGATAAAACAGACTAGGCGACCATAGTACAGCTAAATATATATATATATTATATTATATATATATATATATAATATATATATATATATATATATATATATATATATATATAACATTTTGGAGCAAATGTCTGCTCAAAGGTAAAACTCATGTTTAACTAGCTACACACTTACTGAGTTGTTAGATCTAGAGGCAAAAACATAAAATAGATCGAAGCTATACTATGACGAGCATTTAACAGCAGAAGTTACGATTTAAGCTGCTAACAAAGTTTATTGAGCTCCTAAGTTTTAGCCAACACTGGTAGGTTTAGGTAGTTAACATACCCTCGTAAATGAACAATACACTCACAATATTAGACCTTAACATATGAAAGTGAACTTACCCGGCAGTGCAGGAGTAAGACAAGGCTGTGCTTGTTACATTTGAGGTAACATTAACTTTAAAGATCATGGGTTTCTCTGATTTAGCTTGAGACCAGTAGCATTAGCCTTGATAGTCATGTCCCTTCGTTGTGTATTTTAATGTTTTGAAATAGTCCCAAAAAGGTCATCAACACGAGCTGGTGTATTTCTTTCCGTCATATAAGTCTATGGCGGTCCTTTGGATTTGATGGGCAGAGCAACAAGAAAACTAAGGGAGGCGGGGCTCGGTTAAAGGTCAAATGAAGAATAATGACACCTCTGTTAGCTTACCAGCATGGCTCAACTTACGCTGGCTTTGGAAAGTTGTGAAAAGAACTTTAAACTCTTTATGAAAGTGTTTTCTTCTATATCAGACAGGCATTGGTAAGAGATGGTTTTTTACCTGACTAGTTTCGACAGCCACTTCTTCGTCAGGGGCGCTGCACGTTGCCTAGGCGACATGACTTATTAGCTGCTATTCCCAGTCGCTGTTCCCCATCCCCGCCTGGTGGTCTCTGCTGAAGGCTGTCCACGTACATGAGTGTCAGAAAGCTCTTTTCATTCATTCAAAATTTGAATCGAGACGAAGACGGAAGTGACCGCTCCTAGTCAGGATATAAACCATCTCGTACCCATTCTTGTCTAATATAGAAGAAAACACTTTCATAAATATTTTAAGAAGACAAGATGGATGTCCCTAATCCACCTTTAAACTTGTTGTGGGGCAGAATTAGACATTTCAGAATGCATAAGTGGGTTTTAAGCGCCTTATCACATTTCCCTTTTAGTGCTAGATTATGATCACATGTTTTATTTGTACATTTTCTTTCTTGATTCAGCAACAGAATTATTGTTTTAAAGTTTACAGTGACTGTAATGTCTGGTTGTAAAACAGGCTTTATTAGGAGCTCTAAAACATGAAATGCAAATAGATCTTCCCCTAAAATATTTTCCTGATTGAACTTTGAACAGCACTATCTTTATATTTTATGCAGTCCCAAATCGCGCAGTTAGTATTACTTTGGGAACGGCTCTAAAACTTTGGTAATCTTCTGAACCCTCTAAAAGGTTTAATCACTGCATAAATAACTTTGAGCGATATTATGTGCTGTATTTTTCATTTATTGAATTGCTCTGTGCAATATAAACTTTCTGTGGGCCATAAAAGCCAATTGGACTTTTCTGTGATTGTGCCTGGACCTGCAGGTCAGAGCACAAATATCTTAAACGCCCCCAAACTGTGAACCTATAAAACATTTACTGCCTCCAGAGCAGAGCACACAGAACTCACACTCACAGTCTTTTGTCTGGCTGTAGAATGGTATTTTCCACTCAACACTCTCCATGATGTTAAATAACCTTGGTTAATAATGAGGAGAGAAAGTGAATAATATTAAATTATACAAATCAAAAGTAGTAGAACTTAGCTTTAGCCTCTTTACATAGGCTCAAGTATGTCTTAAGTCTTTGGCCTCAAGTCGAGAGACAAGTCCAAGTCAAGTCACAAGTCAAAGAGAGACAAGTTCAGGTCAAGTCCCAAGTCAAAGAGAGACAAGTTCGAGTCAAGTCACAAGTCAAAGAGAAACAAGTCTAAGTCAGTCAAGTCAAACAGTCACAAGTCAAAGAGAGAACAAGTCTAAGTCAAATCCCAAGTCAGTAAGAAGCAAATTCAAGTCATTTTTTTTTTTTTTTTTATCACATTATTCGTCACAAATCAGAAGTAGGGATATGCTCTATGTTTTTTTCAAGTCACAAGTCTCTGAGCCCAAGCCAAGTTACAAGTTTTAGTCCATTTTATCAAGTCAAGTCTCAAGTCATCAAAGTAGTACTCCAAGTCAAGATTCAGGCTGTTAAAAGAACTTTTTTTTAATATTTAAATTTAGATAATTTTGATCCTATCTTTTATGTCATGTGGTATTCTTCTGCTAGTGTCTTAGTGCCAATATTCTAGTAGATACAGGTATGTTTTACACAATTCTCTCCAACGCATTTGTGCCAACTGTTGTTTTCGAAGTGGAAAAAAAAAAATAATAAAAAAATCAATCTAGACTCTAAGTAGTATAATTGGACTAATGTTTTAGTAGTATCAATTATGCTCAAAACACTTTAAAAGCTGATCTCTAAAATGACCAGAAAAGTACTTTTGATTTGTCTTACGTTGCCAGGTAGCATGTTGAGCACTCTTTTCTACCTTGAGTTTGTCTTACATGTGAGAAGGAGTGAGGTGGGGAGGGTGGAGGGGAGAAGGGTGGTGACACAGAAGTGACCCCTGACTACACCCGGGCGCTGTGATGGAGGAGCCCAGAGCACCACCTGGACATGCTCTTTGTCCACTGTCTTATCTGCTCACAGCCATTCCTCCTCAAGATGGAAGAGAGAGAGAGAGAGAGAGAGAGAGAGAGAGAAGAGAGAGAGAGAGAGAGAGAGAAAGAGAGAGAGAGGGGAGGAGTTGGGGGAAACAGACCTGGAATCAGTGAAGTAGAGCTAATCTAGAGTAGCTGCAGCACAGTGCACAAGGGAGGATATAATGGAAAAAAAGAAGGGAAAAAAAAAAAGTATGTCTCATGAAAATATATAAACCTTAATGTTTCCACTGTTGAGTACACCTTCACATAAGCCACAACAAATACTAGATTTAAAACATACAAAAACATTAAAAAAAAACAAAAAAAACATTATACATGTATAGGTCCAACACAGTCTCACAAGAAGGCACGACGCAAAAATAGCGTATTTTAGCACAATATCAGTCCTTTTTTGCGTACTTATGTTAAGCCGTACATATAGCACGATATGAAAAAATGACACGAGATTTCACAGCGTAAAAATGCCACGAGTTTTGGTTGAAGCCACGTGGGGACCATTTTTATCAGGTGAAACGGGTAAGTTTAGGCATAAAGATACTAAAATGGGTAAGATTAGGGTTGGGGCTTGGGGTAGGTTAAGATTAAATGTAGGATTTTGTTAATTTTCATAAATAAGAACACATCTTAAGAACCACCATTGAAATGAACGGGGACTGGGACGCGTACTATAATTACGCAAAAGAGCCGTAAACTCGTGCTAATCATACGTAATTTACATGTTGCGTTATGTCGTGGTATAATGTACGCTTTTTTTGAGATCGAGCTGATGGTCACACTTCTTTAGATTAAGTGCATAGGGATCTATATTGTAGCAGCATCTTAGTAAAGGCTGCAGATTCCAAAGCTTATGAAAAAGTAGTTAAACAATAACTGTAACAAAAACGTATGTGACTAAGAGACAAAACTAGTTATACTAAACTAGTCATTCAACCAGTATCATCAAGACAGAGATATCTATTTTATTTTTTGCAATTGAACTCTTGAAATAGTTACGCAAAGCCCATGATGGTTGGTGTATATATTGTAAGATTTAATAGTACAGCTCCACCAGCCCATAGTGTCCATATGAAGCGTCTGTAGAATAATTGAGCGAACCCTTGGGAGTCGATCGATGACTTGGCCGTTTCTGTCCTTTTGCATTAAATGTGACACGTGCTTCCATTTGTCAGACAGATTGTTATTGTACGAGCACTGCAGAGCTCTGACGCCATCAACAGATTATTCTCCTGCAGAGAAAGAAAAGAAAACCTGGTGACTTTGTGCTACCTATAATGTTAAACTGGTGACGGCGACATATCAGGAAATAGACAATAAGTATACTGTCTCCAAGGTATTCCTTTGATTTTGACAATGTTTTGTAGATGGTAAAATAGCTGCTGATATTGTTGATTTGAAGTGACTATTAAGATCAAGTTTAGGTCCATTATAACCCTCAGATGTGTAACTTGATTTGGAGGTTTCAGAGAGAGAGAGTAAGTGTCATCATTGTTTCTGTGATAATAACTCCAGTCTTATCTGAGTTTAGCTGGAGAAAGTTGTTTTGCCTCCACACACTGATATGTTGGATGCAGTGTCGGAGTGAATCCACCGGCTCATATTCCCCTGCTGTTAGTGACATAGACCTGAGTGTCATCTGCACACAGTCATTGTGATAACACATTATTTCTGTGTATTAAATGACCCAATGGCAGCATGTAGAGATTGAACAGAAGGGGTCCCAAGATTGACCCTTAGGGCACACCACAGGTCCAAATTCATATATTGTATGGATATACAGTAGGCTATCTATTTTATTTTATTATTTTTTTTTTTATTGTATTTAATTTTATTATTATTTATTTATTTATTTTTACAATTTGTGTGGTTTGTTTTTGTGATGTATCTGTTTCTGTTCTCAGGAAGAGAAAAATAAATGTACGAAGTCAAAGCCCAACCAAATCTCTCTTTTGACTAAACATTTGTGGCGTTTTGGTTCATGCATTTACAGCGGCACAATTTTTAAAAAACAATACGGAGTAATTTACTTGAAAGGAAATACATTGGATTAAAGTTGCATACTGTAATGTAAGTTGTTTGTTCGGAAAATTTTTAGACACATTTTTGTTTCACCTAAAAACTTAAAGTAAAGCTTAGTGTACAACTTATGTGGTCACAGTTTATATTGTCCACCAAATATTAAACAACCAGCCTTGCAAGATTGACTTGCATATTTGATCGTTCACAGTTTGCTATAAAATAAAAATAATTACTTGAGTATCATTTTGATGACTTTAAAAAAAAAGAAAAAAAAAAAAAAAGCTCTGCTTGCGCAAACATAATTGTAAGTGTCTGAGATTAACAAAAGTGCAGTACAAATCTAGACAGATTTTTTCCCCCTTTGTTCCACACCAGATAAGAACCACACTGAGGACTCTCATTTCTAATTATCCTGTGTAATTGTAGCATTTTATCTTTCCAAAATGACTTTTATGCTGCTTTATTGAGATTTCATACTTTTGATAATGAGAGAAGACAACACGCAGAATCTCTTCTCCTCCCACTGAGAACAAACATAACAATAAGACTTACTTGAATGAATCTGATAATGTTCTATTTAATAATAATGTTATTTTGGAAGCGTTCACACTATCAAAATAGGACTAAACAGAAAAGTGAACCTCGGCAACAAGGACAAGAGGGCCAAAGGTGACTACAGTGGGATAAAAATAACCTGCTCAAAATAAATCTAATAAAGTGCTTTGTATTTATTAAAGTTTGTAGATTATTGAATGTAACATATTTTGCAAATCAACTTCGATGAATTTATGTCATTTTAATCAAAGGTCTCAAGCTCAATTGTAGATGGAGTCGAAATGATCAAAGTCAGAGTCAGCTCGCAATTGAAAATATAGACCCAGTTATGTTGTGTTCTATATAAATAAAGGGCTATTCATCCTAATATAACATCATTATATGTTCACATCCATTATCTTAAATTTTGCATCATATCAAAGAAATAAAGCAAATAAAAGTGGGCAACCAGGATCAGACTATCCTTCCTGTTACTACCTTAATTTAGGTTTAATAGAAAAAAACAACTGTATTTGATCGGTGGACCACGATCAATGATAATAAAAATCTTCTCGAGGGTCACATTTGGCTTATGAGCCGCACATAATCCATGATTTTAGCTGTGAAAAGTTATAGAAGAATAAGCTAAAAGATATTAATGTGGTGCCAAATATCTGTTTGTTTTTTTGATATTCACTGGTCCTGGAACGGTTTGCAACCAAGTTGCATCTGTAATGAAAATCAGCTTCTCCAAATCCAAAGCCATGGTTCTCGACTGGAAGAGGATGCATTGCCCTCTCCAGGTGGGTGGGGGGTCTTTGCCCCAAGTGGAGGAGTTCAAGTATCTTGAGGTCTTGTTCACAGTGAGGGAAGGATGGAGTGTGATTGACAGTAATGCAATCGCTGTATCAAACCGTCGTAGCTGGGTGCTCCCTTAGAAATAGCCGCTGCTCCTCTATGTTGAGAGGAGCCAGCTGAGGAGGCTGTTTCAAAGGCCTCCTGGACACCTCCCTGTGTTCTGGGCATGTCCCACTGGAAGGAGGCCCTGAGGAAGACCCAGGACACGTTGGAGGGAGAATGTCCTGGAAATGTCTTAGGATTCCAGTCCAGTTTTGCATGTTTCATTACAATGTAATATACCATGTATTTTCAATAATGTTTTGACGTGAACAAATCCCTCCAAGTCCAAAAGAAGCATTCAAGTGAATTCAAATAATAAACTATCACCATTTTAGCTGCCATTTTTTTCTTCATTTGCCGTGGCTGCTGCTTTACATTTTGCCCCTCAGGCGACTTTTGGAATGGTCCAAATAGTCAAAGTGTGAAATGTGGATTACTAAAGTGACTATAATCATTCGTTTAAAGCCTTGGTCTGACACAATGGGGATTCTCGTGTTTGTGAATGAGTTTTAGTCAAACATACTGTTGTGTATATAGTCATTGATTTGGAAATGACTGTTCACTTCCCCCAGGCAATTCATTTCCAAATGAGATGCATTACTCACTATTAGGAAGCACTTACAGTTGGAATAGAGAAGGGATGTAGGATGCACTATGTTGTTGTATGTCACTGAAAAACCCCCAAAAAATGAACAATGCTATGAATCTGATGTGAGCAGTATGATTTATTCACTCATATTTATGCCAGATGTTAACCTTATTTGCCCATTCCACTTCTGCATCTTTCTGTCATAGATTAAGCATTGTATTTTCGGTTTGCTGTGGTTTGCTGACACATATTTGATTTTGGGTAAAATGTTAATTCTTTACGACTAGAGCTGAGAATGTCAGCTTACTACGAGAGTTAGAGTTTATCACTGTGCAAAAACAAAAGTTATGCTGCTAAATCAACATTTTGGATTAAAATGAGTCTTCATGACTCTTACATGTTACAATTGAATAAACTATCCAAAGCTTCAGTAGCCAGATGTCTATTCATACCTGATCAAAAGAGCTAGTTCCTCATCCTGTTTTGTTATTTTTATCAGCGGTTTGCACAGCTAACTAATTGTATGGCTTTCTGCAGACAACATTGCCAGTAGAGTGGAAAGTTATGTCTACTGATAAGCCCTAGTGATAATTGTCATATTGGCTGAGTGCAGTTGTCTTGTTTTGGTTTAAAATACTACATCCTGTACATACAACGACTTCCTGTTCAATACTCTTCAATGAGGTTTTCACTACATCAGTTTAAAACTAATAAATCCTCTTAGATCAGACAGTTGTGGTGAATGTTACAGAAAACATGTTAAAGACTTTACATATTAGAGGAATATTTCATCAGAGACACTTGTGTGTTTAAAAAGAGACGTGATTGTGTCTAAATGCTAACGCTAACAGGAAATGGTTGTATGTACAGAAGTTAGCATTTTTGAACAATCGCAAGCCAACTGAAATTCCGTGCACACAGCCCATTGGCACAGGATATAAAACTATTTATTAGAACACAATCAATTTTAGCATTTTTTTTTCTTTTACTAAACCTCATGAGACACACCTATTTAATCATCAAAACTATGAATAAAAAAAAAAAAAAAAAATGATTTGCACAAGATTTGTTCTTTCTTTGTTTCTTGTATTTTCCCCCAACAATAATGGTTATGCACTAACGTTTTCCACTCTCAGACTGACCTAAAATGATACATCCGGTGGCGTAGTTGCCATAGTGACACAGTTGTTAACCCTGGCCCTCTAGTCTACAGATTAGAAAGGTTTGAAATAGCCTTTGATATTGGTTGTTCGTGTCCTATGAAGGGGATATCAATATTTTTCGCTAGCTAGGCTAAAGGTAACGTACCTATAGCTTGTTAGACTATAGCTTGTTGAAAATAAGCTGCATCCTTATTTTCAGTTATGCCGCTAACCGGTTAGCATACCTTTTCCAAATGTTTAAACTTAGCCAAATTAACTTAACCTAAGCCTTACCTTAACCTTACCCAAATCCCTTAAGTTAACATTTTAAAATATAAACTTTTGCTAGCATAACCACCAATGCAATGTAATCCAATGTATGGCATAACTGGGTTAGAGAAAAAACAAACAAACAAACAAACAAAACAAACAAATAAATCAGGCAGTCCAGCCATAAAAAAGTTTCCTTTATGGTTGCAAGTCTAACAAATCTTGCAACTGCAGCGTGTCAGTGATTTTTGTTTTTTTGTTCTTGTATAGTTACCAAACAGACTCATTATAGAACTTATTGCTAATGACACAGAAGCTGGCAGTCTGCACATTTAAGATTTAAAATAGCCAGACCATTTAAGAGCATAAACATAAAGCGTAGAACATAAAGTGTAGAATATTAAGTCCTGCTGCCTGTATGCATTGCTGTAAATTAACAGTTGCTAGCACAGTGAAAGTCTGTTTGATTGACATGTGCTGGTATAAATAGATGTTAACAAAGCCATCTGTCGGCTGACCTTCTTGATCTGTTAAACACAAGAGAAAAAGCATTGATTTCTTTACATGAAACACTGTAGATCTGCCCATAACCTTTGATATTTCTGACATAAGGATCCATTGAGCACAAAACTTACATATCAATTGATTATCTTTCTATTGTCTGTGTTTATAATGAAGCTGATAAAATGGACACTCTTGCTCTCTTAAGCCTACACAAATAGACAGTTACTTTGGAACGTTGTATGAGACAGACATCATTTAATTTTAACAACTGAGTGCTGTATGCATATTTGAGTTAAAAACTCAAAGAAAAAAAACAAAACAAAACACAGTTTATTACTAACATGCAAAGTGAATACTACTGCTTTTAAACAATATGTTCATCATATTAATAAACCATGTGTAGTTGCTTATGAATAAAGTCTTACTTCATGCTGTACAAATGCACAAGTGTATTATGAAGTGTCACCAGCAGTGTTGGATAGTAGGGATGGGCCGATTCCAATATCCATTGTTTGGCCTCCTGCTCTGGCCGATATGTGCCATACCGATATTTGTTTTGTAAAATCTAGCAGGCCTCACAACAACAAAACAATAAATTAATTAAATCGGGCATCGAGAATATTCTGTGACATTATTAAGTAAATATGTGGCCATGTTTTTTTTTTTAGCATAGTTGTTGCTGGTTTCATTTGAACTCGGTCTGTTCATTATAATGAAGTTGATGTTTTGAGGACAAACTGAGACTGACACATGTCCAATTATATATTGCCCCTGTATTACTATTAGTTACAGAAGTTATCTCATTAGTGTCCTAAAAACAAACATGAAAAGGCAGTGCTTTGTTTTAAAACATACTTATTTTAGACGATCATACATTGTCAGCAAATATTCATGGTACATTTTGGAAATGTTCTTTACTTTGTAAGTGCTAGCATACACATCTGAAAATAAAGTTTAACAAAATGTTAATCTTCATGAACCAAACTGGGGTTTGCCTTTGCTCCTCACTTGCAAGTTGTGGATTACTTAAACTCAGAGAAGAAGTGTAGTGAATGAATAGTGAGAAAAAAAAGCAAGACACCGTAAGGATAGAGGAGAGTGGGTATGTAGATTCAGTAAATGTAAAAACTTAAAATTGTGGGTGAGGAGGGTCTGATTGCATGCCACTCTATCGCCACCTACCTCTGCTTAAATTAATTTTATTTCATCTACTAGGTAAGGTACTAGTCAGTGAACAAAGATAAAGAGATATTTTGACCAGAACCGACCTAAGTTGAGATTGCAGAATATGTACTGTATGTTCTCTTCCTTTGTATCTTTAAATTGTCAGTTGAATACACAGAAATGGGAACAATCACTGGCACACATGCTATTAAGCTCTATTTCCTGGAACACTGATTGGATAAAACAAACTGTACCTGTCTACCATGGAGCAAACAAACCTCACTGATATCATGGGACGAGATCAAATTGTCACAACACTGTGCGCACCGTAAAGAATGGTCTCGTGGTCTTGGACTGTCATAAAGGGTTCAAGTGCGTAACTTTAAGCAGCTGTAGTATGTGTCTCCTTCACATATAGACTTGTAGAGCACATAATCAAACAGAAAACATTCTAAACTCACAAAGTGTTTTTTTCAAGCTTGTTAAAAAAGCCATGTGAATCTTTGTAAAAGGTGTCTTCATTTATTCATTTTGAAAAGTTGAAAGAAATAACACTGGATATACAGGTTTTCTGCATTTGTCTAATACCAGTGATAAATATGCAATGCTCCATTTGTACTATTTTGTTTGTTTTGTTTATTTATTTTTTTCTTGCAAAGTAGTACTTAATAGTTTATCCAACACCGAAACATTGTGCATTCAGACCTGAGCTTTTCTGTGATTTCCAATTCCCTCTTGTTCCAACAGCACAACATAACACTGCTCCTTTTGAAGCATTCATGAAATCAATGCGGCTCTTTAAATTATTCACTGCACAGCTCCACTCTACACTATGCACTGCTGCTCCCAACAATCGCAGGCCTTTGTAATGGCCGACAAAACATGCCACTAATGTGTTGTGTGCACTTGACACATCTGATGGAGCACATGTTTATTCTGGCTCATGCGATTCAGCCATTATCGCATCTGAGGTGGAATTATGAGATGAATATTAATGAGACGAGAGTGGCAGACGTGCCAGCTGTAAGGACGGTTTATGTGCTCATGATACAGAGTGGTGGCATCGCACTGGAATTATGCTAATTTGTTGTTTTCAATATGATGGTCGACTAGGGTTTGAAGATGAAGAGACAGTTTACGTACTCTGAGGTAAGTGAACACATGTGTACAGACTTGGGATGTTCATGTTTAATCGATAAACTAATTACCCGTGCCTAATGGCTTAACCGAGTGTGAGCTCTTTGACCGGTTAACTGACACAAATATAGAATTACCCCAGCAGAGGGCGCTCTTGACCCTTTGCACCTATGTCACTTGATCTGTTGGTGACGGAGGGGGAGGTGATGTAGCGGAATTTTATTTATTTATTTAACCTTTATTTAACCAGAAATCCATTGAGATTCAGAGATCTCTTTCAAGGGAGTCCTGGCCAAAAGGCTCCAACAACACAACCCAAAACACAGACATTTTAAAATAAACAGAAAAGACATACAGTAGTTAAAAACTGTTACAGGTTAATGATTGCATTTCCAGGTCTTTCAGAAGAGAGTCAAAATGAGCCATAGAGACAAGAGTTTGGAGTTTAAAAACTCTCTGTAAAGAATTCCAATCTGTTGGAGCACAATATTGGAAAGACATTTTTCCCTTTTCTGTTCTAACATTGGGAACACTCAATGAGTAGACATCCTGAGAACGCAACTGATGAGGTCCATCAGGCCTACGCTGAAGATACACATTCAGGTATGAAGGAAGTAGACCAACAAGTCCTTTGTATATAAACCTGTACCAGTGTGAAAGCCGCCGCGTGGCTAAAGCAGGCCATCCAACACGAGAGTACAGGTCACAATGATGGGTTCGTGCACCACAGTTTGTTACAAAGCGCAAAGAGGCATAAAACAGTGATTCCAGTGAACGTAAAGCCAGGGTGCGACATGCCTATACAAAGGTCTCCATAGTCCAACACAGAAAGGAATGTTGCAGCAACAAGTCTCTTCTGGAATTGAAAGAAAATAATCTGTTTCTGAAATAAAAACCTAATTTCAAACGCAACTTTTTGACATGAGATTCAATATGTGGTTAAAAGACAATCCATATTGAATCTCTTGTCAAAAAGTTGCGTTTAACTTAGGTTTTTATTTCAGAACAAGCTGTAATTTTCTTTTCAATTCCACTGATTTAATGCAAAACTGGCAAATTCTCACATTTTCTCATTTTTGGTAAAGAAAGCAATGCATTCTTCTAGTGCATGTTCAGTACATTTAACTGTGGAAGTAGAACATCTTTAGTTACGCACAAAGCAAAGTATTTGGAAAAAAAAAAAGAGAATAATAATGAATGCTATAGCTGAACCATACTCCTTCTATGTTTGCCGATTTAATACAATTTACAAGTTTTACTCCTCAACTTAGAGGGATTCCAGTTATTTTGATTTGTTGCTGCCACCCACTGGCGTCTTCTGTCTTCATCAACATGTAAAGGAAAAAGCTACACGCTTAGGCTTACACAAGATACAGCCATTTTACAATTGAAATCAATAAAGTAACTTAGAAACAGGCAGGTTTTCTGTAAAGTTTCCATAATTGTAATGCACACAGACAGTGTTTTGCCTTCATCATGGAGAAGTGGCATTCCCTCGAAGCGCATGGACGACACGTGCAAAGGGTCAATAGCCAACTGGATAGTTCTTGCATCTGACAAAGTGGGGAAAAAAAAAAATTGCTAAAACTACAAAAAACAATATTTATCTCATAATATCTGAGAAAACTAGCATGATACTGTAGTGTTTATGGACTAATATCAGGCATGCCTGGTTTTATTCACTTGGATTGTAAGCTGAAGAAGAAAACAGACTGGATTATTCAGCTTTTCTTGATGCCTTGTTTTTGAGCGATTTTATTGAATATGCATTTCAACAGTGCATTAAGGCAGTGTTTATGAGGCTTATATTCAGTCGTGACGTGCACAGTTCAAAGGTCTGTTGCTGTCTTGGTGCTCTGAGTTCATGCTGTGCCCAATTATAACACATCCACTGAAAAATAACAATAAAAAGTACTGCCTTAATGTAATCAGATAACCAATTATTGACCGTGAAGGGCTTCAACTAAGGGCTAAAGAAACAACTCAAAACATGCATCCCATGTTTAAAATGTCTTGTGTAACTTTCTTGTGGTTCTGATGGATGGATCTCTGATGGATCTCTGATGGATCTCTGACTTTCATTCTGTGATAATTGTGAACAATTAAAGAGACAACTTTACAAATATATTGTTAACCTGGTTTTTCCAGAGGGAGTATGTGTGTTCATTCTTGAGACTGATGTTATCTTAATAGCATCATGTTTATGTTATGTGTGATTCAGTTTTTTCACAATTCGATTCTTCTCTCGTTAAAGGGGTCACAATTCCGATATGTTTTCAATTTTGTAAAGCCTCACAAAAACAAAATTCTTTTTTTTTTTTTTTTCCAGTGAATTTGCTAAATAAAACATGACTTTTCTTTAAATAACAGAATTGCCGCTTTAATGTAGTTTTAAAAGCATTAAGTCAATGTTTTAAAAAGTTAATATTTCAGTCATTTCTGGGTCAGTTTTTGTGAAAACAAGTGATAGAATGATACAACTTTCCTCAAAAAGAATATCAAGGCTGCTGTTTACTTCCTCTGACTGAGAAATGACAGTGAAATCAACCAAAATTACAACACAGCTATGGAGGAACACCTGAAAGTCAAACCCAACACCGGAATTAAACTGAAACATCACATCGTCCATATGTTACACACCACACAACATTTACCAGTCAGGTGTTCCACTATCAAGACAAGTGTTAGCACTCCATCTACTAGAAGCAAAGGTTATCACCATTAAAAAATAAAAGCTATTTTGTCCTGACAAGGTGATACAAGTCTGAAGGTAATTCCTGGACTTTAAAACAACACAGAGTCTTCTGAGACTTGGTTTTCAACTTGGACATTAAGGTCAGTAACTCTGGACTTATCTTGGAAGACTTAACTTGAGACAACTTGATGCTTCTCAAGAAACAAAAAGTGTAAATGTAGAATATCAAACAGTGACATAGTAGAAGTCTTCAAAGTAGTCATCTGGACAGTGTTTCCGAAGATCAAGACGTTTCGACTCTCATCCGAAAGTCATTTTCAGTCTGTTCTTTCGGATGAGAGTCGAAACGTCTTGATCTTCGGAAACACTGTCCAGATGACTACTTTGAAGACTTCTACTATGGATCACTCCTGGATGAATGAGGGACTACACCGCCAAACAGTGACATGTCTATCACCTATTTTATTTGAAAGGGGGTAACTTATCAATATTAGTTAAATTGTTGAAATACAAGATGCATTTGGTAATTTGAGATGAAGTCTTGAAAAGACTTTAGGACTTGTGGAGCACTGACTTAGGACTTAAGGCCAAACACTTGAAACTTACACGAGACAAAACAATGACTTGGACCCACTTCTGAATTTTTGTGATCCAAAACAAAACTTAAAATCATGTTTATGTTTTATGCTCAGAGAAGATAATGTTGTAAACAGGATTAATGAAACAAATGTGAGTGAAGCAAATACAATTCCAGGAGGGTTTTGATGAAAAAAAAAAAAAAAAAAACACACACAGCTAAAAGCATAAATACAAAATAAATACCACAAAAAGCAATGCAAAAATATATATAATCTCTAAATTCACCTGTTTGCCAACTCTAGGAACGCTTTATTGGATACAGTTTCCTATCTCTGCATGTTAAAAAAGCCACAGTACTATATTTAAAAGTGTCAGTCTCTGTCTTTGCTCAGTGTTGATGATTAATCTTACGCATGATAGTGTATGACAGCTGTGTGTTCGTCATATTTAGCGTCTTATAATCACATGTGCATTTACACAAAGACCAGCTAATCTGCACAGTGAGGGGTTAGCATTAGTCATTAAACCGGCTGCTTCTCATTAACATCAAACACACCACTCGACTAAATATAGGAATGGGAAATGTAATATCTATTGTTTCCAAAGACCAGGAAACTTCCAAGAAAAAAAAAAAAAAAAGTCAGAAGAAATGAAAAACCCTGCCTGCAGCATATTGATTTACTCTGTTAAATTGTGGGATACAAATGTGATACATGAGAATAGAAACTGAGAGAATAGTTCTAATTATATGCAATAATTTCTTGGAATTTAATTAAAGAAGACCACCAATACATTCAGTTTATTATCCACAAGTCTACATCTACAACCTGCCTGTTCATATGAGAGGAAGTGTCATTCACTGTGGTTCTCCCCAAGGTTCCGTTTTTCCCTCTAGGTATTCAAAGTGTTCCTCACCAAGAAGAGGGACTAAAGACAGTGAACAGGGACAGGTGATGCTCTGGGACAATGTGCTTGTATCCTAATGATATTCCACTGTAAGAGGCCCTGAGAGGTGACTGCCATGATTTCAGGCTTTACAAAAATCAATTGATTTGAATCAAATTGAACATGCACCAATCATCATAAATGTTTTCTAGTAAAGCCCCCACAATATTTAAAGTGGACAAGCTCACTTCTCTGGTCCTAAATGGTCATTTCTTTTAATTGCGACTAAACACAGACACACCGGGACTTAACCACAGACATTTAATTTAGGCATGAACAGGTTCATTACTTTGTTGTTTTTACATAAAGGAAAGTAAAGGTGCACAATAGCAGAGTGGTTAGCGCTCTGCTTCCTAATACAAATGTGGATTTGACTCCTGTTTCACACTAAATCAACATGTCACAGTCTCTCTGGATGCAGTTTGCATGTTCTCCCAATGTTAGCATAGGTTCTCTCTGAAAGCTCTGTCTTCCACCACCTCTAAAAACATACATGTTAGAAAATATTCTGCAGCTACTGTCCTGACCAAGCCATAGCAACAACATCTGGAGATGTTTCCCTGAGTGCAACGCTCACTGCTGCTGAGGAGATGCCTGAGCAGCATTGAAGGATGGATCAAATGCAGAGAACAAATTTCAAAATGGGTAGTAGCTATACCTTACTTTCCTTACCTTGATTGGCCTCACTGTAATTTCCTCCAGTGAATGAATGAGAGTGTCAATGGTCATCTGTCTCTGTGGGTCGCTGAGGATTAACTCAGCATTGAGTTGACCACAGTCCTTCCTCCGCCTAAGGCCCAAACTCACTAGGATAAGCTCCAGTGTTTTCTGATGACTGGAAAACAGTTCACATATGTCTTAATCAGATATAGTTGTATCTGAAGACACGCCTTATCAAATATGTTGTCTTTTCTCCCTATTTACAACATGTACTACCTTCGGGATATGTTTTTGGTCTAAATCAGCAGTGCCCAAAGCTTTTTGCTTATATTCACATGTTTTAGGCAAACTGAGTAGGTTTGATATCCTTTAACAGTCAAGCTTGGGCATCACTGGTCTAAAGGTCTAAATCTTCCAATGCAATCAAAAGTATTTATAAATTAGTTAAAAACAGGGTTGACCAAAGTACTATAAACAAAATACAATGAAAAATCACATTAACAAAATAATACAAATACAGCTATAGCAACTCATTTCTGAATTAAAGCCAAATGGGAAAATGGTGTTTTTACAAATAGTAAGCGACTTACAAAAGACCAGCAACAGAAAATGCTTGATCCTTCTGTTTTCTTTTCTCTGTTTGTCTACGATAACGTTTGAACCCACATTTATTTATTATATTGTTCATTTGACATGTTTTTTTTTTTTCATCTGGGCCATTTGTGTATAAATCAAAGTGTGTTCAGAGCTGGACATTAGTTTTGCTCGGACAGATGGAGCCGAGGAGATGTGTTTTCATGGTTTAAATCTGGTCGACTGCGATGCGACTTCAAAGAGAGGCGCTAATCTGTCCTGTCTCCACTGAAGCTGCAGCCAGTTCAAGGAGGAAGCGCGCAAAGTAAAAGTGAAAAGAACACGACGGACTGGTGTGGGCGCATTAGCATTTTTGCAAAGATAAACTCAGATTAACCTAAAACATCAATGACTTTCATGTTTTTCATTCTTTGTTCTTTTGATAAACATTTTCCCACAAAAGCTACAAAACAGAGATAAAACAAGTGCCATTTCTGATTTTAAATGAAGCAAGAAATCTACAATGACTTGTTGAAGTGTAGTTATTTTGCAACGGAAACACTGTTTTTTTTTATAAGTATGTTTATCAAACCCACAAACAGGAATACAAATCACCTTCAGAACCATATTTGGCATACAACTAAAACATCAACATAATGTCCTGCTTGCTACTTGTAATATTGATCATAAACATATAGATTAAATGCTACTGATATGTATTTAAATACTTATTTATTTAGTCTTTTAACAATATGACATTGTTCTCTTATTAGAAATATACATTGAGCAATGGTTTAAAAAGTTACATTTTGAGGTATCTACACTTTACCTAAAGGTTGTCTGGAGGAAGAAAAGACAAATCCAGTGACAGTTTTGTTTGTTCAAACAATGCATTTTTTTTTCCATTGTCCACTGCAGCCTTGTCCATTGTATACATTAAAGGTGCACATGTGCAACTTTTTGATCAAAAATAAACTTGAATAAATGTATGGTTTTTTTGTCACTTAGATGCAATCAGCCAAAAGTAACACCACACTTGACTTTAACATAGAAAAAAAGGTGGCCAATGTTAAATTAATATAAGTCGATGTGTAGATGACAGACCTTTCAGAGCGGGATTTGCTTAAACAACTATTTTTATTATCCTTTCATCTTCACACAGCATTTCAAACAATCCTTGGCATTTTATCCCTAGACATTATCTTTGGGTTTAATCTTAACCTACCCCAAAACCTGCTACATTTACTCATTTTAGTAACCGGAATGATTTTGGCCTTCTTCATTGCACAAGGATACAAGCTTTTTTTTTTTCTTTTTTTTTTTTTTGTCTCTACATTGTTTTACAATATGCTGATAACTTTCCTATTTTTTCCCAGTAAAAAAACAAACAAACAAACGAAAAAAACAAAACAAAAAAAAAAACACATAAAACATAATGTTCCCCAGCTTTAAGAATACAGTAGAGATTGGCTGATAAGTAACAAGTAATAAGTACCAAGGCAGCCTTGTTGGCCCACTATGTATTATGTATTAATACGTATTATGTATTAATTATGTATTACTATTTTTTATCATTTTCATTTTTTTTAAATTAATGTATTAATTTATTTATTTTTTATTGTTCACGTCAATACAAGGCTGCTTCAAATCTACAACTATTTTTGAGTCTGGCAACAAAATCCTCCATACAAATATTCATTTCTACAGTTGATACAAAGGATTGTATTAATCATAAAGATTTACAGAATCCATTACTAGTCTTAACCAACTCCAAGCCACAAACATAAGTTAGGAATGTTACTTCAGACTTGAATGTAGCCATTAACCCTCCAATAAAAATGTTTGTGTAGCTTCAACACATGTCTAAGATGCTAAGACTCAGACGTACATTGTTGAGAAAGTGTTTAAGATACATAGAGCATCTTTAATAATGTAATTTGACAATTGTTTCCTTAAAAAAAAAACAAAAAAAAACAAGAGGTATGAGTATAGCAAAGTCAATACAATTTCTCTGTGGCAGCTCAAAACAACTGTAGCTCCAGATCTCTGACATTTACCAAGCACAAGTCATACTCTCTTGTATAAAACTGCAGTCACTTCACATTACCTCACCCTCAGTTGTTTACAAACTCCATAAATCTTGGCTCTAGTGCTTCTCTTTATTGAAACAGATTGTGCTTCATAAACATAAACACAAGCAGCTGATGGAGTCCCAGAGGTGATCCAGTTCTCGGAGTGATCATGAACACTGATGGGTGTAATCCCGGGTGGACTATTACAGGCATTGCACTGTTTTTGGAATGAGAGACTTCCTGTGATGAGACTAATCCTATGCAAATCTTTGTACTCAGATGGTTGTGAGAATAGAGAACACAAGTGGAACGATTGGATTTGGACTGGGTTGGAAGAATTCTGATTTCGTAAAACAAAGGACAAAGCAGACATTATTTGCCATAGTGCAACAAGTACCGGCAATTTTCTACATGACAGAGAGGACAGTGGATATATATGTTAAAACATGGAGTAAATCACAACTACATCAGATCAAAATCTGAGGTAAAGCGAACGGGGGCAAATTGCATAAAGCTCTCATAACGCTATGCATAGATGTATTGACCACATGTTGACAGTTTCAGATCATGTTACTGTTAGTTTTTTTTTGTTTGTTTGTTTGTTTGTTTGTTTTTCCTATTGCAAATGTTTGTTATCCTATTAATTATCTTAACTTTATAAGAAGAAATTTGCCAACAGGGTAAGAATAATTTTCTAACCCACTGGCAAATATTTTTAGCCTGATGCAACAGCCAGTTTTATGTCACTTCATGGAAACCGTCTGACATCACAACATTGGGGTTCATTCGCTTCACGGTACGCGGGGAGGTAATTTGATTTAATAATCACTGCTTTTTGGTTGTTTTGTCTTCCAGGAAGTAGAGCATAAAGTGTCAGTGACTGTTATCATTTCTATGTGGCAAACCTCCAAATTAAAAGGTACATATCAATTAACGTTAATGTTTGACGCAAGGTCAAAGGAAGAGAACATATACAGTCTGCTAGTTCAAGTCAGGTTGGTCCTAGATAACATGCCAATCTGCTCCTGCTGCTGATTGGACAACTGTATTTCCTGCTTTTTGGGAACTGTCTGAAGTCCTGCGATGCCTGTCGTGTCATTCCAGACCAGATTCGTCCGAAAGTCTTTGGTCAACGACGCATGCGCAGACGAAATTACGTCTTAAACATTATTAAGTTACATTAATTATTTTATATGATATTTGAATATATCTTGCAAAATGCCATAGAAAGCCCAAAACGACATATATTTCCATTTAAGCTAACATAGCAGGAACTAGTTAATGAGGCATTAGGCTAACGTAAAAATCTTATACATATTTGCCTGCCAAAAATGACTCTGTACATAAAACTAGAAAACTGTAAATGGCACGTACGATGGCCGGTACGAAAGACGTGAAGGCCCGTCTATGAAAAAAAAAGCCTAGTCCAGCTGGCTAAAACTTTTGGCTCGATGTAAGAAATAAGGTCTTGAAATCATCAAGACAGTTTGAACTAGTAAGATAATGCAGGACTCTACAATAAATACAGATGAATTCCTTTTTTATTGTATATATATATTTTCACACTTTTGAAGCTAACCAAGACATTGTCTAGATTCTAGACAATCCATCCAATACTTTCTAGACTCTAGAAAGTACTTGGATGGGAGACTTCTGGAACACTTAACCACCTTTTAAGAGTGGTTGAGAACTGCCCCAGGACAGCTGTGACTGTACTATCAACAAGTGTTACATGAAGTTTCAGCAAACTAGCAAAGCAAATAGCAAGTATACACTGTATACTGCATTTTCAGATTTACAGACATTTCTATAACTAAATGCATTGGTTATGCATTCATTTCTATGCATTCTCCTGAACGCTACCCCACAATACATAACACAATGTTGACTTTACATTTTGGACGTTTAAATGTACTGATGCCTTTTTGCAATAATATTACTTGCAGTTATATGTTAACACTGCCTGGCTGAACCCGGTGTTTTATAATCTAATAAAGTGACATTAATGTCACAAATGAAATGACAGCAGAAACAGTGCTTTGACAGAGATTTGCCAAACCCTGCAGAGTAGCATTAGCCGCAGTGGCGCTAACAGCCTCTAATTGACTGGTTTGTGAAATGGCCAACCTGCCCAGGCTCTCCGATGAAAGGCGGATAAAAGCCTTTGATCTGCTCTTTTCATTATTTGAGTTTATGATTTATTTTGCGTCGGTGCTAGGCGTGGGGCTGCAGACATCAGTGACCGAGCAGGAATCTCATCATGATCATAATGAGGTGAGCTAATGAAGGATGATAAACGGCCTCGGCTGAAAACCAGGCGACGGAGACACAGCCTACAAAATGTCAACTGTAAACACTGATGCACCTAACCATGTATTTTCATCTCTGATATGGACATTAATTATGAAAGGCATGCCATGGTTTTGTCTGCTCTTTAGATTTAACCTACAACACACGTGAATCAATATCTTTGATTCAGAATTTTTAAAATCACACCATGAAGGGAAGACAACTTCATTAAAGCCAAAGGTTAAATGGCTGCTGATCCACCTTTCACTTTACCTTAGTAGTTGTAAAGTCATCAACAAAGTACTCTGTTGAACCATGCTGACCTACCATGGAGAGCAAAGATCACTGCACTGTAAACCCGAATGCTCAAATTAATCAAAAAAAATAATTGGTGAATAATTAAAAAAGCTTAAGTGTTCAACTTAATTAGATTTTTAAATTCTGCTTACACACACTCAATTTTTTGGTGTTAAATTATATATTTTAATTTCTAATCAAATAAATATTTTAATTAAGTATATGCCATCGTTTTTAATTTAACTTTATTAATATTTTTGTTTTTGATTTAATTAATATTTTTAACAATACATCTCTTACAACAAAAATTAAAAATTGGATGTTAAGTTTTACAGTAGATCAATATAACATAATGTATTATTATACATTATGTGGACATATGCTGTGTTAAAAAGTGAGATTTTAAAATTACACAAACATGTAGGTTTACTTCATTTCTGCATGTGTAAAGTAGCTATTTAAATCAGAAGAGCATATTCCATGAGGTTGCACATGTGCCTAAAAATTACATTTGAGGAGAGTCGCTGTACATGTCATTTAGCACCAGAATCAATATTCCATGTAATTACAGTATGCTGCTGTCCTCCTCCAGCAACCAATTGCGTCAACATAATAAATTACAACACACAACACAATACAACTGCCCATCTAACTTAATTTCAGACCATATACAAAAGTTTCATCCATCAAATTGAATTTTGGGCACAAACTGACGCGACATCATTCACTCAATTGCTGCTGTGAATAGCTCTGATTACGCACAGTCTTGCTTGCCCTCAGCACCTGAACACTCCCCCCCCCGTCTGTTTTGAAAGGAGTGGTGGTGGTCAACACAGACCCATTAGTTATTATCCAGCAGAGCAACACAACACACTCTGCGCCACTTTTCTCACACTAGCACCATAGGTGTTTACGCACTGTTTACGCACTGACATAACACTGACATTAACTCACCATGACGTAGTCTTTCTCACGTTGAAGCCAAATCATCATCCTCCATCTGACATGGGACACGATTTTGCTCAGTGTTCTTTTAGAGGCATAAAAAGGTTGCCGTCTGGTCCAAGCGTAGTCAGCGCTGTCCACGATACATTAATCCACACAAACGGCACCAATCCAGCAAGTCCGAAGTTACAGTTGTTTCCTCAGACACAAGCAATCCGTGGAGTATGCCCAACACAAATATACATCCGCTGTAGTCCCAATGGCGTGAGCGAATCATGCGGGCATAGTTTTCTGTATTTAAGGTGATCATAAATAAACGTTCTCTTATCAAGAGTCCTGCTCGTCAACAATGTGCTGCTCGTGGCTAATGCTAACGGCAATGCGTAGGCTGAGTCCGTTTCTACGATCTTATCGGACAAAGCAGAGTTGGTAAATAATCGATTAGCATCAACGCTGTCTGCCATGAACTAATTCGGCCTCTCTCTCTCGCACAAGTCCAAATCTGGGTTATTTAAAAGTGATTTTGGTTTTCGGTTCCGACCAACATGGCTGGTTGCCGTGTACCACAACAAACTCACTGGCTAGTGAAATGCAATTTCACAATAAAGGCAGATGCACTTAAAATCCATACAAAGTTTAATCATTAAATCCGCATTTGTTCTTAAGTACAACATGGTTTGAACAAGAAAAATCTAGTAATAAATTCACTACTTTATAAAAAAGAAAACATTGATAGCCAATGTAGGTATCATGACCTAGTTCCTTTTATTTTGAAAGGTTTATTTCTGGTTTCAATCTGAACGCATGCGCACTTGCGCTATTAGCTTCTCCACGTCACGACGTTCCACACACGCACGGTCAAGGCAAGCTGTCGCCATCGCAAGATTGAATCAGGTAACATCTTCAAAATTCAAGTGCTTACCAAGTATTCTGAAGCTTTGTTACGAATATAACAACTATATCGTCTTTCCCACGTAGATATTTTATAAGCAGCGGCCGATTTACCACACGCTTCGATTAGTTCAATCATGCTAGTCGATTCAATGCTAGCTAACTATTTTCCTTAGCAAAATCATGGCCTATATTTGTCCTTCGTTGACTTAGTGACGTTGGAAATGCTGCGTAGTCTTATTTACATTTCTCAGATATGTAAGACATTTGCCTGAGTTCGTTTAATCTACATTTTCCGGACCACAATACAGTGTGTTAGGACAACAGTCAAGTTAACGTGCTAGCGCCATAGCTCACGTGCCAGCTACAGCTCACGTGTTGCGCTACAGTACATGGAGCTGCTTTCTCAATGCAAAGACAAGTATCAGGAGAATTACATATTCAGTTGTTTCAAGGTTTGTGAAATGTTTTTTCTGTGTGCAGGTGGCATTCCAGCCTCTTTACAATCAAGACATTTGAAGTTAAATGTAAGTATAAATGCTTATCTATAGGTGTGAAGCTTAATAAAGGATTATAATGCAAAATATGTTAATATTGTAAGATTTAAGGTAATACATATTAGTGAAAAGAGTGTGAAATTTGTGACAATTTATAAATTGCAAATTTAACTGCATATATTAGGCTCGGAAGCATCTGCTTACTATGGAAATAATGGCAAATCTGCCATATTTTTTTTATTTTAGCAGAACATCCATAGGAATACCTTAAACAAAACAACTTTTTAAAAAAGTAATCAAAACGGAGCAGCCAACAAGCTGCTGGTCAGTACTGGTAAATTCATCTATCACTTTGTAGTGTCAAAATGTGATTTATTAATGCTATTTTTGGTATTTAGATATTTAAATCTCTGTTGGTTTAACATTAGACCAACTGAACATTGTAATGCTGTATGATGTCACGTTATCGAGCCTAATTCCAGCAGTAGTCAATAATCCATATTAGCTGTCTAATCACTCAAAGCTTTTTAAAGAAACCTACTGAATGTGTCCAGCTGTTTTGTTGGATACTACATAGTATGTAAGTCAGTAATTAACCTTTAATTCAGTGTAAAACTCAAAATGATCTAAAACAGCTTAAATTACTCATTGTTATTATTGGAAAAGTGAGTCTGGAACAGTTTTGAATCGTATGCTTTACTAGGAGTGTTTTTTAATTATAACAAGTAAATACAAGTGGGTGGGATAGGTTGTATGTGAGAACAGGGATTTTTGGATAGCACTCAAGCAAGAGCTGCACGAGATTACTCAAACATGCAATCTATTTTATCTATTTATACCTTTGGGTTAACTAATGAGTATGCAATTTATAACTAGGTTAAAAAGTTTTACATGATAGGATCCATAGGCAAAGCCAGTGCAAGAGTTTCACTCAAGCTACACGGCTCAATGTGAGTGAGTGGACCAAGTTGAATGAATGCTGGCTTTTACATAAAATACTGTTGTAATGAGAGGCATTTATTTCATGTTTACTATTCTTAAAACATTATTTATTATTTCTCTCATGCAAAATAGGTTAAAGGTTTTTACAATTTTCCAAACTTAACCTAATTTGTTAGATTAATCCCTATTATAACAATGACAGTTTATATGATCAACAAGTTAAAAAAAAAGAAGTAGAGCCATACTCTAAAGTGATGCTCACACTAGAGAAAAAAAACATTTTCTATTTTTATGAGCTTGTAAAAGTAAGTTAGAAAATTTGGTATGTACTTGTGCATTTTGTAAAATTTTAATCTTTAATACTGGCTAAACTGGGATGCAGTTTGTAAAATGTTTTATAAGAACATAATTAATTTTTTGTGTGTGTGAAAAAGTAAGTCAACCTGTCATGCACTTTAAGAAGAACAGAAATCTGACAACTGGACATTTGTCTCANAGCGAAGTCTGTTGTTAAGCAAAAAGTAAAGAGTTGGGACATCGAAAGAAAAGGTTGTTGGCGTAAGAATATTCAGAGGAAAGTGAAAGAAAAGGTCGTTGGCGTAAGAAGATTCAGAGGAAAGTGAAAGAAAAGGTCGTTGGCGTAAGAAGATTCAGAGGAAAGTGAAAGAAAAGGTCGTTGGCGTAAGACGATTCAGAGGAATGTGAAAGAAAAGGTCGTTGGTGTTAGAAGATTCAGAGGAAAGTGGGTGAAATGAGAACTGCGCATGGCAACAGAAAAGTTGATGTTTCAATTTTACGACTAAGATTAGGTCACACAAGACTGAATGACACTGAAAACATAAGTCAGGTAGATGTGAGCATTGTGGGCAGGAAGAATCTATTACTCATACAGTATATTAATGGAGTGTAAAAAATATAATCAAATAAGAAAATAATTGATTCAGGGTCTTAATAACCGTAAAGTTCATTTTAATTTTTAAAGTGTTTCACAGCATTGATTTTTGATAGATACAGATTTATTTAGTCGATTTTAAAATTGATTTATTAATATTTTTTTTACTTGTTATAATCAGTGCCTCCCAGTTCAGACTCATTACCATTTGGTGGCGGTAATGCACTAGTAAGTTGTTGCCAACCGCCAATAAAACCCCACGAGAAGAAGAAGAGTCTGCCTTTAAGTGGAAGTTTAGATGGCGTCAAACTCAGGAGCCAGAGATAAGATTGTCAGTGAGACAGTTTTTTTTTTTTTATTATTCATAGTTAGGTTAAAGAGCCAGGTGAGTGTACTTAAGTATCATGGATCCCAAAAAGGTTCACTAACTGGTGGAATACCTGAGCCACGCCAGGTTTCCACAATTTGCCTCAGACTGCCTAAAGTCATCCATAAAATGCTGTGCAAAGTTTTATACCATGAAAGGTAAGTACAATTTCCAATATTCTGCAACTCTTCCGTGTTTTCATACTTCGTGTTTAAAATGTCTAATGCATATTTCATTTCGATTTGTTCAAGATGGGGCATTGCATTACCTTTTTGGGTGAGGGAAAGGCCAATCCCACTATGTCAAAAAGTTGTTAGCACTGCTAAAGAGGCAAATGCTATTTTTGTGGAGTTCCACGCCAGTATTACTGGAAGGGATTGTGGCTGGGAGAAGACCAACAGGACTGTAACCACTAGTACTAGTCAAAAATGCAAAAAGACATCCGTACCTGGGTAAGAGCTAGATTTATCAACCATTTGCTCATGTGCAAAACAGGTTAGGGGGTGCAAAACCTTGGCAGAAAAGAAATTTTTCTATCACACACACACACAATATGCAGAATTTGTGGTGGTTCATATCAGTTTTGTTTAGCTCTTTGTTTGTGCATCTTTATGCAATATTAAAGTTTGTGTAAAATGCTCCTAAATACCACATGATTTGTTTTATTTTTTGCACCCGCAATTTAGCACCTGGCTTGACAAATCAGGCACTGATGTACTGTGATCTTACAGGTAAAGCAGTGTCCTGAATGCCACAGCGAATTGTCATGGGCCGTGGCACAGAGTTCTGAAACAAGGTAGGCCAATTGAAGGAGTTTTACAAATTAGTGTCTCTTATTGTAATTGCTTGTAGATCAATGCTGCAGTCTCGGCAAAGTTGGCAGTGAAAGGAGTTTCTGCTCCTCTTACCATCCACAGACCAACAGTCTTGTGGAAAAAATGAATGGAACATTTTAGGTGTAAGTGTAAACTTTTTGGTAGCATATATGGATTCTCATCTGTCTGTGAGCGATATGCTGGGGCCATTTCGGATCTACTGTATTGAGAGAAAGTTGTCGCTCTTAAAGCTCCAGACGGCACAGTGCAGCGGGCAATGAACATGAACCACCTTAAGAGGTACATTGTCCCAGCCAACTTGGGAGTCGGAGAGGAAGAAGTGCAGGAGCCCCAACCCCAGCATGAGCCCCAGCATGAGCTTGAGTCAGATGTGACTGGAGGGAGACTTAAACTTCCTTATTCCAAATACAGTTAACAGTTGTAAGTATGAACTAGTAGGAAAATGTGCTGTAGCACCACAATAACTCTTGCTTCTATTCAGGTCTGCAACTACTAAGGACTGGGATCAATCCAGGCCATTGTGCTGTAGAGCCGAATGGGACCCTTCAAGTTATTTACGTCCAATTTTCTAAACTTGAGTCCATATTGTGAAGTGGGAGAATGAGGTATAATGCATTTATATTGTTAAAGAGAATGACCTAAGAAGGTATGCTACCGACAGGTGATCAGTGCATTTTTCCAGCTACAATCAATCCCCTGGCAATAACGGCAATATGGGAAGGGAGTAGCACAATCAATGTGAAAAAGGTAAATTCTCAGATCTTATGTAGAAAAACATGTACAATGAGTAATGTACATTGGAGCCATTGTTCCCATGTCTATTGGACACTGGTGGTAAGCAATTCAAAATCTGACGTGTGAATCTTGTCGACCATTAACAAACCAATCTACTCCACCCGAGATCATCTATGTGAAGCAAAAAATTTGCTTTACCTTAATCCTTTTGGGACGGTGATGGCTCACATGTTGTTGGATAGTACACTTCTACACTGAGTTGTGGAAGACATTGAAGCACCAGTAAACAAACAAATACAATTGTGTGTAGGAGACCTGTTGCAAAAGTGCAGGCCATCCGTTCGCCTCAAATCTGGACGTTCAACACAGTGAGCCACCCTAGGCAACAGGATGGCACGTCCTGCGGTGTACTTGTATGCAAGGAATGACATGAATGACTTATAAGTGCATAATGACTTTACCTTGTGTAGCAGCTGGCAGAGCACCTGCTGTTGGGGAAGAAACTTTTCTCCATCAATGTAGGTGGAGAAGGTTGCTGAATCACCGACTGCAAATAGCAAGAACCTTATTGGAAAACACTGGTAATAAAAGATATTTCTGCAGCGACACAGACAGCAAGTCAGAGACATATCCTTGGATAAGATTTAATTTGGAGACTGAATTATTTGCGTGTGGTTGTCTAAAGTGTGTGTTTTACAGATTGCATGCCAATGTCGACGTTGGTATCACCAGAAATGTGTGGGTTTTCCTCAGGCTGATGGAAAATATGTTTGCTCGTTATGTGCATGCCAATAAAGATTTGAAAGTAATTATGTGTGTTTGTGATACATTGGTATTCACGAAAACAGTGCAGCTAAGGTCCATCTCCTTGTAGTGATGTTTTGGAATTCTTCTCTCATGTACCTGTGAAAAGTGTCACCCTTAAGCCTACATGAGTAAAGCAGTAATTCTATTGTCTTATGCAATACAAGTGAACATATTGTACCTTGTGTTTTTCAGGGCCATTTCACTCTTCACTGTGCTTGTCAACTTTTTCACACAGTGCAATAGTTACCGTGCTCACATTCATAATCTTGCTAATGTAAGAATTTACACATTTTAGTTGTCATAACCTTTTGTGATCATATATTATTCTATTCTGCACACACACACACACACACAAAACCTACTGTCTGTAAAATACTGTGTGCGTATGACATGCACTGATTAATGATTTGGGCTTCAACTGAGTCATCCTCAGTCAGAAGGAACGGGCGTACCCCAGAAGTACAGTTCAGGGGCCTCATTTATAAAGCTCGCTTACACCTTAATGGCAATTTATAGTTCCTTGTTACGCTACATTCTCGCAAAGGTTTCCATTGGATTATCTGTCTTTGTTTCTTACTCAGGGCTTGGGCTGGTAGCCAATCTTGCAACAAAAGCTTGCAACAAAGACCACAGCTGATCTGTGATCCAGTTGTGATTGGTTTAACCCGGGGGTCGGCAACCCGCGGCTCTAGAGCCGCATACGGCTCTTTAGCGCCCCCCTTGTGGCTCCCTGGAGCTTGTTCAAAAATATAAGTGGAAAATAGTGTGAACATATATTTTGTTTTATAGAATTTTTGAAGGAGGAAAAATATGTCAAACACCTATAAAGTTTCCGATGCTGTAAGACGTGTAGAATAAATAAATATTTATTTTCAACATTTCTGTCAACGAAGATTACATCATAGCCGCGCGACATGTGTTTTCTTCAGCGCCCGCGCGCTGTTGTAAACAAACCAGCAGATGCGTCGGGCCATGGCTCCAAAAGGGAAAGAGAGAGAGATGGAATAGCCGATTCAACCGTTTTTGGACCAAATCATTTGCTTTCATTGCAAATGTAGAAGGTTTATTGCAACCAGGGAGTTAACAAGCGGGAAAGCCGTTCACCGACAAGGAGGACACGCAGATTAATAGCAGAAGCAGCGCGGAGGAGGAAAAGTTCCCGAAGAATGACTGAAGGACTGTTTTTTATGCACGAAGACGAGGAAATAACGCGTGGAGTTTGTGCAAAATAAGCTGGATTTAGCGGAAAGAGATGTGTGGAACTGTGCGTCAGGTAAGAGGCTACACTCCAGTCACATCGAGCATTGTTGAACGTCAAATGGGCACGATTGCAGATGATTTAGTGACACTTTGAGCTGATTTATGCAGAGTTGAGTCATGTTTTGATCTGCATCTTGTAGTTTTACCTCATGTCAGCGCAGCGCAGTCCTTGGCCTCTGTGTAATCTCAAACAGGAGCGGGATGGACAAACCTGCCCCGCGTCTGTTCGTGGTGTCGAATTATGTGATTAATTTCCCCCCAAAAGTGCCACTTGTAGTCCGCGGTTTTTTTTTTTCTTCGCCAACATATGTATTTTGACTTGTGCCACTTACACTGCGGAGCAACTTGTAGTACGGTAATGAATGTTCATTTTGTATTTGTAGGCGACTTATCATTTTGATAACAGGTTGTATTCATTGTAAGACTTTTATAAGGCTTTTAATTTTTGCGGCTCCAGACAGATTCAGTTTTTGTTTTTTTTGGTCCAAAATGGCTCTTTGAGCATTTTGGGTTGCCGACCCCTGGTTTAACCCCTTATGAGATGGAGGGCCCGCCCACTTTTTCTTAATTAATTCATTTTTGCCCACCATGTTATAAAAATCAACTCTCAAGCTCCACGGCACACTGTAAACCCGAATGCTCAAATTAATCAAAAAAAATAATTGGTGAATAATTAAAAAAGCTTAAGTGTTCAACTTAATTAGATTTTTTAATTTCTGCTTACACACACTCAATTTTTTGGTGTTAAATTATATATTTTAATTTCTAATCAAATAAATATTTTAATTAAGTATATGCCATCGTTTTTAATTTAACTTTATTAATATTTTTGTTTTTGATTTAATTAATATTTTTAACAATACATCTCTACAACAAAAATTAAAAATTGGATGTTAAGTTTTACAGTAGATCAATATAACATAATGTATTATTATACATTATGTGGACATATGCTGTGTTAAAAGTGAGATTTTAAAATTACACAAACATGTAGGTTTACTTCATTTCTGCATGTGTAAAGTAGCTATTTAAATCAGAAGAGCATATTCCATGAGGTTGCACATGTGCCTAAAAATTACATTTGAGGAGAGTCGAATACGGGGAGATACTGTACATGTCATTTAGCACCAGAATCAATATTCCATGTAATTACAGTATGCTGCTGTCCTCCTCCAGCAGCCAATTGCGTCAACTTAATAAATTACAACACACAACACAATACAACTGCCCATCTAACTTAATTTCAGACCATATACAAAAGTTTCATCCATCAAATTGAATTTTGGGCACAAACTGACGCGACATCATTCACTCAATTGCTGCTGTGAATAGCTCTGATTACGCAGTCTTGCTTGCCCTCAGCACCTGAACACTCCCCCCCGTCTGTTTTGAAAGGAGTGGTGGTGGTCAACACAGACCCATTAGTTATTATCCAGCAGAGCAACACAACACACTCTGCGCCACTTTTCTCACACTAGCACCATAGGTGTTTACGCACTGTTTACGCACTGACATAACACTGACATAAACTCACCATGACGTAGTCTTTCTCACGTGAAGCCAAATCATCATCCTCCATCTGACATGGGACACGATTTTGCCTTTCTTTTAGAGGCATAAAAGGTTGCCGTCTGGTCCAAGCGTAGTCCAGCGCTGTCCACGATACATTAATCCACACAAACGGCACCAATCCAGCAAGTCCGAAGTTACAGTTGTTTCCTCAGACACAAGCAATCCGTGGAGTATGCCCAACACAAATATACATCCGCTGTAGTCCCAATGGCGTGAGCGAATCATGCGGGCATAGTTTTCTGTATTTAAGGTGATCATAAATAAACGTTCTCTTATCAAGAGTCCTGCTCGTCAACAATGTGCTGCTCGTGGCTAATGCTAACGGCAATGCGTAGGCTGAGTCCGTTTCTACGATCTTATCGGACAAAGCAGAGTTGGTAAATAATCGATTAGCATCAACGCTGTCTGCCATGAAACTAATTCGGCCTCTCTCTCTCGCACAAGTCCAAATCTGGGTTATTTAAAAGTGATTTTGGTTTTCGGTTCCGACCAACATGGCTGGTTGCCGTGTACCACAACAAACTCACTGGCTAGTGAAATGCAATTTCACAATAAAGGCAGATGCACTTAAAATCCATACAAAGTTTAATCATTAAATCCGCATTTGATCTTAAGTACAACATGGTTTGAACAAGAAAAATCTAGTAATAAATTCACTACTTTATAAAAAAGAAAACATTGATAGCCAATGTAGGTATCATGACCTAGTTCCTTTTATTTTGAAAGGTTTATTTCTGGTTTCAATCTGAACGCATGCGCACTTGCGCTATTAGCTTCTCCACGTCAACGACGTTCCACACACGCACGGTCAAGGCAAGCTGTCGCCATCGCAAGATTGAATCAGGTAACATCTTCAAAATTCAAGTGCTTACCAAGTATTCTGAAGCTTTGTTACGAATATAACAACTATATCGTCTTTCCCACGTAGATATTTTATAAGCAGCGGCCGATTTACCACACGCTTCGATTAGTTCAATCATGCTAGTCGATTCAATGCTAGCTAACTATTTTCCTTAGCAAAATCATGGCCTATATTTGTCCTTCGTTGACTTAGTGACGTTGGAAATGCTGCGTAGTCTTATTTACATTTCTCAGATATGTAAGACATTTGCCTGAGTTCGTTTAATCTACATTTTCCGGACCACAATACAGTGTGTTAGGACAACAGTCAAGTTAACGTGCTAGCGCCATAGCTCACGTGCCAGCTACAGCTCACGTGTTGCGCTACAGTACATGGAGCTGCTTTCTCAATGCAAAGACAAGTATCAGGAGAATTACATATTCAGTTGTTTCAAGGTTTGTGAAATGTTTTTTCTGTGTGCAGGTGGCATTCCAGCCTCTTTACAATCAAGACATTTGAAGTTAAATGTAAGTATAAATGCTTATCTATAGGTGTGAAGCTTAATAAAGGATTATAGATGCAAAATATGTTAATATTGTAAGATTTAAGGTAATACATATTAGTGAAAAGAGTGTGAAATTTGTGACAATTTATAAATTGCAAATTTAACTGCATATATTAGCTCGGGAGCATCTGCAGTTACTATGGAAATAATGGCAAATCTGCCATATTTTTTATATTTTAGCAGAACATCCATAGGATTACCTTAAACAAAACAATTTAAAAAAGTAATCAAAACGGAGCAGCCCAACAAGCTGCTAGGTCAGTACTGGTAAATTCATCTATCACTTTGTAGTGTCAAAATGTGATTTATTAATGCTATTTTTGGTATTTAGATATTTAAATCTCTGTTGGTTTAACATTAGACCAACTGAACATTGTAATGCTGTATGATGTCACTTATCGAGCCTAATTCCAGCAGTAGTCAATAATCCATATTAGCTGGTCTAATCACTCAAAGCTTTTTAAAGAAACCTACTGAATGTGTCCAGCTGTTTTGTTGGATACTACATAGTATGTAAGTCAGTAATTAACCTTTAATTCAGTGTAAAACTCAAAAATGATCTAAAACAGCTTAAATTACTCATTGTTATTATTGGAAAAGTGAGTCTGGAACAGTTTTGAATCGTATGCTTTACTAGGAGTGTTTTTTAATTATAACAAGTAAATACAAGTGGGTGGGGATAGGTTGTATGTGAGAACAGGGATTTTTGGATAGCACTCAAGCAAGAGCTGCACGAGATTACTCAAACATGCAATATATTTATCTATTATACCTTTGGGTTAACTAATGAGTATGCAATTTATAACTAGGTTAAAAAGTTTTACATGATAGGATCCCATAGGCAAAGCCAGTGCAAGAGTTTCACTCAAGCTACACGGCTCAATGTGAGTGAGTGGACCAAGTTGAATGAATGCTGGCTTTTACATAAAATACTGGTTGTAATGAGAGGCATTTATTTCATGTTTACTATTCTTAAAACATTATTTATTATTTTCTCTCATGCAAAATAGGTTAAAGGTTTTTACAATTTTCCAAACTTAACCTAATTGTTAGATTAATCCCTATTATAACAATGACAGTTTTATATGATCAACAAGTTAAAAAAAAAGAAGTAGAGCCATACTCTAAAGTGATGCTCACACTAGAGAAAAAAAACATTTTCTATTTTTATGAGCTTGTAAAAGTAAGTTAGAAAATTTGGTATGTACTTGTGCATTTTGTAAAATTTTAATCTTTAATACTGGCTAAACTGGGATGCAGTTTGTAAAATGTTTTATAAGAACATAATTAACTTTTTTGTGTGTGAAAAGTAAGTCAACCTGTCATGCACTTTAAGAAGAACAGAAATCTGACAACTGACATTGTCTCACACAGATCAAATTTGAGGTGACGCATTTTGGATTTGTGCATAAACAATAAACTCGTTAACCTTTGTGTGGACAAAACTGCTGTATGTGTCCAAGTGCTCTGGTGACAAAATACGATGCATTAGGATCAATTAAGGTTTGTAGATTTGTAGAACTTGTCAATTTTCAAAATGTATTTGTAGAATTTACATGTATTTGCTGAAAAGATGTTTTTAATACTAAAGTTACTAGTGGCTACAATGGAGGTAAATTTGACTTGACACACGTGATCTAATTAATCCTTTTTCTTTTTTTTTTTTACAGATCTTCACCCTTCTAAATGGCTTGGCATTGTAAGTTGTGCGCTGCAGCAGCTTCACTACTAGGGCTCAACTCTATTCTCATTACAGATTACAGCACAGCCGTTTTTCTAGAGTTAACCCCTTGCCATGTCTCTATGATGACTGTATTTGTACTTTTCAGTCACTTACTTCTCTTGGTTGTCACTTGTCAAGGAATCATGGTTCTGAGACCATTCCAGAGCAAATGCACGATGTGACTTTAAGTGCCCTTTATGTACATTTGAGCAAGCTTTTTCAGCATCTGTTGTATTTGGCCACATTCGAGTACACTTAAAAAAACATGAAATGGTAATTGTCCATACAAAAATTGTGACTATAGTACAAATGTTTACTCATCTTTTAATTCCCATCAAAGTAGAGTACACAATATTGGACTTTCACCAGACACTTGTGATCACATTGGTGATGCGTCTACTGAAAACCTTGAGGCCACTTGTTCTGATGCAACCTTAGATGTTATGGCTCCAGAACCTGATGACCATAATGAAATCTGTGATTCTGCAAAATTGAAAAATTTATGAAAGGAAATTTGGCCTCTTTATTTCTTAAAATGCAGGCAATTCTCCACATCTCAAATGCAGCAATACAAGACATTGTGGAGCAACTCTATCAGATCTTTGATCTTTCACAGCCAATAATCAAAGAGGCAATGAAAAAACACTACTCAAATATGGCCACAATCTTCCAGTGATGCATTAAATGAAGTGGTTAGTGTAGTTTTGGACTCTAACGTTGTTTTTGGTGAAACTGCAAAGGGATGTGATTTATCAACACATAAACTAAGGAAAAGATTTATTGAGAGAAACTACTCATTTGTTAAGCCTGTTGAGTACAGTGTAGGGCATGGACGTACCATTATGTATGTACCACTACTACAGACGCTGCAAGAGTTGTTTAAGAACACTGATATCTTTGATCATCTCACTGTAACAAATGAAGAATCTGGAAACTATTCATCCTATCGAGATGGTTTTAGCTTCAGGGAAAACAAGTTGTGAACACAGAAGACATGTCATTTGCTATTCAGCTATATATTGACGACCTTGAAATAGCAAACCCTCTGGGAACATCACGAAAAGTGCATAAGATTGTGCAGTGTACTGGGTACTCTCAAATGTGGAACCTAAGTATAGGTCAGCAATGCACACTATACAGTTGGCATTGTTGGCAAAGTCACTGATGTACAAAAATATGGCTATGCGGCTATACTAAGCCCACTGATTCACGATGTCAGAGTTCTTGAGGATGATGGAGTTTTCATTGAGTCTTTAGTCAGAACGTGAAAGGGACCATTCTTTGTGTGTGCGCTGACAATCTTGCTGCTCATGGACTAGGAGGCTTGTAGAGTCATTCAGAGGTGACTATGTTTGCAGATTTTGTTTGGCTTCATCTGAGCAATTTCAGGAAACCGAAGTTGGGGAGCAGTTGTTTACAATGAGAACTAAAGAAAGTCATGATCTGCTTGTCCAACAGGTACTGGAAACGAGAGTAGAAGCAGTAAATTTGGTGTTAAGGGAGCTTGTGTCCTAAGTGAATCATTGCGACACTTCCACCCTACAACAGGTTCCTCCAGACTTGCTGCATGACCTCTTAGAGGGTGCAGTTCCAGCAGAACTAGCCCTTTGCTTAAAAGAAATGATCAGATTGAAGTACTTTTCTTTTGAGTATTTAAACCACAGGATAACTTCATTTCCATACCAGCACTCAGACAAGGTCAACAGACCACAGGCATTGCCAAAATCATTCCTATAAGAGCAACTATAGGAGGCAACGCCCACGAAAATGCCACGCTTCTCAGGTTGCTTCCATTTCTTATTGGTAGTAAAGTGCCTGAGGGCGACTTGTTTTGGGATGTGCTCATGGAGTTGAAAGATGTGGTGGAGTTGGCATTATGCCCTCTTTTACAGATGGTCTTTTGGACTACTTCAGCAGGAAAATAAGTGATCATAGGCAGGCATTGAGGCTTGCATTTCCTGATTTCCGATTAAGGCCAAAGCATCATTATCTGGAACACTACCCAGAGTTGATAAAGCGTTTGGACCTTTAGTTAATGTTTGGACCATGCGCTTTGAGGCGAAACATCGTTTTTTCAAGAGGGCTGTCAGAGACGCTCAAAACTTCAAAAACGTGCTGAAGACTTTAGCTAACAAACACCAATAATGATGGCATATCATGTCAGTGCGCCATCATACTTCAAGCCTGAGATGCAAGCAACAAGGATTGATTCAGTTTTGGTGTCAGGGTTGCCAGAGGTTGCACAAACGTTCATTAAAGAACAGACTAAAGTGACAGAGTCTATCATGCTTCAAAGGTCATTATTGATGGCATAGAGTATGCAGCAGGAATGTTTGTGTCTTTTGGGAGTGATGGTGGGCTTCCTACTTTTGGGGAAATTAATGATATTTATGTTGTAAATAGCTCTGTTTACTTTCTCCTGCTTAAATATATCTCTTGGTTTACAGAGCATCTGCGTTCATTCGAGCTGACTTCACCACAACCTCTGGTTGTCCACCAGCAATCTGACTTCAATGATCCAACCCACTCTTTGCCTACAAGACCAACGGCATTCTGCTCCTGACCACAAAGAAATTCATCCCGATTAAAGAGTAACTTCAATAATTTATTGATTATCCTTTCCAATGATTTGACTGTTAAAATTCTTTAACAGCCCTAATCATAGATTTTGTTTGTTTCTGCAGCCTGTAGACGGTTTTGCTTACATATTGAATTTTAATTAAGTTATTTTGTGTGATGTGCTAATTTTAAAACTCACACAACATGGATAGACTGCTCGACTGACTGCAGAAGGAACTGTACACAAAAGATCAACTAACTAAAGTCTAGAATGTTAATATCAAAATATTAAATTGGATGGTAAAAAATTCTAAAGTTAGTATCAAAACAAGTATCGATTTTAAGGACTGAATTTGATCATTTTTGAAGTTTTGATTGATCATTAGCATTATCAAAAGTTTAAAAAACACTGATTAATAAAGAAATAATTTGTATTTTGTATTAAAGTTGGTCTAATATTTAGTATTGTGGCAAAATTGAATGCAATCATTGTAGTGAATATGTTTTAAGAAATGCTCATATTTGAAGAGCTAGTCAAATGGGGCAAAGTTTGTGATCCTTTTTAAAATGTCTTGCTGGGCAGTTTGTGAAAAAGTATATATGACAGGGTTATAACTTAACCCTCATTCTTGAAAACCTTTGGCACTCTTCTCCTGTACATATGCTTGTGTTTTTCCACACTTGCACACCTTTTAGAACCAATTTTTCTTACTAAAGTTAAGCGAGCAGATCACTTCTGCCCAGCCAATTGGCTCTAAACCCAAGTTATCTGGGGACATGTATGATTATGCGTTATACTTGTAAAAAGAAAATAGTTGATTGAAAACTTTGATTAAAGCTTTATTCCATTTAGTGGCTCTACATTTGATAAAGTATTATGGTATTAACAAAAGGTGCTTGGTCTCAGTAAATTGAGCTTTCTATAACTCAAATTTTTTTTTGTTTGTTTGGCAGAAATGGAGAGTGAAGCCCAACCCATCATTTTGCGTGTTGTTGAGCCAGACAATGTGCGTAAATTTAAATTGACATCTCGTCCTTCCTCTGTGCAAGTGCTTATCCGTAGTTTAAAAGAGGGCTTAAATATTGATGCTGACTTCACACTGCTGTATGAAGACCCCGACTTTGATGGCAAGCTAACATCTCTTGTTGATATAAATGAGCTGCCACAGAAAGCTGTGGTCCACATCAAACTCACAGATGATTCAAGTGGAACATCCACTGAAATTCTATCAGATGTATCGTCTCCTGAACGTCTGTGTCGATGGCCAACTGGTCTATTTCCTGTCCCTTGTTTGGCTTGGATGTGGAGCTGATTTTAAGTGATGGGCAGAGAGAATTTGAAAGAACCGGTACTCAACTACAGCTAACCAGAGATCAAAGACGGGATATTCTAGAAAAAATGTCATCAACAATTTACGGATTCAAGGCTTACCAAAGTAAGAAAGAGATTGAAGCGGCAGCTGCAGCACTTGTGGAGAAGCACCCATGTCTAAAGGAGAAAGGCTCTGGAACGGGATATGATGGTTGGGCAAATAGCTTAAAATACAAAATGGCAAATATGCGAACTAAAATGCGAAGAGCTGGATGTCAAGAAGTAATCATAAATGCTGGAAAGAGAAGTCGAAACAACCCTGATGGTGACTGTTCTCATTCAAATATCAAAAGGCCAAAGCGAGCAGAAGTCAACTTTCTGCCTAACTTCCCTCGAGGAGAGGATGCATCTAGCCTTGAAGAACAAAGAGAAAAAATAGTGGAGGAAATGAAAAAGGTAGACAAGAACCTGACCACAGTAGGCAAACTAATGCAGACTACCTTTGCTCTACGAAGACAAAACATTGTGGTTACTGCAGCACCTGTGAAAGACTTGCTTCAGCTTTGGCCTGCGCTTCAGTGTCCATCTGAGGTAATTCAAATCAGACCATTTTCTTTTGTTGCTGAATTATGACAAACATTGTAATTTTTTTTACAGGTGTACGCTGAATTTCAGCGAATAACAACAAAAATCTGCCAAATACTTTCTATGCTGAACTTGACATGCACACGCCCCGCCTGATGACGCTGTTCAGACAAAAGGCATCAAAACCAGCAAGATTGCCGATGTCTTAGCTGCCATTTTCAAAGTTCATGATGAACAGTATGTTTTTTTTTTAATGGTTTCGCTTTCAGTCTCCTTGTTTTTATTTTAAAGCTGTTTCCATCCTTGTTTCTTGACCTTTTGCCCTCCTGTCACTTTGATAATTTTTTCCCCTTGCTTGCCTTTGGTCCTCTCTGTCTAGCTCTTCTCTGCCGTGCTATTGCTGTCCTTTCTTGCTCTTGTCTCTCGCTTTCCTCTTTCCTGTCTCTCACTGTCCCCTATCACTTCTCTCTCTCCTCTCTCTTGTCTCACTTTCCTGTTTCTCAGTCCACTCTCTCGGTCTTGTCTCTTCCATTTCGCTCTCTCCTTTCTCCTTTTCTGTCACCCACTCTTGTCTCTTGTTCTCCTTTTTTCCTGTTTCTCACTGTCCTCTCTTCCTTCTCTTGCAGTCCTCCCTCGCTCTTCTATCACTTCCTTTCCCTCCGTTCTCACTCGCTCTGTCTCTTGCTCTCCTCACTTTTCCTCTCTTGCTCTCCTTCCTGCTTGTGTCTCTCGCTCTTTTGTGTCTCGTGCTGTCCTCCCTCGCTCTTCTATCACTTTCCTCTCTCTCCCTCCTTTCTAACTTGCTCTGTATCTCACTCTCTTGTTGTTGTCACCCGCTCTCCTCACTTTCCTGTCTTTCTCCTCTCTTCTCTCTCACTCTCCTCGTTCGTGTCTCGTGCTGTCCTCTCTCCTCTTCTATTATTTTCCCCTCTCTTGCCTCGCCTCTGTCTTTTCTTTTCCATTTCTCTCTCCTCTTCTTGTCTGGCACTCGCTCTTATCTCTCGCTCCCCTCTTTACACTCTCTCCTCTCTTTCCTTTCTCTTGCTGTCCTCTCCACTCTTCCATCACTTTCCTCTCACACTGTCTATCTCTCCTCTCCTGCTCTCTGTCTCTCCACTTTCATGTCTCTTGCTCTCTTCTCTTGTCTCTCACTCTACTCTTTAATGTCTCGTGCTGTCCTCTCTCGCTCTTCTATTTTTTCCCCTCTCTTGCCCGCTCTCCTTTCTTTTTCCATTTCTCTCCTCTCTCTTGTCTGCACTCGCTCTTATCTCTCCCTCTCCTCTTTCCTGTCTCTTACTCTCCTCTTTCCTTTCTCTTGCTGTCCTCTGCACTCTTCTGTCACTTTCCTCTCACTTTCATGTCTCTTGCTCTCTTCTCTTGTCTCTCTCTCCTCTTTCGTGTCTCGTGTTGTCCTCTCTCGCTCTTCTATTACTTTCCCCTCTCACCCCGCTCTTTGTCTTTTCTTATTCCATTCCTCTCTCTTCTCTTGTCTCTCACTTTCATGTCTCTTCTCTCTTTTGTCTCTCACTCTCCTCTTTCGTGTCTCGTGTTGTCCTCTCAGCTCTTCTATTATTTTCCCCTCTCAGCCCGCTCTTTGTCTTTTCTTATTCCTATTCCTCTCTCTTCCTCTTTGTCTCTCACTCTTTCTTCTTTCTTCTTCTCTTGTCTCTCACTCTTCCATTTTCCACTCTATCTCTCCTCTCTCTTGTCTCTCACTTTCATGTCTCTTGCTCTTTTCTCTTGTCTCTCACTCTCCTCTTTCGTGTCTCGTGTTGTCCTCTCTCGCTCTTCTATTATTTCCCCTCTAAACCGCTCTTTGTCTTTTCTTATTCCATTCCTCTCTCGCTCTTGTCTCTCTTTACTGTCACTCGCACTTGTCTCTCATTCTCTTTCCTGTTTCTCGCTCTCCTCTTTCCTGTCTCTTGCTGTCCTCTCACGCTCTTGTCTCTTTCTTGTTACTCGCTGTCCTCTGCTGCTCCTCTGTCTTGGCCTTTTTCTCCCACTCCTTTATCTCATTCTTTTCTCATTCTCCTTTCTCTGGCTCCTCTGTTTTATACTTGTCTCCAGTCTCTTTTTCTGTTTCTCTCTCAGTCCCTCCTACCCATCTTGCTCAGGTTGCTCTGCTTTGTATGCCCCAGTTTGTCTATTTCTTATTCTTTGCTGCACTCTTTTTTTTTTTTTTTCTCGCAGATCCAACACGATATCCATACCCGACGCACAACTGTGCTCCATGCTCTACCTGCTTACCTGCGTGAAGAAACATCAGGATTTTTTTATCACCTGCGATGTAAGTGACCCTTTACTTTTCAGTCCAGCGTAAAGGTATCTAAAACATGTTTGTTGTCACAGGAGGACGCGGAGGGGCCTGATCTAACAACTACACCGTGGCTCTTCTATCCAAACTCTATGGCTCAGAAGGTCTTCCAGTGAACTACGGAAAGGAGGTCTCGGTAGTCTTGGAGGGTCAAGAGATTGTAACATTGGGAACCTTTACAGAAGCCTTCCTGGTAATGTTTGGATTAATGTACGCATTACACCTTAGCTATCCAAAAGATCTGAAACTTACCTTCGAGTTTGTGCAAAAAAATAATTCTGGGGCTTGATGATGGTAAGCTTTCGCCAAGACTGCAAACTTTAAATAATGAGTTGACAATGTAACTCGATGTCAGCCAGCTGTTAACTTTGTTCACATTTGTTTTATAAATGCATTTTACTTTTGCTTTGCATTAACACTTAAAACTGTTTGGCCAACAAATTGTTTGGTAAAAAAACTGTTTAAATCACTGTTGTGTACTGTTGGTGTACTCTGTCGGTACAATATTCGTAGCTCTAAACCCGAGTACTAGATTTGTAATTTGTTACAGTCTTTACAATAAAAACAGTTGTGAAGTTTAAAGTCTTTCACTCCTCCTTAAGGGTAAATAATCTGGTAGGACACACTTTTAATTTATTAGTAATTAAAAAAATTGATGTAAACGGTTGCCTAACTTTTTTTAAGTTTATGTTCTTAATATTTTTTATTACTGTAAAATTTAAAAAGTCTCTTAATAGTACATGAACATTTTAATTACAAATAATAGAAATTTATAATTTTTACTGATTAAATTTTTTAACTTTGGAAATTAATTTTTTCACTTTAAAGTAAATTTAAAAAAATAAATGCTACTTCCTCAAGTTTTTTAATTTACGAAAATCAAAACATTTATGATGGTAAACTTAAAAAAGTTAGGCAACGGTTTACATCAATTTTTTTAATTACTGCTAAATTGTTCGGTTTTACAGTGTGTATAGCAGCAAAAATAATGCTTATGGTCAAGCAAAGACTAAGTTTTATGGTAACTCCACCTTAACTGTGGTTCTCCTTGTTGTTTCTCTTTTTTCCCAGGAAAAAAAACCCTCCTCCTTAGACTCTTCTTCTCGAGAAGGAGGATGCCTTGGAACAATCATCTTCCTCTGTATTTCTGAATTATGACTGTTTCTGATTTTCTAATGCTTTTGTTGGTATTAACTGAATGTTTAATCTTTGATTTTCTGACAATTTTGTTTGCTAAATCAACAATCATGTGAAGTCCTCCGAGATAACTGCAGTTGTGATGTTGGGCTGCACAAATACATGGAATGGAATTGAATAAATACCAGGTTAATATACTGTATACTACAATTTAAGTCTGGGGTCCAAATAACCTGGCCATATCTCACATTTGTGAATTTACAAAATACAGCCCAATCACATCACAGCAAGGTGAAGGGGTCGGTTGTCAGGAACCATTGCTTGAATCAAACAAAACAAAGATCACAGCTCTTGTGGATGTACGTGTTTCTGCTGCGTTTGGTTCTGTTTTAGCAGAAAAACTGAGTATTTTCTTTTAGAAAAGAGAGGTTTTGTTTTATCCCACACGAACCAATACAATTCGATACTATGATTGGTTAAGCACAAATAAGGTAGGCCACACAACCAAGCAGCTTGACGTATTTAATTAAACACTTTCAAGTAAAATTCCAGATGGATAATGTGGAAGAACTCAAATCACAGTTCAACACAGATCCATCTGGCGTGAGCCAGGTTAGGGTCCAAACAGAATCTCCAATCAACAATCTGGCCCCTACTCACATCCAACACATCGGAAGATATGACGTTTAGTTTCATTCTGGGTTAGTCTTTGTTTACAGCTGGTTAGTTGGAAGTCGTGCCCTATAGTTCTGTTTCAGGACTGTGTTTTGTAGAGAAATAATATAGGGCATTCAATTTTGTTTATTATTATTATTTTTTTTTATCATAATAGTGTAACCCCAAATGGTGCTAAATGTGGTGTTACATCTCCAGCTCTGACCTACCAAAAATATGTCCCTTGGGAGAATACAGTTGAATAGCACTGATTTATAGGTTAACATAAGGTTAATTATTAATGGGGCTCTTGTCTATTCACATAAGCATAGTGTTGCTTGTTCTGAAGAAATGTTTTTTTTCTAAATAATTGCACTTCCTTCTCTTGTAAACTTTCCCTTCGCACATTCTTCAGCACATTCAGATAAACTCAGGTATCTTCAGTCTGTGGAAGCAGCCGTGTCATAGCAGATGCCAGTCAGACGAGGAGCTTGTTGAGAATAAGCAGGGCACGGTGTTCCCTGCCACTTTAACTTACTCTCGTCTCGCCCGCCTCACCACCGTTTCAAAAAAAACTCCCACAATCCTTTGCCAGAACCTTGAGGCGCACGGCGTGATGTAGCCTTTGTTGACAATGATGGATGCAGCCGTCAAGGAGACTGACATGCTAGGCTAAATTACATTACATTCAAACTATTTTTTGGGCTCTTTCAAGGCTAATGTTGCAATGAGAAGCGGCGTGTGTCGGGGGAATGGCAGGCGCGCGGAGAGTGGGCCTGACAGCGCAGACACAGCACTTGTCACTCCGCAATAGAAATTCAGATTCGAAAAATTGACTTTATTATGTATAAATACTACAGCTATGACTCACTGTGCGATGGCATTTAGGAGGCGAGGTCATGTTTGGGGGTGAAGTCAGTGCTTTCAGACATTCAGTGAAGTCGCTTAATGTTGTTGATGCGTGTAGACAAAAGCGTAGTTTATGGTACACTTATTTGCATTTAATTATCTGCTCATTTGCATACCCGATTTTTGCTTCCTTGAAAATATAAACAAACATTAAAAACTTCTTACTTCTGTCTACATGTTTTGCTCAATGCATTCTGAGCCTCTGAATGAGCTCTGTGCACAGAACGTCAGTTGGCTTGTTTCTATTTAAAGTACCTTTGTGGATTTGTCTGTTCTATTCATTTCTATGGGAGTTTCTCTATATCATCCAAAAAAAAAAAAAAAAAAAAAAAAAATTGAATGATTAGACAGTAAACAGTAAATTTTAGTGGATATCTCAGAAAAAAATATCAAAAATAATACTTTGCCAAATGACGTGTTTGTGTCTAAATGCTAATGCCCTTAAATATATTTGTTCGCTTTTTGAAAAGAAATAAATCAACTAACGTTCTGTGCACAGAGCTTTTTGTCAGGCATGATGTGTTTTAAGCTTTTTTCTCAGCTGTTAGAAGCGAGGCACGTTGGTATGCTAACAACAGTTAGCCACAGTGCTAACAATAATACCAGACAGTCTTTACAGATTTTAGAAAAAAAACAGTTCATTATTAGATACAGACAGGGCACAGCAGCATAACAGACTCATTTCCACCTGAATAGGCACTTTAACACATTCTGTCCTGTCTGTTCTTTGTATTGTCTTTGGTTTTTAAACAAGTTCTTTTGTACCTTTGCCCCATTAGAGGTTTAAACAAATAAAAAGGTTATAACAACAGAGCAAGCTTGGTAGTGGTGTGTTTTTAATATGAGCTGGAGATCCATCTACTGACTGAATGATAAATTACATAAGGGAAATAATCAAACCAGTCTTGCGTCATATGGGAAAACTCCAGAAATGCTACAAAAATGTCAAGTAAGAACAAAGCAGACAATCTACAAGCTGGGAAAGTCAGTGTTAACATAAACATAAAAAATACTTGCTTGTTGTAAGTGTTGCAATATTGTTTGGTATGTGCAGAGAGATATGAGGAAATCATTTCATTGAAATAATGCAGACAACATTGCATTGTAAACTTTTAGCAGTGTTTACAGTCTAGCATCTTAAAATCTCCATTTGTGTAACATTACAACAATGCATAATGGAAAGAACATTTATCTTGACTTAAATACATTAAAATCAAATACAGGCCCTTTCAATAAACTCCAAAGCAACTCACACTTTTACAACAATTGCAGAAGGAACTTAAAGGTTGCATGAGAATTATTGTTGAATCTTGAGTCATTCATGCACTACATCGACATAATAGAAACATTCTTGTCTAAGCTGAATGTACAGAACTCTTGTGATAAACCTGGACACACGAAGGACACTGAAGACATCTTAATAAGTCTATAGAACTGCAGATAGTTACTGAAGTCTGTGTCTTGTTGAATGGCGTTGTGTTTTGCTTGGCGGCAGCACTTTTCCGGCTGTTGTGTGGGAGAGGTGTCGGTGCACAGAGGAGACGAGGAGGAGGGCAGGGCCAGACCGTTATTATGGTGTTATCAGACTCTTATCAGGAGGTTTATGCAAAAGCAGCAGCCACAGCACTGTTTCCAAGACTTTAACACAGTCAGCACATCGGGTTGGATACTTTTAATACACTGCAGGAGAATGGGAATATAAAAACATGCAAGTCCATAGTGTTCCTCCAAATGTGCAAGGAGAATAGGTGGTATTTGAGAATGTTCACACTTTTGTATTGGCCCTATGTAAAATGTCCTCTAATGATAATAGTGTGAGCTGAGAAGACAAATTGGCACCATGACAGTCACTGGGTACATTTACATAAGGGTCAGATATCAACAATGAGCAGATTTTTGCTACAAAACTACTGTGGAATTCATAAACTTTAAAACATGAACTCATGGCATTATGTGTATAAATTAAGTGCTTAAATAACTATGAAGACAAAAGTACCGACAGTCAATTTCACCTACGTCACTTTTCTTGCCTAGTGGACTAAAACACACTGAAGAATAGCATTTCTATGAAAACTTCAAGATTTGAAAATATTGTATTCTGTTTGACAGCATCATGCTATGTTCAGATTGGATGGAGAGTTCAATGAGTCGTTTACAAGTTAAGTCAATGTAAATCCACATCCACATCTTGAGACGCTGATGCTGCGTCTTGCGTAGACGCTTCAACCTAAACCAGACGCCTGAGTCAAGCACTGCTGAAATGTCTTCGCCTAAACACCCTCGTCCACCAATAAATAACTCTATAAATAACTTTTTTAATAGTAAAGTTGTCTGTTTTTTTTTTTTTTTTTTTTTTTTTTCAAAGGCTTGATTGCTTGTAGCTCTCTGAAAATCTGTCAACCTTAATACAACCATATAAAAAAAAAATCCAGTTTCTATAATAAATAAAAACATGAATACATTTGGATGAAAGTTGAAAAGTCTTGATAATCTAAAACTTGATTGACCTGATTGTTTGTATAGAGAGCATTGCTGGTCCAGGGATGTGGATCAACAACTTGGACTCAACTTGACGGTCCATAGCGCGGCTCTGTGACGACTGAGTGTGTGTCCCTCTTCAGTTTACTCAAGTTTCTTCTCACCTCCAAAATGTATGTTTTGGTTAAATTGGCATCACTGTAAACTTCTAGTAAATAAATGAGAGTGAATGGTTGTCTGTTTCAGGATGTTTCCCCACCTAAGACCCAAAATCACTAGACTCCAGTCACGCACAAACTCTAACAGAAACAAACATTAGAAAATGAATCAATGAATGAATAAAAAACACTTTTACTAGACTTCCAAAATGGGACTGAATATTTTAGATAGATTTAACTCAACCAAATAGTCAGTGTAACATGACTTGATTTCAATCTCTTGATCTTTTGATTCGTTGTCCAACGCTAAATAGAATTATCAACCTCCATTGAGATGAGTAACTTGTGTCAAGAGGCCGAGTTACAATTCAGGTGACCCCATGTTCTAAGTTTTCCATTTTTTTTTGCTATAATGAATCAAAATTACATGTAGATAACTCCCGACGATACTTCAAAGAACTAATAGTGATTGCATACATTTTTCATGATATTCTCATTAATACATCAGCAGAACATAAATCCGAGGAGTTTTACAACCTCCTCACCATCGCCGCAACACGCCAAGCTAATATCTCCCTATTTATTAAAGCTGCAATTCAAACCTGCCCATCCAAGACCCTGTATAATTGATGCACATTTCTCACTCGTTAGCTTCTCCTCACTGTTAGCCGCTGCTCACATGTGGATGGCTGGGCGTATGGGCAGTTTAACACGCCATAGAGCTGGTCACCACATTTCATTACACAGGACAAGGTCGGGACTGTGGGTGGGTGAGGAATTCGTTTTACAGGCGTTTGAGCGGAGAAGAGGCGGCCCTGCGAAACACTGCCGACCTTGTGGTTTGATAGACTTGTTACATGGAGCTTTGCATATACTGTGGAGGATTGTATTGGGTGAGTATAAATGAGTACTGATGCATGTCGTTTCTTTTGCTTTGTCTCCAAAGTAACAGCAAAATATAGCACATTATAAAGATACAAGTTTATACTGATTCTTGGTACCATTGAGAATGCTTGAATTCAACTTGCAAATTGTCATCATGTTTGACCAAGAAGTTTAAGCAAGGAGTTTTATAGAATGCACACTGTGGAATCTGCAAAATATAAAAAGCCAGAGCATTTCGGAGGACTGTCAAAGCTCCAGTGGAAAGTAGAAAGATCATTTCTGCAGTAAAAGGACTGGAAGTGAGTTAAGAAACTTTTAGAGACAATTGTTACCTTATCACACATTTTTGATTTATCGTTCTACTGTATATCTATGTTATCTTCAGAGACTGTGTGATTTTTGGTGTAAAAAAAATAAATAAAAAATAAAAATACAGACAAAAGTGTAAGGATAGGTGGTAGGTGAAGGAAGAAATTTTCTGAGGATTCAAGCATCAGATGCAGGACATTAACAAATTACTCCAAACATGCATGAATCAATCTAAGTAACTTTGAGCAAACTAATGATGAGAGAAGACTGTTAGTATGGTGGAGTCATAAAGTGTTAATCATAGGGATGCAAGATCAAATAGTCACGATTCTGTGCGCTCGCGTAAAGAATGGTATTGCAGTCTTGGGAATGTCCATAAAGGGTTTAGTTGCGCATCTTTGAGTAGCTGTAGTAAAAGGTCTCCTCCACATATAGACTTATAGAGCACATACTCAGACAGAAAACAGTCTAAACTATGTCTCAATTTTTATATTGAATATTGACAGAGATACTGTAATTAGTCCTAAACAGTGTAAAAAAAAAAAAAAAGACAGAAAAAACAGTCAAATAAAAGCGGGTCGCAGACATCACGGGAACAGCACAATGTTTTTTCACACTTAAACATAATATAACAAAATTGATCCACAAGGAGACATCACATCTACAACCTTTTAAAAAGTAGGACTGACGCGCTCCTTCTTCTCTGTGTGCATTTGTCTGCAGCAGCAGAAGAGGGAGAGAAAGGGGCGAGCCTGAGCCAGAGTTCAGCTAAGTCAAAGAATACTGTTATAGACATGATGAAATGCAAATCAAATATAAGTAATAAGTAACCTAATTTTGTAATTTGATTGGTTAAAAATCTAAATTAAAACAATGAAAGCAAATCATTTTAAAATCTCGATCTCAAAGACCCATTCTCGTGACTCATCTCGTCTTTTGAAAATTCTGTCTCGTCCCATCCCTATCGAACCCTGAACCCTTCGGCGTAATCACAAATAAATACAGATAAGTCAATGGAGATAAGTGGTAGTTGAAGAGAGGAATTTTCTCGGAATTCAGGCATCAGCTACAGGACCATAAAAGATCACTCAAACATGCATGAATCAATCTAACTAACTTTGAGCAAGCTAATGATGAGAGAACATGGAGTCATACAGTGTGAATCATACAGTACAACAGTCGATCTGCAACATCAAAGAGTGAAATAAGCTAACTCCATTTTGATGTGTAGTATGATTACAGCTTTAATGTGTATTTTTGTCGTACAATTTAAGTTACTTCTGGTGACCTAAACCTTTCCTCAGCTGAGGTTAAAATTTAGGTACACTTTATTGAAATGTGTCATCTGCATTTAACTAATTTTCAATGCCTCTGGAGTAACCTATCTTAAGATATAATTGCTAGACCTGGTAAGTAGCAATTATATAATGTTTTGGTTGGGGGAAACCAGAGTTATCCATCCAGACAGAGAAAGACCTGGGTTAGGCAATTGTCAAAACTGCAACCTTCATGCTGTGAGACGACAATGCTATCCACTCTGCCACTGTACCGCTGATCTATCAAGCATTAACCAGCAAACGCAACATAACCATTTTGATTTACACATATTCATCTCGTCTCTCTCTGTGCACTGGTGTTTACAATAGACCTGGAGCCATGCCCTGTCAGAGCTGTGTCCGGGGCTCTCGACACAGGGCCATTATGAGAGGTCATCTGCGAGGTCATTTGTTAATCATGTTGGAAAGGCTCGCGGGCGCCCACAGTTTGGGGAGGGAGCAGATTAGCATTTAGCCACGCGCGCTACAACAAGGCAAACCTCTGTGTGTGTGTCACCTCTGCTAAGGACAGCCTGTTTGCACCCGCCATATTTGTCTCTGTCTGTTGGAGGTTCGCACAGGAGCATGCAGACTATTAATAAAGCGGACGTCTGCCATCTGCACCCTGTTGCTCCGTTTATTTGGTCCCATGGAAACTGCACTGGCCCGCTGTCCAGGTTTATGCCAGGTGAATGTTTTAGGGTTTAAATCTACAGAATCTTTTAAGGAAACTGAACTTACAGGAACTGGCTCTAGGTATTGTTGTTCACTCACATGTTTGGCCTTGTTTTATGGGCATGTCAGCTCACAAGCTCAGGTCACCAGAATATAGATGACTGTTGTATGATGCATTCCTCAATATTAGATTTTTAGCTGATAGGAGTTTTCAACTATTGTACAAGATATATATATATATATATATATATACAGTATATTTTGTACTTGTAGATGGCCTTCTCTGAGGCTTACAGCTTTGAGTTAGACCTAAAATGTTTATAAATCAGGCAGAACATAACACATTGAAGTAGTAAAAACTTTTGGATTTGTGTCTGCATTTTACCAACTTTTGACAGACAACTTTTTCTGAAGCTAAGCAGATTGGGTCGGGCCAGTACTTGGACGAGCTGGAACATCTGGTGCCACAGTGAGATGACTAGAGGAGAGAGTGATGTTGTGTCCTGTGGGCAGACACTTCAACAACATCAGGCCTTTTAGCATTGTAGGAACTTTTTTCAGCACCTAGTATTTTTTTCTAGTTCCAGTCTCCATTGTATGTGTGTTCACAAAGAGCAAGAACTATGGACTGGGACCATACTTTAAGGACTTTTTAGGTCCTGCTTTGGGGCAGGTACTTTCAGTCAAACCAGGAACTTTTTTTGGTGATACTAGTACATTTACAGCACTAGCTTTGTTTGGAGATATGGTTTATTCTGACATTTAGAAAAAAAAAAAAAAAAAAAAAAAAACTCTTATTATTCTTGAAATGTTTAAATTTGTAAATAGTAAATATGATTAAGAAAACCAGGGAATGATTGTTTTATTGTCAGTGCCAGTGATTTCAGTTTAGCTTTTGTACATCATAGTTTTACATTGAAAGGTAAAAATGCTTATTTTCCTAAGACAACTTAGTGACTTTTTGACATGTTCTAGACTTTACAGACGCTAATGTTAAAGCTTTTAAGCCCCACTTTATGGGGACATGGTTCCACTGACTAAATAGGGCTAAAGGAATGTGGGGAGTTAGTTCTTGGTACTTTAATGTGTGTAAACGCATATTGCCTAGTGCACCTGGGGTGTGAGTGTGTAAATGGTCACTAGTGGTTGGATGGACCAATAGCATAAAATCCTTCGGAGTGCCTCAGGGCAACTGTGGATCCAATACAACTGTGGAATGAAGGAATAATGCAGTGCCTTTGAGTGCTATGAAAAGCACTAAATAAATCCAATACATTATATTACATTATTAAGGATGTCGCCATTTTCAAAAGTCTAAATATAGTCAAAATAAACTTGCCTTTTCTGAATGTGAATGATCACTAAACTCAGCATCAGTGATGAATCAGGGCTGGCTTGGCCTCTGCAGCTTGAGATGGAATTCTATAGGTTCTGAGCTGAACAAAACAACTTTCTATAAACAGAGCAGGAGAAACATTTATATTTGTCTGTCTGCTGTGACGGATTTTACCCTTTCAGAAAAGAAAACTTTATTTTTGCAGAAGGCCATGTTTTCTTACTTACATAAAGCCTTCTGAACATCTGTGATGATTTCAGAAGTACTGTACCTCTCACAACATTCAGACAAGATGATAACATAATATAATTATAATTAATGCAACAAGGCAATGCAAACATGTTATATTTATTTATTTATTATTTATTATTATTATTATTATTATTATTATATTTATTATTATTTATTATATTTTTATTATTGTTATTATTATATTTTTTTTTATTATATTTTATTATATATTATTTATTTTTTTTTTTTATATTTTCTAAACAGTGATGCATTCCCAATTTCACAATATCAAAGGTTAAATTTTAGCTTTGTCAGGATTGTACAAGCAACAATTGTAGTCATTTATGTTAAGAAACACTGGTGTCTTTTTTTTTTTTTTCGTATAATTGTAGTTAAAATCTGAATTATTTGCCAAATTGTCTCATAAAATTCACAAGGATATACACTTTGCATCTATGTTAAAATTCACAGGGCTAACATCCCTTTATATAACTAAGCCTATATAATGATCCTAAGACATTGTTTTCCCTTCTAAAGTTGGCAACTTATTCTTATTAAAAATGACACATGGACGTTGATAATCACACTTATTATTAACCTAA